>OX422223.1:398272095-398872095 GCA_949130495.1 Sambucus nigra
ATAGGTCCAAAAACCTTTTGAGTATGCTTTTTGGGATCTTTTAAGTCTGAGGACATAGTCTTTTTTGGATCCTAAGACCTATGACTATTAGTCCTAAGCCAAGGCTAAAATCCTTGCAACTGAAATGGTGGGTTCTAAGACCTTATCTTAAACCTAGAGCTAAGGTTAAAATCCTTACAACTCTTTTTTAGTCCCTTAGGCCTTAGTTTAAGTTTTGAGTTAAGGCTGAGGTCCTTGTATCTCGTAAAAAATACTTATGCTGAACACATCTTGGGAAATAAAAGCTTCATTTCATTTTACTTTAGTATTGAATACATCATTGGTAATATTTTTTTGGGGAGATCTATATTCCATTGATGAGGGAGTTCATATCCTTCCATGTTCTTGAGGTAACAATAGACAAGTCTTGCAATTTTGGTAATGACATATGGGCATTCCAACTTGGGTCCTAACTTCCCTTTCTAGGGTTTTTGGTAATCAGAGTGACCTCCCTTAAGACAAGGTCTTCCACCTTGAATTCTGTGTGGTGGACTTATTTGTTGAAGTAATAGGTTGTTTTCTACTTATAGGTTTTCATTATTGGGATTGTATACTAAAAGTTATGGTTCACTAGTGAATTTTAGTATGTTTATTTAATGATAATCCTCACAAGTAATGTTTTCATCATATTGTTTATATATTTATGCATAGGTGTCTTTTATTCTGCATAGTAGATGATTTGGTGTGTAGAGTTCGGCTTACGCACGGATGATCAAATCATTGGTTTTTGTAGAATGTAAGTATGATTTATAATTTAGTTGGAGATGAACACACCATCTGTAGGATTAAAGAATAATATTTTAGTAAGTCTATCTTGATTACCGAAAATGATATAGTTTTGACTAATTGCTCTAGTACACTTTGTGTGTATTGAACATAACCAATTTGAGATAATTGTCTTTATACTTACTATACAAGATAATGAATATCTCATAGTTATTTTGAGTGCCTAATCTCTTAATCCTAGCATAATTAATGGAGAAATGCATCAATTGTTCATTACTTTAACCTATTAGGTGAAATTCATTTATGAATCTATAAGCTTAGTAGACTGGATAATGCTGATTTGTGTATGATGAAAGTTAATTATAAATGGAATTTATGTCTCGGTATAGAGATTGATGATACCCTCTTGATGTATCTCATAAGTTTGGATTATGCCAAACCCGACCAGTGGATTTAATGATCCGACATATCAAATAAATTAAGCGGATGGTCTCAAGAAATTTATCAGAGGTTGATTAGATATAATTTTTAGTAATTTAATTTAATCGATAGGTATCTATAATTTTAACATGGGGAGATTATTAAGCATTTAATAACGTGGAGCTCAAAATTATAATTTTGAGATAGTAAACTAGAGTGCAATTATTATTCCTTAGTGTAATGAACATTGATTTATAGAATTATGGAATTAATTATAGAGTTTAATTAAGATTTCTAATTCTGTAGGAAGCTAGTATCCTTTTTCTCTTTCGGGTCCCTATGCTAGCCTATATAAGCAACCCTTTGTCTTCTAATAAGTCTGAGATTATTATAGATCAGAAAATACCTAAAAATGATTGGTAGGATCATGCTCCTTAGTACTCACGCACTAATGGCATGTATTTTCTTAAAGGAAGAGCATGGAAGATCTCGAGTTCTCTTTCAATGGTCTCATATTGTAAAATAAATTTTGGACAATTGGAGAGTCCGAAAATTATAAAATTGGAACCATGGGTTTATTATATATAGAGAAAGAAGCAAAAAAGGAATCTAAATCATTCGAAGACTGTTTAATCCCCCTGCTTCACACATCTTTACAAAATAGTGATTTACGAAGAAAATCTGACAACATAGATTAGATATGTAATCGAATCATAAATGAATCAAGAAGGTTGATTTAATATTCAAGAAATTATTCCAATACACATAAACCCTGATATAATACTTTGGGATTCATGGATATTAAGGTTTGGGGATGAAATCAATTCAAGAACATATGATTTCATCTGCCCAAACAAATTCGTGACACATCACAGTGTCTACTCGTCGGAGTTATAACTTGAAAAGTATTGATCGGATGGGCTTGGAATGTTTTTTGTGGGTTCCGAGATCCAAAGATATAAAAACTCATGAAAGATCTTATTTTGACATTGTTAAGATTTAAAAAAAAATCATGTCGCTTCGATGTATACCAGACCTTTAGATTTAGGTTACGGATTGGTATAACACGAAAGATATCAAATCTTTATGGTTCAAGCCAGAAGAAAGTGCAATGGTACGATATGTTAATTATCCTCTGTAGATCCACGATAATTATTTTTTATTAAATCCCATTTATCACATAAATCAAATAGTCCGATATTTTTTTAAAGACCTCCAACAATCCTTGCTAGCACATCTTTTCTCTTTTCCTCTGATTCTTCTAGGGATACCTTCAAGCTTTCTTCATTACCTCTGGCTCAACCTGAGATACATTTTGTGGGGGTATTTCGACCTCAGTTGGGATCACAACCTTAGTGTATATGTTAAAAGTGAATGGAGTTTCTCTCGTTGGACCTCTTATTGAATGTAACAACCCCCATTTTCTACGTAAAGATTGGCCATACACAATAAGTCGAAGATGGGGCTTGTCTATCAATTTATATCATTCTCAGAATTATACCACAATAAAATATTTATATTTTAAAAGCACATGCATAATAAAACTGATTAAATCAATAACCAATGAATAGCAAGTCCAACATCAACATCCAAATATAATAAAACCCAATATAAATACCACTGTCTCAAATGAATGAATCATAATAAACTCTGGGTACATGCCCATAAAATATCGAAAATGAATAACTAAAAGGAAATAGCAATCTAGACTAGAATAAAAAAGTTGATATTTGATAAGCATTGTATGACTGCAAGTTTGATATCACGCCAGTCCTGCTATCCCTGTCTAGGCAAACCTGGAGGGAGAAGATATTTTATAATTTGGATCAGCGCCCTAGAGTTGCAAGAATTAACTTACGAAATTAATATGCAATAATACAGTTAATTCAAAAAATGTGTACCACCCATCGGTACTCGCATGCCATAAGTAACTCACCCCTTATTTAAGTGCAATACTACACGCATATCAACCCAAGTCCCCAACTGTGAATGACTGATAACGACAATGATAATTAACACAAGATCCATCAAGCATAAATCACGTACCGAAGTTAATTGTCTATGCATGTATTCCCATTTCTCAGAATATGCCAATCATACTACCCACAAAAGTGACATTACCATCTATTATGAATTTTACGTAATATTGGATTCATAATTGATTGTTTATATTATTGGACTAAGTAATTAATATCAATTCATTTATATTGTTATATACATATGTCCTTACATATATACAACATATAAAGTCATCTACCCTTAGTGTCCCGTTCGTGCTTTATCGATAAGTTCGGAGGATTCTCTCATCCAAATGGACATTACAAAACACATACAAGTGGGGTGGTCACTACGCAGTACACTGTTTCACGGTCCATACCCAACGGTGACAATGGGTGCCAACATCTACACCTACCTCTCGTAAGTGGCGTTGCTACGTAGTACCCAAATTAATTACCCACACGACGCCTAGCCCACCTATGTCGACTTATGCTACGGTCCTGAAACGCACTTAACTCCAAATAATAGGATCATCCGTGAACATATGTATGTCCACAAAAATAAATAAATACATATGTTTATCATATAGTATGTATAGGTAATTAACCCAATAATTACCCCCTCGAAGTCTATTATATAATTCCAATTAACATTTCACTTTATGGATTAACCATATAGTTAATCGTTAATTTCTCACATAAGTTATGACACCACCTTTATATGAACTTTGTCTCCGATTAAGTTAAGGTACTTTTCAAACTTCTTTTTTTTATGCCTAGAAGTTCATTCCTAACTCTAAGACTATATCCATCATGTAGCACTCTAAACGACCCTCGAAAAATCATAAAAAACTCAAAGGGGACCAACTAGTCAAACCGAATTGATTGTCTTGGTTACCCAAGCCGGTTCGATCAAGAATCGGTTCGCCCCTTGCCAGCTAACCGGTTCGGTTCAATTGGCTCCCCTGGCGAACTAAGGGTGGGATTTGGTATTATCCCTTCAACAAAAACACCTCAAACCTTCACCCATATATTATGTACGAACTCTAAATAATTCTTCATTATGAAATAATACTTTTCTCCATAAAAAATGTTCCTAATACATATCGTATTCATCCAGTACTAATTTTCTAAAGAATTGTTCAATATATAAACCTTAGTTTTTAAGATTAAACATTTTCTCTTTTAATCCATTCAATAACCTTTATTTCTTATTGATTTACATTAGATTTAATATTCCTATAATGTGTAATATTTCTCTCCAAATCAATATGATCAATAATTTTTCAGGTTTATCATTAATTAATCAATTCTCAATTCATATAAATTTTAGATTTGTTCTTCTACGTGCATAAGGTATAATCCTATCCTATCATCGTCAATTTACATATTTTAACCCATAAATTTCATGAGAAAATATACCAATGAATCAATAAGTATATTGGGAGTTAATTTTTAGCTACAGAATTCTTGCCTTATGATGAAGATTGAGTGCCTCTCTTCTTAGATCCTTAGTCTTTTACCCACTCTTAGCCTTAGTAACTTCTCTCTATAGATGTGGGGCTTCCAGGTTAAGTTTATGTGAATGAAAGGAGTCTTCTTAATACCTAATTAACTTATAATGAGTGTTAATCCCGAGTTTCCCATAACCCCCACATTTGGGCCCCCAAATAAGCCCGACACCAAAATCGGGTTGTCCCAATAACTCTCAAAATGGTATACCTATACCCCATACCTAAATTTAGATGCCTAAAACACCTAAATGAGTCCCCAAATCATCTCAAAACACGCCCAAACTATCCCTACCCAACTTACACATTTTTTTATTAGATTGAACACCACAACAATTTATTTAATTAACATGTAACTTTATTTCTACGAGTGAACACATAACATGCATTGTTGAATCAAATAAATATGCAATCACAAATAAGAAATTTATTCTCAAATTAAATTCTACCACTTTAATTTTAATTCTACCAATTTCATTTATTCACAGATTTATTAATTAAATTATACCAAAATAATTTATTATGAAAAACATAGAGTATTACATTCTCCCCCCAAATAATAAAATTCCGTCCTTGAAATTTTCTGAAGAATAATATCAAAACTTAATCTGCCCAATTATTATACTCAATTAGTCCATACTCGTATCCCATGATATAGTAGAAAAAGGTTCATCCATACCTACTATCATGTGATCTGGATGCCCATAAGTCTCATATCATATGCACGCACGCACAAACATCACACATGGATGACACATATACATCCATAGTGAACCATACATACCATGCATATCTATAAAGCAAAATATATTCGAATATTCGGTCGATCGTGACTCAATTCGTTTAGATATTGTCCACTTATTCCATAAGTGGTGTAAATATTACTAAGTGATATCATCAATGAACTCCTTAGCCCTACTGGCCTCAACTCATATAATAAAACGTTGCCCAATGTGTTATATATCCACACACATATAACGTATTAGCAAAACATCCTAGAACCCCAAACATTCCTCAATTCTCGACACTTGATAAATTTCATTTGTCGGACGTATCACAAGCAAAATCCAAACAAGGAACCTATCTGATACGCTACTACATAGCTTAGTCGGTTGCTGAGATCCATTGGTCCAAGACTAAACACAAAAGATAACGCTAAACATACGATTTTCAACTTTTGCTAATTTCAACAAAAGTCTCATCACTTCCAAGAATTACACAAACCCTGTTAAATTACTCAATCCAATAATGCCAAGAAGATCATATTCTTTTCGCACACATGATAGGACACCCTCTATCCAATCTTAGATATAGTAGAGCACATAATCATTTACGAGCCTCTAAAGATCTACCTATCCTATCAAAATATACCATGGCCCATTTTTATTGACAACGTCACTATTATAACACTATTCATGATAATACACGTCTTCATGTAACTGAGGCTATCACTAGCCATAAACTCTCAAGGTAACCCAAAAGTTCCTACAATATGAATGCTTCTAATTATGCATATCCTTACCTACTAAAATAAATCCATCCCCGAATAATCATTGCATTTATTCACCCTTTAAAACATGGCATCAATATCATCTAATCTATGTTCTTACCTCGAGTTAAAGATTCATTGTATCCATAATTTAAGAAATACGTTAGTAACCAATCCAAAAATCTCCAAATTATTGTGCCTCCTCTCAATAAGGTAACACTTTCCAATTTATGCGAAACTCACGGCTATAATCCTTAATGCCCATATAAACTCTCACTATATAGGGCTTATGAACTCCATCGAAACATCATTAGTCCTAAGTTACTATATGTAGAATTCATATGTGGACACCTGCTTGTTAGTAAACCCCATCCATTATTAGTACATCAATAAAACATTTGTCTACGATGCATAGGTCACATCATCCTCATACAAATTTTATAATTGATTCATCGCCCCTCACATTCTTAAATCACATGGTGACCGTGCTACTAGGTCCAAAAACTTGCACATTATTCTCACCGAAATCTCGAATGGTTTAACAACACAAATGAATCATGTCTAATCTTAGCGTAACACCAATTTGATGCTCTCTAATCAAAATTTGTCCACCCCCAAATCTTTCCTCAAAATCCTCACAATCGCATCAATACGTTGCTCTCTCTTGAATGCACCAAATTTTGCAAAGTCATCATACTAACCCAGGTTTATATCACCATCCATTTCACCATAATTAGACCCAAAACATTATAATTCTTGTAATAGTTCTCACAACTGTGGTGAACACCATTGTCCCACCAGTCGTTCTACACTTGACCATTACCTCTAAACAGTACCATGAAAATTAAAATAAGCCCTGCAAGTGGCTTTTCGATCCAATCCTAGGATAACATCATACTCCAACATATTTGGTGCAAATAGGTTGATTTAGCACGAACATTGTATTTTTCACCCTTTATACTTATGCATTTTAGCCCCCTCGGGTACCTTAATTCCTATATCTTTGCTCATTAACCAAACAACCTTCGTTTTATATGTTAACATTCTATATGAGGTATAATTGAGCTTTTGTAGCTATTTTGGTGCTTAGTGTGAAGTTTGGTCACTTTTCGAAAACGTTTCGTTGAATATTGCAGCTTTGGGGAAATTTTAATAATTTCGGCATTCGAATTTTAATACCAAACTCTTCACGGAAGTTGAAGCTATATGATTTTTCTTCAAGTGGCCACCGACGGTGCATAAATCTGAGTTGTATTGAAGGAGTTCATGGCATTTTTAGGATGGTTTTCACTTCAAATGCACACTCAAGGAAACATTCAAGGGAATTTTAGTCATTTCATAATTTAGTTTTTTGGCCTAATGTCTTCTTGGATGTTGCGTCGCACTGATTATCCTTGCGTAGCCTCTGAACGTGCCTAATTCTAAGTTATAACAAAGAAGTTATGGCATTTTTCGTAAAGTTAGACAAAGCTGAGAATGACAGACTTGTAGAGGCGAATCGATTCGGACAAGTATGAATCGATTCTATTTTCCACATAAGCTATTTTTTTTTTGCTTCCCCTGTTTTCGAATTGATTCGGTTTTTACCAAATCGATTCGGTCCCCTGTTTTTCCAGCTTTCTTATTTACTAGTTTTCCACTAGGGTTCGTATGTATAAACATTTCATCTCATTTTGATGAGGGATATATCTTTCATTTTTACTTAGTTTTAGGGTTTGTAATTGGGAACTTTTCACCCTCTCCTCTATTTCTCTTGAGTTTTTGCCCATTTATAAGTTTTATAGTTTACTATTCATTATCTTCTTAACTTGTTTAGCTTAATTTCCTTTATGTTCTTCCATTTTCATGCCTACTTAATCTTTTATTACTGTTATTTATTGCTTTCCATAGTTTAATTAGTGTCTAATTTTTTTTTATCATGTATTGTGCTTAGTTTAACGGATTGGGGTTGTGTTTCCACCATTAATGGGCATTGAGCTCCGAAAGATAGTTTTTGGGGAAATTCATGTTTAATCGAAACCTCACGTATTAAAATGGGTTTATTATGCGTTTAACTTTCTTTGTCACGCAACGTTAATGTTTATAGCAATAATCCGAATTTAATACATGTGTGACACTTTTTGATTATATGTTTAATCTCGTATTTTTGGGTTAAAATCCCTTCATGTGTGATGTTTATGATTAATTAAAAATGCTCGATTAAATATTTTCGAACTAAAATTCTAATTATGCGTTGTTTGTCCCATGGCGTGGATGCGATCCGGACTCTCATTTTAATTACTTGTAATTTAGTTTTAACTTCTCTTTTCCTTTTTTCCATTTTAAACCCAAATCACTTTTGCACTTTTATTCTTGAAATAGTAAATCCGTTACGATCTATTCGACAATCCCTCTGGATTTCTTACGATACCCGACTCATCGCTATATATGTATCTCAAGTGTAGTTGTAGTTTAGGATTTTTGCATTGAGGCGATGAATCGAAAACAACAACAGTGCTTCTACACGAGCACACGGTTCGCGTCTAGCCAGTAGATGACGGGTTAGGGTTGCATTTCCGCAATTAATGGGTATTTTGCTCCGAAAGTTGGGTTTTGTATAAAATTGCATTTAATTGAAACCTCGCGTATTAAAACGGGTTTATTATGTGTTTAACTTTATTTGTCATGCAACGTTAGTGTTTATATCGATAATTCGAATTTAATCCGCGTGTGACCATTTTTGATTAAATGTTTAATCTCGCAAATTTGGATTGGATTCCTTATTGTGTGATGTTTATGCTTAATTGAAATGCTTGGTTAAATATCTTTCGAACTGAAATTCTAACTATTAGTTGTTTAGCCCATAGCGGGGATGCGATCTTGACTCTCGTTTTATTAATTATAGTTTAGTGTTAACTTCTTTTTTTCCCTTTTCTTTAAAACCACCATATCAACGTTTAAACTTTTATTCTTTAAGTAATAATTCAATTAAAATCTATCCAAAACTCCCTGTGGATTTCTTACGATACCCTACTTACCGCTATACTTGTTTCGCAAGTGTAGTTGTAGTTTAGGTTTTTTCTATTGAGTCGACGAACGGAAAACAATAATTAGTGTTCCTACGCGATGTAACTATTCGCGCTCGATCATAGGTCTTCCACAAACCTAAGTCTCCTAATGTAAATCTCTATACCCCTATACATGGTACGTATAGGTTCCCCTATACTCACGGGCGAATCAACGTAAAGCACTATGTAAAAAGCTAAGTCTACCATCCTCGGTGCACTAACAAAGTTGTATTAACAATTGAGTACTATGAAATAGTATCAAATTAAATATGCCTTACATGCTCAAGTTAGGGAATGTACCCTCCACTCCCTATGCTTGTACTAGTCCCTCTCCAAGTGCGACATGATACACACACCCATACAAAAACTGTGACTGCTGCCCCTAAGGTAGGGAAGGTACCGTTGGTAATCTTGGCACTACCTCTACACTGCCCCTGGGGTGCCTGGTACCCTTGCTGTCCCCCCAGCTCCTATGCCACTTGGTTTCCCTGAGGTAAGTTCCTTGCTAAGTGTCCCTTTTCTCTATATACGTAGAAATTCCCCTAAAACGGATGGCTATCTAGTTGTTACCACTGTTGTCCCTGACCTGGCTTCTAATGGCCCTAGTGGCTTCCCTGCTGCTGACCCTGGCCCCATTTCCCTTGCTTTTTTTTTATCTTTAAACTTTTGTACCTCTTGTATTGATCACATGACTATAACCCCTTAAATTATTGGGTCCCTTGACTGTTATTCCCATTCGTCTTACCCTACTGGTTGGACATCTCTGAGCCGTGTCTCTTCTACCCTTATTTTTTTAAAATGCAGTGTGATCCTGGCAATGTAGCAAAATGACATTCACTATCTGATTATAGGTAGTGAAATACGAATTTTCCCACAAAGGCTTCTGGATGTTCCAGGATGTCCTCGATAAAAACTACTTCATCTTTTTGTCTTCAGTGTTGACCTCATCCCCAACAAAATACAATCGTGCGATAAACTTATGCTCATATTCTTCTACTATACGACATTTCTACATGAAGTTCATTAACTTCCTTCTCATCTCGGATTTCATAACTGGTGGGAAATACTTTCACTTAAAATTTCCCCAAAACTCATCAATCGTCAACCTTTCCCTCTCCTACAGTCTAGTGACAAACTCCCACCACTGTAAAGCTGCCCTTTCTAATTGAAATGCGACCAACATATGCTTGTGCACTGGCATACACTCTACCATATGCAATGTCACTATATATCCCTTTCCAACTGATTGGCCATCAAAATGTTGGGACTCCTAGCAAACTCCGATGGGTGGCCTTTAATGAAGACCTCCTTAGATCTATCCCATGCGGAACCACGTGTCTACACGGGTAGTACCGCCTGCTGAATGGGTGGTCGTGGTTGGTGTTGCGGTGGATGAAAATGTTGTAGCATAGCGACCATCGCCGTAGAGACTACCTGTATCATAATTATGAAAATATCCATGGGAGTAACCATGGGTGGGGCTGCTGGTGGCTGTGGGTGTGGCTACACCTATTACTAAGACCCTTATATGCAGCCTGTGTGGTGACACGTCATGGTCTACCTCGCCTATCGTTTGCCATCAGAAAGAAACAAGATTAATCTTAGTAACAAATGACAAATATTACAATGATTTCTAAACATAGGGCTCTACACATCAAAGAAACTCAACCTAGAAACTTAACGAGCGCAACACATATCCTAAGGACATCAGAACTTGGAAGCTCTGATACTAACTATAACAACTCCCATTTTCCACGTAAAGGTTGTCCATACACAATATATAAAAGATGGGACTTATCTATCAATTTATATCATTCTCAGCATCATACCACAATAAAATATTTATATTTTAAAACCACGTGCATAATAAAACTGATTAAATAAATTACCAATGAATAACAAATCCAACATCAACATACAGATAAAAATAAAACCCAACATAAATACCGTTGTCTTAAATGATTGAATCAAACTCCGGGGATATGCCGACACAATATCCGAAATGAATAACTGAAAGGAAATAGAAACCTAGACTAGATTCAAGAAGTTGATCTCTAACAAGCAATGTATGACCGCAATTCTGATATCATCTTAGTCCTATTATCCCTATCTAGAAAAATCTGGGAGGGATAAAATATTTTATTAATTTAGGTCATTGCCCTAGAGTTACAAGAATTAACTTACGAAAATTAAGATGTAATAATACAGTTAATTCAATGTATGTAGCACTCATCGACACTCGCATGAGATAAGTACCTCACCCCTCATTTAAGTGGGATACTACACTCATATCAACCCAAGTCCCCAACTGTAAAGGACTGATAACCACAACATTAATTAACACAAGATGCATCTATCATAAATCACGTACTGAAGTTAATTGTATATGCCTGTATTCCCGTTTCCTAGAATATCCCAATCACACTACCCACAAAAGTGACATAACCTCCTACTATGCATTTTACGTAGTATTGGGTTCGTAATTGATTGTCTACATCATTAGACTAAGTAACCAATCTCAATTAATTTATATTATTATATACATACTTCCTTACATATATACGACACATAATGGAATCAACCCATAGTGTCCCGTTCATGCCCTATCGGTAAGTTTAGAGGAGTCCTTCATCCAAATAGACAACACAAAACACATACAAGTGGTATGGTCCCCACGTAGTACACCATTTCACGGTCCATACTCAAAGGTAATAATGGATTCCAGAATCTATACCTACCTCTTGTAAGTAACGCTACTACGTAGTACCTAAAGTAATGACCTACATAATGCCTAGCCCACTGGTGCCGACGTATGCTACGGTCCCCAAACTCACATAACCACAACCGATAGGACCGTCCACGTACATAGGTATGTCCACACAAATAAATAAATACATATATTTGTCACATACTATGTATAGGTAATTACCCCTATAATTACCCCCACGAGGTCTCTTATATAATTGCAATTAACATTTCTAATTTAAGGATTAACCATCTAGTTAACTGCATAGTTAAGTAATTACACCACCTTTATACGAAATTTGTCTGCGATTAAGTTAAGCTATTTCCCAACCTTCTCATTTTGTGCCTAAAAGTTCATTCCTAACCCCTGGACTCTATCCATTATGTAGCACCCTAAACAACCCTAAAAAAATCCAAAAAAAACAAGGGGAGTAGTGAGGCAAACCAAACTGATTCATTTGGCTAGCCAAACTGGTTTAGTCAGCGAACCGGTTAACCCCCCCACCAAACTGGTTCAGTTCAACTGGATACCTTGACGAACCAGGAATGTGATTTGGTCTTCTCCCTTCAGTCAAAACACCTCTAACCTTCACCCAAACATTGTGTGTGAACTCTAAACAATTTCCCATCATGAAATAATTTCTCCATGAAAAATGTTCCTAAAACATATCGAATTCATCCAATACCAATTTTTTCAAGAATAATTCAATATATAAACCCTAGTTTTCAAGATTGAATCTTTTCTATTTTAATCCATTCAAGAACAGTTATTTCCTATTGATTTACATCATACTTATTTCAGATTTGTTCTTCTACATGCATAAGGAATAATCCCATCCTATCATCATTAATTTATATATTTTAACCCAAAAATTTCATGAAAAAATGCACCAATGAATTAAGAAGTATATTGGAAGTTAATTTTTAGCAAGAGAATTATTTTCTTATAATGAAGATTGAGTCCCTCTCCTCTTGGATCCTTAATCTTCTTCCCTCTCTTAGCTGGTAACTTTTCTCTATGGATGTGGGGATGCTAAGTTAAGTCTGGTGAATGAAAGAAGTCTTCTTAACATCTAATTAACTTATAATGGCTGTTAATCCCGAGTTACCCCATAGCCCCCACATTAGGACCCCCAAGTGAGCCCAGAACCATAATCGAATTGGCCCAATAACTCCCTAAATGGTATACCTTTACCCTAAGCATAATTTTAGATGTCTAAAACAACTAAATGAGTCTTCAAATCATTTCGGAACATGCCCAAACTATCTCTACCCAACTTACATAGTTTTTTTAGATTGAACACCACATACTAATTATTTAATTAACAAGTAAATTTATTTGTACGAGTGAACACATAACATGCATAATTAAATCGAATAAACATGCAATCACAAATAAGCAATTTATTCTCAAATTAAAATATACCAATTTAATTTAAATTCTACCAATTTAATTTATTCATGATTTTATTTAATTAAATTATGCCACAATAGTTTATTATAAAAACACGGGGTCTTACAGTATAATACTATAAGCACACAAGATTCTTGGAAATCATTCGTCACATATCCCCACGACTTTTTCCGGTCTTTTCTTTAAACTATGACTTTGACTTGGTCATTGGCTTGAGGATGGCCTAGAGATGAATAGTAGTTGTCAATGTCCTAGTCTAATCAAAACTCTATAAATACTAGATTGTCAAACTATTTGGTATTGTCCAAGATGATATCCTTAGGTGGGGCAAAACTGCTGATGATGTTCTTCGAGATGAAGTTGGTGGTTTTCTTCTTAGTGATGGCGATTAAGGGTTAAAGCTTGGTCCACTTGGTGAAGTAATGAATGGTCACTATGCACAACTTTGTTTAACATTTCCTAAGAGGTAAAGGTCCTACAAATCCACACCCCATTAAGTGCAGGGCCATGGACTTAGCATTAGATAAATCTTCTCGGCTAGTTACTTTGGAGCATCAAAAAATCATTGGCACTTGTCACAACATTGAACCATGTACTTGTCCTCTGTTTCCATCATTATCTAGAAGTTTTCCTACCCAACGACCTTAATTAAACTATTATCCTCAATGGCATAAATAGGAACCATAGAATTTTTAAATTACTATAAATCTTTTTCTAAAATAAGGACTCTATCATAACTCTCCTTTTTGGACAATTTTAAAGAATTAAAGTCCTAGTCCAAATAAACACATTTTTCTCGATAAAAATCTGAAAGACCGTGTGTGATACCGATTTCAATAGATGCGCAAATTCCAATTACAAACTTATTTAATTAGTGTCAATTTATTAATCAAATCAATTTAGCCCTTAAACTCATATAGCTATGTGCGTGCAAGTGTCAAACCAACATAAGTAAAATATGCGACACAAAGTTTAGGAAAAATACCCTGAGGGCAAAACCATTTTTACTTCACTATAATTGTAAATCATAACTTACACGTTTATAATGAAATACAGTTTGACACTCGGATACTCGCACACGTCAGTCGATGTCGTCAGCAATAAGTCCACACTCAGCGAACCTACATGAATCGCAGTCCAGTCTTCAACCTTGGAACACCGCAGCACTCCCTAATAACACGCAATCATAAAACTCCGTCGAGACTCACTCCACAATAGCACGCAACCCTTGGTTGTAGAGATCTCTTCATAAAGTATGAACAGTGGCAAACTATGCCTTTGGGTTCCATAAACAACCCACACAAAATAAATTAGTATTGTGAATTGTAAAACAAAAGTTATGAACCCTCAAATGGTTGGAGAATAGTATCAAAATGTATTATGCGAAAACCAGTATTTCTCCACACGAAAATTGGAAACTGACACCCTTATTTATAATAAAAATCAAGGCGGTGACATATCAGCAAAAAACACATCTCGTTCGAACGACATACGTTGAGCGAGATACGATCTCGTTCGAACCATGTACGGCGTCGTTCGAACGACAACATACATGTATCTCAGAAAACTTCAGTATTTTAAATATCTTGAAAACCTCAAAACTTAAGGCTCTTTAAGAGATCAGAAACATTTATACAAACCTTTTATGATTTTGAAAAATAAAAAAAAAACATTTAAAATCATTTCAAAAATTATTTTTCATAAATAGAAAAATATTTTAACTTTCACAAAAATATCCCAACACTTTTAATGTAAAATATAAATGGAATTTAAACACATTTTACCAAATTCATCCTTGTTAGGCTTGAATGTTGAAGTCTTCTTAAAATTCGGATTCGTCTTTGTATATGTAAGCTTCTCAATCCTTCGATGACTTATTGCAACTTGTCGCGGTATATGACATAATTAATTGTGACGGACAATGTCCTTGCAAATATACCCCTATGTCTATGCCGGTAAAAAATAAAAATATCCGAATTATCAATATCAAAAGACCTTTACAAATCTACCCTCCCATAAACTCTAACGTGGAAAAATAAATACAACCCTTAAACTCAAATAGCTATGTACAAGCAAGTGTAAAACCAACATAAGTAAAATATGCGACACAAAGTTCAGGAAAAATCCCCTCAGGGCAAAACCTTTTTTATTTCACTATAATTGTAAATCGCAACTCAAACGGTTACAATGAAATACATGTCGACACTCGAATACCCGTAGGCGTCGGCCGATGTCATCAGTAATACGTCAACACTCAACGAACCTACATGAACCGCTGTCCAGTCTTCAACCCAGGAACACTGTCACACTCCTTAATGACATGCAGTCTCAACACTCCGCCGAGACTCACTCCAAAATAACACGCAACCCTTGGTTGTAGAGATCTCCCCACATAGTAAGAACAGTAGCAAATATGCTTTGGGTTCCACAAAACAACTCACACAAAAGCAATTGGGATTGTGAATTATAAAATAAAAGTTATGAACCCTCAAATGGTTGGAGAATTGTATCAAAACGTATTCTATGAAAACCATTATTAATCAACACAAAAATCAGAAGCCTGACACCCTTATTTATAATAAAAATCAAGGCGGTGATGTGTCAACAAAGAATACATCTCGTTCGAACAGCATACGCTGTCATTAGAGCGAGATACGATCTCGTTCGAACCATATACGATGTCGTTCGAACAGCAGCATATATGTATCGCAGAAAACTTCAGTGTTTTGAATATCTTGGAAACCTCAAAATTTAAGACTGTTTAAGAGATCATAAACATTTATCCAAACCTTTTATGATTTTGAAAACTAAATAAAACATTTAAGATAATTCCAAAAATCATTGTTTATAAATAAAAAAATATTTCAACTTTCACAAAAATATCCCAACACTTTTAATGTAAAATGTAAATGGGATTTAAACACATTTGACCAAATTCATCCTTATTGGGATTTAATGTTGAAGTCTTCTTAAAATTCGAATTCATCTTTGTAGATGTAAGCTTCTCAATCCTTCGTTGACTTGTATCAACTTGTAGCGGTACATGGCATAATTAATTATGACGGACAATGTCCTAGTAAATATCCCCCTATGTCTATGCCGGTACAAAATAAAAAATTCGAATTATCAATATCAAATGACCGATACAAATCTACCCTCTCAAAAATTCAAACGTGGAAAAATCAATTCAGCTCTTAAATTCAAATAGCTATATGCGTGCAAGTGTCAAACCAACATAAGTAAAATATGTGACAAAACGTTCAAGAAAAATCCCCTCAGGGAAAACCCTTTTTTAATTCTATATAACTGTAAATCGCAAGTTACACGGTTACAATGAAATACAGTTCGACACTCGAATACCCATAGGTGTTGGTCGATGTTGTCAGCAATAATTCCACACTCTGCGAACCTACATGAACCGCAGTCCAGTCTTCAACCCAGGAACACTGCAGCACTCCCTAAAGACATGCGGTCTCAAAAATCTGTTGAGACTCACTGAACAATAGCACGCAACCCTCGATTGTAGATATCTCCCCACAAAGTATGAACAGTAGCAAATATGCTTTGGGTTCCACAAAATAACTCACATAAAAGCAATTGTGATTGTGAATTGTAAAACAAAAGTTATGAACCATCAAATGGTTGGAGAATTGTATCAAAGAATATTCTGTGAAAACTAGTATTACTCCACATGAAAATCAGAAGCCTGACACCCTTATTTATAATAAAAATCAAGGCGATGATGTGTCAGCAAAAAATACATCTCGTTAGAACAACATACGCTGTCATTTGAGAGAGATACGATCTCGTTCGAACCATGTACGATGTCGTTTGAACGACAACATACATGTATCCCAGAAAACTCCAGTCTTTTGAATATCTTGGAAACCTCAAAATTTAAGACTGTTTAAATGATCATAAATATTTATCCAAACCTTTTATGATTTTGAAAAATAAAAAAAAACATTTAAGATCATTCCAAAAATAATTTTTCATGAATAGAAAAATATTTTAACTTTCACAAAAATATCCCAACACTTTTAATGTAAAATGTAAATGGAATTTAAACACATTTTACCAAATTCATTCTTATTGGGCTTGAATGTTGAAGTGTTCTTGAAATTCTGATTCGTTTTTGTAGATGTAAGCTTCTCAATCCTTTGATGACTTGTGGCAACTTGTAGGGGTGTATGACATAATTAATTATGATGGACAATGTCCTTGAAAATATCCCCCTATGTCTATGTCGATAAAAAGTTAAAATATCCAAATTATCAATATCAAATGACCTATACAAATTTACCCTCCCATAAACTCAAATGCGGAAAAATCAATTCAGCCCTTAAACTCAAATAGCTATGTGCGTGCAAGTGTCAAACCATCATAAGTAAAATATGTGACACAAAGTTCAGGAAAAATCCCCCCCAGGGAAAAACCTTTTTTATTTCACTATAATTGTAAATCGCAACTTACACGGTTACAATGAAATACAGTTTGACACTCGAATACCCGCAGGCGTCGGTCGATGTCGTCAGTAATAAGTCCACACTCAATGAACCTACATGAACCGCAGTCCAGTCTTTAACCCAAGAACACCGCTCCCTAATAACACGCAGTCACAAAACTCCGTCGAGACTCACTCCACAATAGCACGCAACCCTCGATTGTAGAGATCTCCCCACAATGTATGAATAGTAGCAAACCATGATTTTGGGTTCCACTAACAACTCACATAAAAGAAATTGGGATTGTGAATTGTAAAACAAAACTTATGAACCCTCAAATGGTTGGAGAATAGTATCAAAATGTATTCTGGGAAAACCAGTATTTCTTCGCACGAAAATCAGAAGCTTGACACCCGTATTTATAATAAAAATTAAAACGGTGATGTGTCAGCAAAAAACACATCTCGTTCGAACGACATACGTTGTCATTTGAGTGAGATACGATCTCGTTCAAACCATGTACGGTGTCGTTCGAATGACAACATACATGCATCCTAGAAAACTTCAGTCTTTTAAATATCTTTGAAACCTTAAAACTTATGATTGTTTACGAGATCAGAAACATTTATCCAAACCTTTTATGATTTTGAAAAATTAAAAAAATATATTTAAAATCATTTAAAAAATCATTTTTCATAAATAGAAAAACATTTTAACTTTCAGAAAAGTATCCCAACACTTTTAATGTAAAATGTAAATGGAATTTAAACACATTTTACCAAACTCAACCTTGTTGGGCTTGAATATTGAAGTCTTCTTGAAATTCGGATTCGTCTTTGTAGATGTAAGCTTCTCAATCCATTAATGACTTATTACAACTTGTAGCGGTATATGACATAATTCATTATGACGGACAATATCCTTACAAATGCCCCCTATGTCTATGCTGATACAAAATAAAATAATCTGAATTATTAATATCAAATGACCTATACAAATCTATCCTCCCATAAACTCAAACGTGGAATGATATACTGAAAAGCCTTCAAACTTTTTCAAACGATCTTCAACAATCAACTTTTCAAAACTCTGAACTTTTCTTATCAGGGTGTGTGACATAATGTTCTTCAATTGTACCTACACACACGAGACAAAGCAAATACCTCGTGACGTATCGAGTTTGAAATGATATGAAGTATAAACATGAAAGCATAATCAATTCTTCCCCATACATAAATTCCCCCATAATATCATAATTCTTTCTCCCCGTTTTTATTTGTCTGAAATAGACAAAAAAAAGAATAAATCGCATAAGGCAAATCGGGGTGTCACGGTAAATCAAGGCTAACAAACTATTTTTATTTTTTTAATTTTTTATACAAAAATGCAAAAAAATTATGTTACAAAAATCACACCCCGTGAATTTATACTAAGACAACCAAATCATGGAAACATAATGAATGAGTGTGAAAATATTTGATAGGAAAATCAACTCAATCATATTATATGTGCCAGATGCATAAGTGTACTCCTAACGAATGAACATAAGAAAAGGTTCCTTAGGTGTAGAATTTGTTGAATTTAGATGACATTGTCATAATCATATCAACAAATCAAAGTATAAATAATTTCCACACAAATAACGTCCAAAACTATGTAATGATTTTTCATGACTTTTAAGGACGTGCAAACTGTTATAAATTCCATCCAAACTCCCTCATCAAAAGATAATGCTTTTTATTTTTGTTGTGAGGTGATGAAACTAAAATTCATTAGCCCATTTTTGGCATAATTTTCTTTTTATTTCCTTTCAATTGTTTTGAGCTCTTATAAACCTCATTGGACCCCGAATAATTTCCAATTCCTCACTTTTTTAAGTCCATTTAAACGGTGGCTTAATCGCAAATGATAAATGAGTACCTTTCATAGCCGTTCCCCATTTTTCAAAACAAAAATCATACAATCTCACAAATAATTTATATCATGAACTACTTTTTGTCAAGTTTTATCGCATTTGGTTTGTTATATAGCCAAAATTGAGATGGAAACACTCAACCAACATGTGATAAACAAGCACAACAATCAAACAACTCCATGCATGTGTGCAATAAAGGACAAATAGAGTCAATCATGTTGGTAGTAACACTATATCATCTCAAATACTTCAAACTTTGTAAAGCACATGAATAACACAATATATTGTCTCAAAAAACTATCAAATAGTCACATGGATATGGAATAAATTTGTGACTTGGTCATCCGAAACGTTCATTCATAAAAGGTGCAAATAAAAAACAAAACTCTTTTTGGTTTTTTCAAATTTTTCTAAACTGAAAATCTTTTTGTATTTTTCGAGCACTGTTCAGAAACCACCCCAGTAGAACCAAAAATTATATCAATATGAAACAAGGGACTGCAAACAAAAAGTTAATTCCAGGGGTTGTTTGAACGAGACTCCTTGTCGTTTGAACGATAGAGCATCTCGCGAGATGGATTCGCGCGAGATGGATTCTCGTTAGAACGAGAAAAGCAAAGTTTCCCAGTTTAATCAGTATATCATGCAGTTTTGTCCAGTGAGAAAATTTTGAGAAAACAGTTCTTGGAATGGGCAAAGAAGCCCAAAACAGTGCTAAAATAGTACCAAAAATAAGAAAAGCAAACAACAATGTTAAAAAGGTATAAAACAAATGGTACATACTAGCAATCGGTATAAGATAACATCATGCAAATCATCCTATGCTAGCAAACATGTCTAGACCTCAACCGGTAGGTGCTGTGGAGTTTTCCAAACATGGTGACATCTTTTGAAATAACTCCATCAAATCATGAGAAGTATTGACCAAAAACCTTACTTGCTCTCGAATATGTGCAAACTCTCTATCACTATGTGAAAGAAAAGAATCATGGGAGGGTTTATGTGTTCGAACATCTATAGAAGTAAAGCGAGACACATAACCCAATTTAAAGAAAAACCCCTAAGGTGTCCTTTATTTTTGCAATGGGAGCAAACATAAATCGTCCTAGGTACTCCTCTCTCAAAAACTCTAGGACGTGCTCTCCTAACAGGTACAGGACACCTAGGTGGGTTGGGTCGAGAGTCATGTGAATCTAACTCTAAAGTAGGAACCCACTCGGGTGCAACAAAAGAAGTAGACGCACCATCAAGACTTATTCCTAAACTCTCACCATTACCCAAAATAGGATTGAGAACCATCTTTCCCATCTTCTTAGATGCATTCTCCAAAGTGATTTTAGCATTCTATGAAGTGACTTTAGCCTTTAGGGAGTGCTTAAGATCTGCCTCTAATTGTGCCACGTGGGCTATAAGCTCACTCTTTTTCCTATTCAAAGCAATCAACTACTCACGCAAAAAAACCTTCACTTTCTCAAGTTGACTTTCTTTTTCCTCAAACTCCTTCAAACTCTCAATCTCTCTCTCCAAATCTTTCACCTTGAGACCCAACTTGTTATTCATTTTTTTAGTCGTTAAGGTCTCGGTGTACAACTTTCGAAACGCAATATGGAGCTCACTCTCATCATCACGAGTGCACTCGCGTTGAGACTCGCTAGAAACACTCAAAACCTCCTCGGGGGTATCACGTGAACATGTGTCCTCATCATAGTGGGACAAAGTGGATGTACTCTCGTGACTGGCTAAAAAGGAAACACATATACCATGTCCTAAACCCTTACCGAACTCATCGTCCTCATCTCCCTCACTATCACTAAAGGTGGCTGGCATGGGAACTTTCTTCCCCTCTATCCTAAGCCTAGTGGGACACTCAAATGACTTGTGCCCTTTTCCCTCACACTGAAAACATTTTAAATTTTCAAACTTTTCTTCATCCTCTTTCTCTTTCTCACCGCTTTCTTTGTCTTTGTCTTTCTTTTTCTTTTTCTCCAAAAATCTTTTATTGGAAGAATTTTGTTTCAAAAACTGAAGATTTTTTTTTAAATTCTTTGCAAGCAGGGCCATGCCAAATTCAAACTCGAACTCATAAAAACTCACTTTCTTTTTCTTAAATTGGGCATTAAGCGCTATCCCTATATCCTAAGGTTTGACAGTGTCTGAAAACATGTCAATTTCATACGTCTGTAGGTCTCCAACCAACTCTTCTAATTTCAGATGAATCAAATTTTCTAAGGTAATTAAAATAGTCACTTTAGGGATAAAACGTTTAGGCAGCGATCTTAAAATCTTTTTAACCACTCGTGCATCAGGTATAGGCTCACCTAGGTTAAAACTAGTGTCGACAATATCAGACAAACGTGCATAAAACTTGTCAAAACACTCAGTCCCTAACATAGTGATTGTCTCAAATTGAGTGGTCAAATTTTGAATTTTATACTCTTTGACCACATTAGTGCCCTTGTGGTGAGTTGCAAAATATCCCATGCTTCTTTAGACGTGGTGTACGTCATAAGACGTCGAAACTTGTCAGGGGTGACATGTCCAGAAATTACACTAAGCCCTCATGAATTATAAGTGTTCCACCTAAACTCATCCTCAGCCCAGTCTAACACATGTTTTAAATTCGTGACATTATTTGCGATGAAAGTGAAATGAATCTAGCCTCCTTCACAAATGACTCAAACTTTTTCATCGATTGCTTTTAAATGGGATTTCATCCGGGCTTTCCAGTAAGCATAATTAGACCCGTAAAAAATTAGCAACCGATTAATTAGTTTTCGTTCGGAAACATTGTGATAAAATTTCAACACATTATATTTTTTTAAAAAGATCAATATCACACAGTTTTATGAAAAATAGGAATACGCGATAAATTAGCGTAACCTGCTCTGATACCCATTTGAAAGACGATGTGCGATACTGATTTCAATTGATGCGCAAATTCTAATTACAAACTTATTTAATTAGTGTCAATTTATGAATCAAATCAATTCAACCCTTAAACTCAAATAGCTATGTGCGTTCAAGTGTCAAACCAACATAAGTAAAATATTCGACACAAATTTCAGGAAAAATCCCCTCAGGGAAAATCCTTTTTTATTTCACTGTAATTGTAAATCAAAACTTATACGATTACAATGAAATACAGTTTGACACTCGAATACCCGCAGCCGTCGGTCGATGTCGTCAGCAATAAGTCCACACTCAGCGAACTTATATAAAATGTAGTCCAGTATTCAACCCAGGAACACCGAAACACTCCCTAATGACATGCAGTCACAAAACTCCATCGAGACTCACTCCACTATAGTACGAAACCCTCGGTTATAGAGATCTCCCCACAAAGTATGAACAGTAGCAAACTATGCTTTTGGATTGTAGAAAACAACTCACACAAAAGTAATTGGGATTGTGAATTGTAAAACAATATTTAAGAACCCTCAAATGGTTAGAGAATAGTATCAAAATGTATTATGTGAAAACCAGTATTTCTCCACACGAAAATTAGAAGCCCCACACCCTTATTTATAATAAAAATCATGGCGGTGACATGTAAGCAAAAAAACATCTCGTTCGAACTACATACGCTATCAATTGAGCGAGATACGATCTCGTTCGAACCATGTACGATGTCGTTTGAACGACAACATACATGTATCCCGGAAAACTCCAGTCTTTTGAATATCTTGGAAACCTCAAAATTTAAGACTGTTTACATGATCATAAATATTTATCCAAACCTTTTATGATTTTGAAAAAAAAAAAAAAACATTTAAGATCATTCCAAAAATAATTTTTCATGAATAGAAAAATATGTTAATTTTCACAAAAATATTCCAACACTTTTTATATAAATTGTTAATTAAATTTAATCACATTTTACAAAATTCATCCTTGGTGGACTTGAATGTTGAAATCTTCTTGAAATTCGGATTCGTCTTTGTAGATGTAAGCTTCTCAATCCTCCGATGACTTGTATCATTTTGTAGCAGTATATGACATAATTAATTGTGACAGAGAATGTCCTTACAAATATCCCCGTATGTCTATGCCGGTACAAAATAAAAATATTTGAATTATCAATATCAAATGACTTATACAAATCTACCCGCCCATAAACTCAAACGTGAAAAAATCAACTCAACCCTTAAACTCAAATAGCTATGTGCGTGCAAGTGTCAAACCAACATAAGTAAAATATGCGACACAAAGTTCAGGAAAAATCCCCTCAGGGCAAAATCTTTTTTATTTCACTATACATGTAAATCGCAACTTACACGATTATAATGAAATACAGTTGACATTCGAATACCCGTAATCATTGGTCGATGTCATCAGTAATAAGTCCAGACTTAGCGAACCTACTTGAACTTCAGCCCAGTATTCAACCCAGGAACACCGCAACACTCCCTAATGACACCTAGTCAAAAACCTCTATCGAGACTCACTCCACAATAGCACGCAACCCTCGGTTGTAGAGATCTCCCTATAAAATATGAACAGTAGCAAACTATGCTTTTGGGTTCCACAAAACAACTCACACAAAAGAAATTAGGATTATGAATTGTAGAACAAAAGTTATGAACCCTCAAATGGTTTGAGAACAGTATTAAAACGTAATATGAGAAAACTAGTATTTCTCCACATGAAAATTCGAAGCCTGGCACCTTTATTTATAATAAAAATCAAGGAAGTGATGTGTCAGCAAAAAACACATCTCATTCGAACAACATACTCTGTCGTTTGAGCGAGATACAATCTCGTTCAAACCATGTACGGTGTCATTCGAACGACAACATACATGTATCCCAGAAAACTTCAGTCTTTTGAATATCTTGGAAACCTCAAAACTTAAGACTGTTTACAAGATAAAAAAACATTTATCCAACCCTTTTTTGATTTTGAAAAATTAAAATAAAAACATTTAAGATCATTCCAAAAATCATTTTTCATAATTAGAAAAATATTTTAACTTTCACAAAAATATCCCAACACTTTTAATGTAAAATGTGAATGGAATTTAAACACATTAAACAAATTTCATCCTTATTGGGCTTGAATGTTGAAGTCTTCTTGAAATTCAGATTCGTCTTTGTAGATGTAAGTTTCTTAATCCTTTGATGACTTGTAGCAACTTGTAGAGATATATGACATAATTAATTGTGACGTACAATGTCCTTACAAATATCCCCCTATGTCTATGTCGGTACAAAATAAAAATATCCAAATTATCAATATCAAATGACTTATATAAATCTACCCTCCCACAAACTCAAACGTGGAAAAATCAATATAGCCCTTAAACTCAAATAGCTATGTGCGTGAAAGTGTCAAACAAACATAAGTAAAATATGCGACATAAAGTTCAAGAAAAATACCCTCAGGGCAAAACCTTTTTTATTTTATTATAATTATAAATTGCAACTTACATGGTTACAATGAAATACAGCTTGACACTCGAATACCCGCAGGCATTAGTCGATGTCGTCAGCAATAAGTCCATACTCGAGGAACCTACATGAACCGCAGTCCAGTCTTCAACCCAAGAAAACCACAACACTCCCTAATGACACGCATTCACAAAACTCCATCGAGACTCACTCCATAATTGCACACAGACCCCGGTTTTAGAGATCTCCCCACAAAGTATGAACAGTAGCAAACTATGCTTTTGGGTTCCACAAAACAACACAAACAAAAGAAATTAGGATTGTGAATTGTAAAGTAGAAGTTATGAAACCTCAAATGGTTGGAGAATAGTATCAAAACATATTCTGTGAAAATCAGTATTTCTCCACACGAAACTCAGAAGCCTAGCACCCTTATTTATAATAAAAATCAAGGCGGTGACGTGTGCGCAAAAAACTCATCTCGTTCGAACGACATAAGGTGTCGTTTGAGCGAGATACGATCTCGTTCGAACCATGTACGGTATCGTTCGAATGACAGCAAACATGTATCCCAAAAAACTTCAGTCTTTTAAATATCTTCTAAACCTCAAAACTTACGACTGTTTACCAGATCATAAACATTTATCCAAACCTTTTATGATTTTGAAAAATTAAAAAAAAACATTTAAAATCATTTTTTCATAAATAGAAAAACATTTTAACTTTCACAAAAGTATCCCAACGCTTTTAATGTAAAATATAAATGGAATTTAAACACATTTTGCCAAATTCATCCTAGTTGTGCTTGAATGTTGAAGTCTTCTTGAAATTTAGATTCGTCTTTGTAGATGCAACTTGTAGCAGTATATGACATAATTAATTGTGACAGACATTGCCCTAAAAAATATCCCCTAAGTCTATGCCTGTACAAATTAAAAATATCCGAATTATCAATATCAAATGACCTATACAAATCTACTCTCACATAAACTCAAACTTGGAAAGATCAATTCAGCCCTTAAATTCAAATTGCAATGTGCTTGTAAGTGTCAAACGAGGATAAGTAAAATATGCGACGTAAAGTTCCGAAAAAATCCCCTTAGGGAAAAACCTTTTTTATTTCATTATACTTGTAAATCGCAACTTACATGGTTACAATGAAATAATGTTTAACACTCTAATACCCGCACGTGTCGGTCGATGTCGTCAGCAATAAGTACAACGAACCCACATGAACCGCAATCCAGTATTCAAACCAGGAACACCGCATCACTCCCTAATGACATGCAGTCACAAAACTTCGTCGAGACTCACTCCAAAATAGCACTCAACCCTCGGTTGCAGATGTTTCCCCACAAAATATCAACAGTAGCAAACTATGCTTTTTTGGGTTCCACAAAACAACTCATACAAAAGCAATTGAGATTGTGAATTGTAAAACAAAAGTTATAAACCCGCAAATGGTTGGAGAATAGTATCGAAACGTATTCAATGAAAATCAGTATTTATTCACACAAAAATTATAAGCCTGACACCCTTATTTATAATAAAAATCAAGGCGGTGACATGTCAGCAAAAAACACATTTCGTTCGAACGACATACGTTGTCATTTGAGCGAGATACAATCTCGTTCGAACCATGCACAATGTCATTCGAATGGCAACATACATATATCCCAGAAAACTTCAGTCTTTTAAATATCTTGAAACCTCAAAACTTAAGCCTGTTTACGAGATTAGAAACATTTATCCAAACCTTTTATGATTTTGAAAAATTAAAAAAAAAACATTTAAAATCATTTCAAAAATCATTTTTCATAAATAGAAAAATATTTTAACTTTTACAAAAATATCCCAACACTTTTAATGTAAAATGTAAATGGAATTTAAACACATTTCACCAAATTCATCCTTGATTGGCTTGAATGTTGAAGTCTTCTTGAAATTCAGATTTGTTGTTGTAGATGTAAGCTTCTCAATCATTTGATGACTTGTAGCAACATGTAGCGGTATATGACATACTTAACTGTGACGGACAATGTCCTTACAATTTTATTTTTGATTTCGAACCATTTGCAAAAGATCCATCGCGGATTTAAAATGAGAATTTTCTTTTTCCAAAACTTTAAATTCTTTTCGCAAACGTCAAATTTTAACAATTTAAATCATCAAAACTCTGACTCGTGCCAACAGGAGGGGACATTCAATTACATAAGTGCTCCATCGGAAAAATTGCAATTAAAAAATTTTAATTTTTCAAAAAAAATCCATATCACACAAATTTTGAAAAAAACAAGGATTAATCGATAACTTAGAGAAACCCTCTCTGATACTAATTTGTAAAACGATTTGTGCAATATTGATCGAGTTAGAAATTTACTTAAAGATTCAAACACACTTATTTAATTAGGTGTCTAAATTTGAATTAACCAAATCCAATTTAATTCAGTCCCAATGCATGCATCTAAGTGTTGAATCAAATCAATCAAATCTTGCATGTAAAATAAAGACAACAGGTTCAGGAAAAAATCCCTTTCAGGTTAAACCTTTTCAACACTTAGAAAAGTTTACAAGACCATTGACTTACATACAACCTGATAATCGCCCACAAGTGTAATGCACGATGTCTTCATCAAACCTTCAAAGATACGCCTCAGCCCGCAGTACAAGTCATCCACACGCAGAGATATATGCTCAGTATCCACCGATCAGTAGTGACTTCCCTCCAGAAATCACAAGGTATGGAGATGCTGTCTCCACAAACGTTGAACAATAGCACTGTTGTTCTTCGGGTTCAAAAATAATTCACATAAAGATATCAGGATTTTGTGAATTGAAAAACAAAATGGGTTTTAAGCCTTAAATGAAGAAGCCAAAGTATTCTGCCGATATGCAATGTTTACAGAATTAAAAACGTGTAAGACTTTTCATGAAAAATGGAGTTAGAAAGTCCAATTTATAAAAGACTTAAGGCAGTGGTGTCGTTCGAACGAAAGACTGTGTCATTTGAAGTATCGCGCGACATCAGGTCTCATTTAAGCGACAAACGATGTCATTCGAACGACATCTGTTTTTAAATTATTTCTTCTCTTTTTCTCGATAAATGCGCCGCCTCAAAAACTCCGAAATTATATTTCTTGAAGAAAAATGTTTAAAGCTCCGCCCTAACACTTAGAAAATACTTTATGAAAAATATCCCAATACTCTAAGTGTATTATTAAGATACTCTAAAACAAAACCTTACCAAAGTCAATCTTGCAGGGGATTTTTGTTGAAGAACCTTGATTATTCAGGTTCGTCTTTATGTGAATGTGATCTTTATCTTCTTCGACGGTGTAACGGTATAGGATATACAAATTGATAAGGGACACAAATGTCCTTACAGATTTGAATCCACACTTAAGTGATGGACCAAGACTTCGGGGTCCTTCTTGATCATGTTGGAGTGGCTCCAGGCGAAGACATACTTATTTTCCATTGGGAATTAGACAAGTTCTTCTCTAAGGGATGGGATGATAACTTAGCCTTACTATATGATCACTTTAATTGGATCAGGGATTGGTTGTATCGTGATGAAAATAATAAGATAAGATGTATTTTGCTTCAACTCTTCTTTTAAGGAAATATGTCCACTTTGAAATTACAATCATGACAAACTACCCTTAAGGTTAAAGTTGGTCGAGGTCACCTAAGATCATTGCAATAATAAAATAGCCTGTTTGGTTATAATTATCGATCACTTATATGTACTCCTGATTCAATTATCGCTCAAGGAGACTACTATTAACATACCCACAAAATTTGAGAGACAAATTACATTAAGTATCAAGGGGATAAAGGTTTTTCTCGTTATATATATCTTACTCAAATCTTTCATACTTTTAATCTTTCCCATATCCCATGTTTATAGGAAATACATGTAGATAGTGCAAAGTGATATCTACAGCTTGGGAAACCATGCCATGAGATCTACTAATTATTGAGGATGTGATGGAGTGTTGGTGAAGGGATTCCATGTCATGAGTAGGAGTTATTTGTATAATTAAATGTTTTTTAATTCACATCAAAGTTGTATATTAAATGAGTGATGGATGGTAGTATAGGAGCAGTACTTGTTATTAACCCATTAGATTTAGGGAGAGAATGATCTATGGCATCTTTAAGATAACCTTAGTCATCCAAGATTAGGGATGGATATTGGAGGTCACTAAGAAACCTTGTTGTGTAATGATGTGGACTCCACTTTTGCTGAGGTTGGATAACTTTTGAGGAGGGTAAATGGCATTTGCATAACTCATACTAAATGATTTAGGGGCCGAATTATAGAATATGGTCACCTAATTTTGAGATAAGAGGTTGCATAGACCTATGATAAGGCCCCTATAATCTTATCTTATTCTTAACTGAAAGAGATAAGGTCTTTGATTATTGTTGAGGACCTTAAATGGACTTATACTTACCTTATCTATATAATAGGCGATTCGTTGGAGGTCTAGGAACCTAGTCCCCATCCATTAAGTCTTGATGTGAAGGAAAGAAAATAGATATATATCTCTAAACAATGAGATGACCTCAAACTTGCATTATGAGATCTTTAACAAATGTCTAAGGACCAAGGAAGAGATCATAGAAAATGGGATTTCTCATTATATCCTAAGCGCCCGCGCGCACGTGCGTGTGTGTGTGTCCGTGCTTGCGTTTGTGTGTATTAGTATGTTTATGTCAAATAATAATTTTGTTTTAGGAGTACTACTGAAGAAATCACACTCATGTCTTGCCCTTGGGTCATAGTATTAGTATGGTAAATCAGATTTAGCTAAATTTCATTTCTCTTGTAGAGGTGGATAGGTTAATAAATAAGATATGTTATATTTAGGCTTCATTAGTGTTGTGTGTAATTGAAACGGAATGGGATAAAGAATGGTTGAATCCAAATGACCATTAGTGGAAAGAGTTTAGTAAAAAAACACCTTGGAACATTTTCAAACATGTCTTTTGTGCGAGGATAAACCTAGTCCAATAAGTTATTTCCAAGAATACCACAATTGATAAAGATAATATAAAGATACGTATAGATTTAATGTGATTTAGAAAGGATGACATTGCCTACGCCCAAAGGAGAAGATAAATAATATCTTTATTAATAACATAAGAGAATACTTAGGTACATGATAATGCTAGTTAAGATCCAATTTTTCAGATTATGAAGTGTCAATCGATCGGTACTAATGGTGAGAAAATATATTTATAATTACATATGGTGGAGCCATGATATAATTTTTACTAAATTCTTAATATTCCCTAAGAAGGTTTTGTGATTATAATATGATTATCCTCCTATAAACAGTCCATTTTGGGTTGCTATGCATTGTCGATAAAGGCTTACCCTTATAAATTCCACAAAAGATGGGGTCTTCATTACTAGGGATGAGGTAAGTGATTATTAACTCTTAAGGATTAAGGAAATAGGTCAGTTACCAAACTCGTCTCTGGGTGTTAAGTTTTCCTTATAGACGTGTATGTATATAATTTTCTTACTTATTTCATTCATTTCATTTTTCCTTAGGCCTTCGAGGCATCACTTCTTCTAATAAAAAAGTCTTTAACAAAGGCCTTGATCCTGTTATATGTCATCACATGGGATCATTTCAGGTGATTTCATCAGATGCCACCTTATCCGTAATGTTAAGCAAAATGGGACAATTATTATGATTTCATCCCTAGTCCATAGGGTCTTGTGCGTCATCATTGGGCATATTTTTTTAATACACCGAGTGTATGTGTTGCATGTGACCTCATCTACTTAAATATTGTTTATTGAAATCAAGTAGGAATCTCTTTGATTTATTAAAGACTTAAAGTTCCATAGCATTTTTTATCTCCTCTATTTTCTTTAAGTAAGTTCTCTTACCACGTTTACTTAGATATTTCATTTGATTTTTTTCTTTCATCGCCGTTCTTTTTATTTTCTTCAATTCTGTGACGAATTGTCATATTTCCTCAAATACCACCATTAAGAAATTTCAATATAGATCTATTATTTTGGATAACTTACAACAAGGATCCCCGTGGATGGGAAAGATCTGCATGATCACCCAAGAAGGGATATTACCTTATCCACTATCTATGGATATTTTTATGAACATAATGAAATTCCCACCTCACCCTGTTAGGTGAAATCCTATCCCATTATGAAATTATACTGATGAAATATTCTGGTAACTTCTTCGGAGTGGTAACTGTTGTTTTTCCATTTGTAAGGTCATTAGAATCCAAATGGTTTTGGAAGAAATAATATATTATTATCTCGTGTGTACATTGTTTCATTTATTTTATTTGCATTTTACGGCCCAAAATATTTTTAAACTACTCTTGGAATAGCAGCCCCAAACTAATAGGGGTGTTGAAAAGGATGCTTAATCTTTTTGGGGGCCTTATATAACCTAGCTTTGAAGTACAAGGGGAAAGTTACCCCATTAAAGGATGGACATATTAGTAGTTGTTTGATATATTTTTGTCTTTTGGTTTGTATTTATTTTGGATTGATAAAATATAAAAATGTAGGTCTATGTGTCTTGAGGATCTGACGTGCTGATCAACACAATCTTATTGGACAACATCATTGCAATGCTGAACATATATGGAGGTATTGGTAGGTTTGGTAAGTTTTAGTTTTGATTTATGTTGTGACTTCATTTTATTTGGTTTGACATGGTTCTTTCAGAGTGCAAAAAAATATTTTTGATGTTCTGAAAAGTTTTAAAAATATTTTTAAAACTTTTGAGGGCATTTTTGGAAAATCAAATGTTCGAATTTCCTGACCTCTCAACATGAAAATATTAGAAATCTGAGTAATGTTTACAATGCAAAACACCGCGCATCATTTTGACATTTGAGTGAAAATTTATGCTAAAAATAGGAAACCTGGTACAAAGGTGGTGCGAAGATTGGAGCTCATGCGAAGCTCGTTTGAAATTTATATTGGGGTTTATTCTTAAAACTATATGTAATTTTTTTTATTATTGATTAATAAAATATCATTTTATTTATTTTTAAATATGAATAAAGTTTATAAGACTGCTTTATACTTGTTTAAATATATTATTTCATATAAATGTTGGTCAATAGAGTTTAGTAGGAATTCTAGTGAGTTGACTTCGGGTTGATAAGAAGGAAATTGGAATTTGGTTCTATCATCACTGAAAAGTTCACAACCTATATGTGAAGTTAACATCCTATCGATTACGATGTAATCCTAGTAGTTTATCTCAAAACTATGGGAACCTATATGATGGTTTGAGAACTTGTGTGATAGTGCAACAGAGGATTGTGATCGGTACATCCCAATTTTATATTGAGCAAGATTACCCATGAGACTCGAGTGTAAGGGTTGTCATGATTAGACTCAGGCACTCTCACATTATTTGCAGAGGGTGTATAAATTCTTAATCCTGAGAGTTACGAGCATTAGAATGCTTATATCATTGTTGCTTTGATTGCTATGTGTGCGATTCGATCTTAAATTGAATCAAATGATGCTCGCATGTTGGGAAAAATTATGTAAGTAGGTCTGAGATCTTAATTCAGAGGAATCCGCATATGGGGATACCTTGGATTGTGATACCCCTTAATATACTTATAAGATTTGTTTCCACCAGTAAGCATAATTAGTGGATTATTTATAATCCGGAGGAGTAACAAAATAAGTTAAGTTTGAGAATAAAGGAATTCCTTAGGTGTTGGTTAAATTTAATTAGCATCAAATTGAATTGACCAAGCGGGTATTGCAAGATTAACATGGCAAGAATATTATATATAATTATCAATTTTACAAATAAAACCTCATTATATCTGAATGATTTTAAAGACAAATAAATATATGAGTGCAATCATAATTATTTAGTGTAATTGATTACGATTAAATAAAGAAACAAAATAAATCACATTAAATGTACTTTGGGATTTTTGAGTATTTATTTTGAGCTAATTTAATTATTGGGTCCCTAATGTAGTCCAAATATCCATGTAGTCATGTCCATACTCTAAAAAACCCAGTTTACCCCAAGCTCACATTTTGTAATTGTATATGAAGGTGTGGGAAGGGGTTTTAATCATTATCATTCATCATTAGGCTTTGATAAGGGTGAGATAAAACACTATTCACATTTTTGCGAAGAGGGCAAGAGAGACCACCATATCTCAATCATAAGTAGGGATTTTCATTGCAAAAGGTGTTTACCCACCTACTTGACTTTGGGAAGGATAAAACACTAGAAGATCCTAGAATTCTAAAGGTTTAATAAAGCTTTTATCGATACAAAAGAAGGCATCCCTACATCATCAACAAATATTTTTCTCCCCATCGGATTGCAATTGGATTCGCAAAGGTTTTATGCTCTAATCCCTAGGTTTGTTCTTCAAACCTAATTTTTGGTTTTATCTCATTGCGTTATTTGATTAATCAAAGATCCATGGTTGAAAATTTTATTCTAGGGGTTTAGATTAATCATCCATTAGAAAGGTCTATGTTGTTCAAACAAGAAAACCCTAGTTTTCATTTTGTGGGATGGTTTATATTTGTGTATGCTTATGTAATAACCTGATTTTGCAGAGATTATTATAAAAATCCCTTCCATCATGGTAACACATTATTATTCTCATTGAATGGATCCTACAATGGTTTATCTGTAGTTATTTTTCAAATCTAGGTTCGATATAGTTGTAATAATTAAGTTTTTGTAATTAGTTCTATATCGATGTATTTGAAGGTGATTGCGAGGCGATGTATTGTTCTTTTACGCTTATAATTGTGAGGGTATGTATTGTTATTTTATGCTTATAATCATGTATTTGTATGGGTTTATGTATTTGGCAAAGTTTCATGGAGTTTCAAGAAATTCTGAAAGGGTTTGTAATACCCCGTATTTTTATGCTATATTAATTTGGGGATTTATTAAATTTAATGTGAGTGAATTATTTAATAAAAATCCGAAAATTTATTATGTTATAATTATTAACGTGACGAGAGTTAGTAATTATGGGAAATTTGTTGAATATTACTAATGAGCAAAGTAATATATGATATTGATTTTATTGAATGTCACGAGTGAATAAAATGACAATTTTGGAAATTTGAATCGGGACGCACGCGTGTTGCGTCGGGACTAAATTTTGATAAATAAAAAAGTGAATATTTTATAAGTTTCCTGTATGGTCGTTTTGAGTGCGCTAACGCGTCCGGAGGGGTCGAGATAGTCAGAAAAGTGTACCCGGGGTGTAGTTATGGTCTCGGGGCGTTTTTAGGCCTAATTAGTAACCCGGGAGGGCATTTTGGTCATTTTACATATTTGGGTAATTAAACCCACGAAATTCAGCAACCTATATCAGCCTTTTAGGTTAGTCATTTAGGGTTAGAATATTCAGAAACCCTAGTACGGCCATTGGAGAAGAGAGGGAAAGCTCTCAAGGCAATTTAAGGCCAAAAAGTCACCGGTTTGCACCGCCGCCACCACTAACGCGTAGATCGCGAGAAGGGGAACGCAACCACACCAAAATCATCCGCAATCCAGACATCTGAAAATCCCAGGCAAGTGTTTAACTTGCTATTTTCGTTGGTTCAATCTTCATATTAGTTTAAGAATGATTAGAGATGAAAAATATGGAAGAAAACCCAAATTGTGATAGGAATTTGCATGTAGTAAAGACAAACCTTATTCTGGAAGTCTCTTGTGTTGTAGAAAGATAACCCACGAAATTTTGGTGTAAATAAGTAGGAAATTCTGGGATTAAACAGATTAGAATCATGAGTTAGAGATTTTTAGGGTTCTTGAGTTTTAAATGAATTATGGCATGATAAATCCATGTTTAGTGATGTAAATTGATATTTTTTACGTTGAATATACCTGTTATGATGATATAAGGTTAGTAGTATTAATTATGGGACGATTGGAACTTGAAAATATGGATTTGGTGTAAATTTGGAGATGAAACTCATAACTGCAATTCTGCATATTTTCGCAGACCTGCTTGATCGATCGATCGAGCCTAGAGCTTCGATCGATCGAGCCCCAAGCCTCGATCGATCGACCCCTCCTGGTAGACTCCTATTTCCCTTTGTAAATGATTTAAAAATTGAATTGTCGTGATATAATTCTTGGGCAACATTAGTATAATGATTTGGGAGACATAGAGCACCAATAGGGCGTATAAATAAATGTTGGGATCATTAATATTCGACGAGAATGATATTTATGGGATATTTACTTTAGGGTTAGTAAATTGGTATATTGAAGGGTGAGGCGCGTAAGAGAATCACGTTGGAACGTAAATATGACACCTACTGAATTTTCTACTTGGAAGAATATAATCCACGAGTGTCACGTAATAAGTGAGAAAACTCTTCGAGTTAAGGTTAGAGATGAAACCTTATACGTAATACTAATAATGTGAAATCAAGCATAAATGTTGTAATTATGGGTGACGAGAAGAACCTATATTAATATGATAAAAGTGGTATATTTATATGATTGTGTGTACATATATTATATACATGTGAAAAACATACCGCGCTACTTGCTATCCTTGAGGTTACCACGCTGGGACAGTCTTATCTCGATGGGACCTTTATGGGGGATATTGATTTGTACCCTAGAAGATAGATATCCTTGGTACAGGCTATCGAATTGATAGTTCAGACGGTCCTAAGAGACGCGAGTATGTGCCATCCTCTTAGAGACTTGGAATCTATGCTTTGCCTCGATATTGTTTGTGTATGTGTTAATACAATTCGAGAGTGATTCTGAATTTGTATTCCCCTTGATATGAGTGGTATGGGGTTTGGATAGTAGAAGTATGCACGCACCATAGTTTTATTTGGGGTGCTGTTATTATATATATTATACGAGTAGTTAATATATATATATGAGATTTGGAAACTTGAAACTGCCTACTGTGATTTGATAAGTAGGACATGGTTGATGATTCAAATAGTAAATACTTGTTTTGTGAAAGTATAATATGACACTGGGAAACTTTTTAAATTAATAAAGCTAAAACGAGAGTTGTGTTGCTAATTGGAAGTATCTTTTAAAACAATGATATTGTTAGGTTTTAAAATCTTATGAGTAAGTTAAGATAAGAAATTATTGGGAAGGTTAGTATGATAAAATGATAAGATAACCCGTTGGGAAGGTTAGTACGATAGGCATGCACATTAGAAGAGAGGTGAGAATTTCTCAAGAGAGTGTCGCCCTAATATGTTATTGCATTGGCCTGTATCAATTTAAATACTTGCTAAATGTATTTTTAATCAAACACACTTTCGGACTCTGACCCGTTTCTTTTTCTCTCTCTCTCTCTTGTATATATATGTGTATATTTCAGGTGCCCATCCACAGGGGCGTCTTGCTTAGGATCCCTTGAGAGGAACGTGTTGCAGCTTAGGTGGGAGTTGGAGGTCACTTGTGTAGACGGCTTGCTTTATTGACTCCACTTCTAGCATTCTCATTTATTGGGCATGTGTCGCCCTTTCCATTATTTCATTATTATTGGGACATTTGTACTTCTGTTATTTCCAGTATTGTTACTATGGGATTTATTCAGTTTGTATTGTGTTACTTTATATTTCGCATGTTGACATTCGATTTACGAATGTTTTATATTAATTGGATTATGTTCTTGGTTATTATGGTGTGATTCTTACTTATTGAATGTTTTTAATAAAATAAATGTTTTTTTTTCTTTAAATAAAATTTGGAAAGTATGTGTGAAAATGGTTTTGACACTTAGCTTAATTATTGAGGGTGTTAAATTGGGAAATTTATTTTTATCGACAGTGATGCTGAGAATGAACCAACTGTTTACCTTGATTTAATTTAATAAAGGAGTGATCTCCCAGTATTTAATTAGGCGGGGTGTCACAGGTGGCATGAGAGCATTAAGTTCTAGTGTCCATAGGATCTGTACGGCTTATTTCGCTTTCAGCTTAACGTTGTTGCTATATAGCCTTATTTTTAGGATTGTTGTATTCTTTCTTTTACGTTTAAGTCTTCAGCTATTTGAGATTTGATAATAACTATAGACTAATAAACTTGTTCACGTTTCAGATGCCTCTGAGATGTGCTCCGGAAGATAGGCATGCCCAGGCCGAGCAGCCAACAGCTCCGTCACCAGGCACAATGAATGCAAATGAAGTAGCCGCCATTGTTGCTCAGGTGGTGAATGCCGCGATAGCGGTGATTCAGCAGGCTCCAACCTAGGTTCAGGCAGTGGCACCAGTACCAGCACAGCTTCCATCTGCATGGGAGAGGGTTCGGGATGCTTTTCAGAAAGCGCATCCCCCTGAGTTCTCTGGTAGCTCCGATATTGTCACAGTTAGCCAATGGAAGAAGGACATCCAGCGGCATCTCCGGATGTATGAGTGCACTGAGGTACAAAAGCAGTTATTGTCTTCCTTTAAGCTGGTGGGAGCCGCATTACAGTGGTGGGAGTCCACTACCATTTTGGAGGAGAGGGACACGATCCCTATTCAGTTATTCTGAGAGAGGTTTGACCGCAAGTATTTTCCACCCACAGTGTAGACTAAGATGAGGCGAAGATTAATGAATCTTAAGCAGGAGAGTCTTACCATAGCCGAGTATGAGGAGGAGTTCACGAGACTTCTCACCATTGTGCCAGATGAGGCACCTACTGAGAGCAAGAACATTATGTTGTTTTTCGACGGGTTAGCTTGGAGGATTCGTCATCACCTTATTGGGAATCTATCCCTGAGTACGTTCACTGATGTACTCAATGCCGCGTTGCTACATTTCCAGGATCATCGCTTCCATCTGCAGGGAAGCAAGAGAGCAGGAGAGTCCATCCAGCAGGGCAAGACCGGGGGTAATAGTGCCAGTGGGGCACCATCTCATGGACAGACTCGTCAGCACGAGCAGAGTTCCCATCAGGGGGACCCTGCTAAGCGATTCCGTTCAGGTGATTCTAGGCAGGGATATGGGGGCTATAGGCAGGGCCAGCAGGGCCAGCCTAATCATCAGGGCCAGCAGGGCCAACACCGACCGCAGGGACAGCAGGGCCAACATCGTGCACATCAGGGCCAACAGGGCCAGTGGCGTGGAGGTAACGGCCAACAGGGCCGTGGACAGTAGGGTCAGAGGGGAGGTAACTTCAAAGGCCGATGTTTTGGGTGCGGTAAACATGGCCATAGGCGCCAGGATTTCCCAGAGGGCGATAGGTCCCCACAGCAGCAGGGAGCCCGTAATGAGCCACAGAGACCACTTTTTCCACCTGCCCTCCCAGCTCCAGCCCAGGTGCCAGCCCTACCAGCCATTCCAGCAGCTCCAGTGCAACAGGGGCAATTACAGTATGGACGTGTCTATAACGTCCACCAGGAAGCAGCTCCACAGGCACCACCCGCGATTGAGGGTACGTTTCCTATCCATGGTACTATGGGTCGGGTTTTGTTTGATACGGGGGCAACACATTGTTTTATAGCTACGCATTTTGCGAAGGCCTTAGGGTTGTTAGCCACAGCTGAGAGCACAGTGACGTGTGTGGACTCACCACTGGGGAGTGGGTCACTTATTTTCTTTATATGCCGAGGAGTGGGTGTAGAGATTGGTAGCTTGGTATTACCTGCAGACATGTTAGTCTTAGACATGCACGAGCATGATGTGATTATTGGTATGGACTGGCTCGCAGCTTATAGAGCCATGATTGATTACTTCGGTGGGAGCATTGTTTTTGCCATTCCGGGGCAAGAGATGTTTGTAGTGGCGATCCCTCGCCCAGAGGGAGGCTCGACCGCTCATTTGTATAACATAGAGGAGGATACCTCTAAGGAGGCTGTGATTCCCTTAGATTCGATCCCAGTTGTTAGGGAGTATTCTGATGTGTTTCAGGAAATACCAGGCCTACCCCCCAGTCGAGAGATAGACTTTGTTATTGATTTATTACCAGATACGAGACCTATAGCACGCGCACCGTACCGTATGGCTCCGGCAGAGATGCGAGAGCTACGAGATCAGATAGAGCAGCTGTTAGGTCAGGGCTTCATTCGTAGGAGTACCTCACCTTGGGGCGCTCCAGTCTTGTTTGTGAAGAAGAGAGATGGTTCACTGAGATTGTGTGTGGACTACCGGGAGCTGAATAAGGTCACGATACGGAATAAGTATCCGTTGCCTCGAATCGATGATCTGTTCGACCAATTGAGGGGAGCAACTTTCTTTTCGAAGATAGATCTGAGGTCGGGGTACCATCAGTTACGTATTAGAGATCAGAATGTTTCAAAGACTGCCTTCTTATTGAGATATGGGTCCTATGAGTTCAGGGTGATGCCGTTCGGACTCACAAAGGCCCCAGCCATTTTCATGGACTTGATGAATCGAGTATTCAGAGAGTTCTTGGATCAGTTTGTCATCGTTTTCATAGATGACATTTTGATATATTCACACTCCGAGGAGGAGCATGCCGAGCACTTGAGGCAGGTTCTTCAGACTCTACGCGAGCATCAGTTGTATGCTAAGTACGAGAAGTGTGGATCCTGGTTGCGAGAAGTACAGTTCTTGGGCCATGTTGTTTCTGAGCAGGGGATAGCAGTTGACCCGAGTAAAGTGTCAGTAGTGAGGGAGTGGGGACAACCCACGACACCGACAGAAGTGCGTAGTTTCTTGGGGTTAGCCGGTTACTACAGGAGATTCATTCGGGGATTCTCCAAAATAGCGGGTCCATTAACCAATCTGACTCGCAAGGGGGTACCATATGTTTGGGATGACGCTTGTCAGTTGGATTTCGACGAGCTGAAAGAGAAGCTTACTTCAGCGCCAGTCCTTGCGTTACCGAAGCCGAGTATGGAGTACTTGGTTTACACCGATGCGTCCTTATGGGGACTTGGGGGAGTACTTCAGCAGGAAGAGAAGGCTATAGCTTTTGCCTCCCGCAAGCTTAAGCCGCATGAGAAGAATTACCCCACCCACGACCTGGAGTTAGCAGCGTTCGTCTTTGCATTGAGGATATGGAGGCACTATTTATTGGGAGAGAAATTCCGTTTGTTCACAGACCACAAGTCATTGCAGTACCTGTTCACTCAGCGAGAGCTGAATATGCGTCAGTGCAGATGGCTAGAGTTTGTGAAGGACTACCAGTTCGATATACAGTATCATCCGGGAAAGGCCAACGTAGTTGCTGATGCGTTGAGTCGTAGACCAGTAGACGAGGTAGCAGATGTCTGGAAAGCAAAGTGGAAGGAGTTAGGTCACCAGGACGCAGTAGCACGTTCTTTCATATCCGTGATGTCAGTCACACCCGAGATTGTTATGAGGGTGATACAGGCACAAACCACAGACCCGTTTTTCCAGGAGCAGATTGTACGACTTCTAGCCGAGGGTACTGAGTCCTATTCTGTTAGTTCTGATGGAGGTTTGCGGTTTAATGGGAGATTGGTGGTTCCAGAAGGAGCAGAATTACGTCATGTAGTAATGACTCATTCTCATGGGTCCCGATTTGCAGTACATCCGGGAGGCGATAAGATGTACCGGGATATGAGGAGGCAATACTGGTGGAGTGGGGTGAAGAAGGACATTGCTGAGTTCATGTCCAAGTGTTCTACCTGCCAGCTGGTGAAGGTGGACCATAAGAAACCGTCGGGATTGCTTCAGCCATTGGAAGTACCTGCGTGGAAGTGGGAGAGTATTTCCATGGATTTTATTACAGGGTTGCCTACATCACAGCGGGGCCACGATTCTATCTGGGTGATTGTAGACCGTTTGACCAAGGTAGACCATTTTCTATCGGTGCGGACAGATTATACCACGGGTCAGTATGCTCAGTTGTTCATCGCTGAGATTGTCAGATTACACGGGGTGCCCCTGAATATTGTGTCAGATAGAGACAAGATTTTTGTGTCACGTTTTTGGGAAAGCTTTCATGAGGCTGTGGGTACTGAGTTGAGGTTGAGTTCAGCTTACCACCCACAGACAGATGGACAGACAGAGCGTACTAATCAGATGTTAGAGGATATGCTACGAATGTGTGTTCTCGATTTTGGAGGAGGTTGGGGGCCACATCTTCCACTGGTAGAGTTTGATTATAATAACTCCTATCAGTTCACGATTGGCATGGCTCCATTTGAGGCTTTGTATGGCAGGCCTTGTCGTTCCCCAGCTTGTTGGCTCGAAGTGGGGGATAACAAGTTACTAGGACCAGAGGTGATTCAGGAGACCTCCGCGAGGATTGAGATAATCAGGAGTCGCATTCGGATAGCCCAGGACAGGCAGAAGAGCTATGCCGATGCGAAACGGTTCTTTCGGGAGTTTAGTGTGGGGGACCAAGTGTTATTACGTGTATCTCCTATGAAGGGAGTGATGAGGTTCGGAAAGAAGGGGAAACTGGCTCCGAGGTACGTGGGACCATTTCCCATCATCGAGAGGATTGGGCCGGTTGCATACAGGTTGGGACTGCCAGAGCATTTACATCGCATTCACGATGTATTCCACATCTCGTCGTTGAGACGATACCTTCGGGATGATATGGCCCATACTCACATTGAGATAGATGAGATCGACTTACAGCCTGATAGCTCTTACGAGGAGAGACCGGTGGCTATCCTAGACTATAGTGAGAGGAGATTGAGGTCGAAGATAGTTCCACTTGTGCGGGTCCAGTGGGAGCATCATAATGTGGAGGAATCCACATGGGAGCGCGAGGCAGATATACGCGAGAGATACCCAGAGTTGTTTTTACCAGGTATGCCTTATTTTCTGAATTTCGGGACAAAATTCCGTTATTAGGGGGGAAGTATGTAATACCCCGTATTTTTATGCTATATTAATTTGGGGATTTATTAAATTTAATGTGAGTGAATTATTTAATAAAAATTCGAAAATTTATTATGTTATAATTATTAACGTGACGAGAGTTAGTAATTATGGAAAATTTGTTGAATATTACTAATGAGCAAAGTGATATATGATATTGATTTTATTGAATGTCACGAGTGAATAAAATGACAATTTTGGAAATTTGAATCGTGACGCGCCTGTATCGCGTCGGGACTAAATTTTGATAAATAAAAAAATGAATATTTTATAAGTTTCCCGTATGGTCGTTTTGAATGCGCCAACGCATCCGGAAGGGTCGAGATAGTTAGAAAAGTGTACCCGAGGGTGTAGTTAGGGTCTCGGGGCATTTTTAGGCCTAATTAGTAACCCGGGAGGGCATTTTGGTCATTTTACATATTTGGGTAATTAAACCCACGAAATTCAGCAACCTATATGAGCCTTTTAGGTTAATCATTTAGGGTTAGAATATTCAGAAACCCTAGTACGACCATTGGAGAAGAGAGGGAAAGCTCTCAAGGCAATTCAAGGCCAAAAAGTCACCGGTTTGCACCCCCGCCACCACCAACGCGTAGATCGCAAGAAGGGGAACGCAACCACACCAAAATCAACCACAATCCAGATTTCTAAAAATCCCAGGTAAGTGTTTAACTTGCTATTTTCGTTGGTGCAATCTTCATATTAGTTTAAGAATGATTAGAGATGAAAAATATGGAAGAAAACCCAAATTGTGATAGGAATTTGCATGTAGTAAAGACAAACCTTATTCTGGAAGTCTCTTGTGTTGTAGAAAGATAACCCACGAAATTTTGGTGTAAATAAGTAGGAAATTCTGGGATTAAACAGATTAGAATCATGAGTTAGAGATTTTTAGGGTTCTTGAGTTTTAAATGAATTATGGCATGATAAATCCATGTTTAGTGATGTAAATTGATATTTTTTACGTTGAATATACCTGTTATGATGATATAAGGTTAGTAGTATTAATTCTGGGACGATTGGAACTTGAAAATATGGATTTGGTGTAAATTTGGAGATGAAACTCATAACTGCAATTCTGCATATTTTCGCAGACCTGCTTGATCGATCGATCGAGCCTAGAGCTTCGATCGATCGAAGGTTCGATCGATCGAGCCCCAAGCCTCGATCGATCGACCCCTCCTGGCAGACTCCTATTTCCCTTTGTAAATGATTTAAAAATTGAATTGTCGTGATATAATTCTTGGGCAACATTAGTATAATGATTTGGGAGACATAGAGGACCAATAGGGCGTATAAATAAATGTTGGGATCATTAATATTCGACGAGAATGGTATTTATGGGATATTTACTTTAGGGTTAGTAAATTGGTATATTGAAGGGTGAGGCGCGTAAGAGAATCACGTTGGAACGTAAATATGACACCTACTGAATTTTCTACTTGGAAGAATATAATCCACGAGTGTCATGTAATAAGTGAGAAAACTCTTCGAGTTAAGGTTAGAGATGAAACCTTATACGTAATACTAATAATGTGAAATTAAGGATAAATGTTGTAATTATGGGTGACGAGAAGAACCTATATTAATATGATAAAAGTGGTATATTTATATGATTTTGTGTACATATATTATATACATGTGAAAAACATACCGCGCTACTTGCTATCCTTGAGGTTAATGCGCTGGGACAGTCTTATCTTGATGGGACCTTTATGGGGGATATTGACTTGTACCCCAGAAGATAGATATCCTTGGTACAGGCTATCGAATTGATAGTTCAGACGGTCCTAAGAGACGCGAGTATGTGCCATCCTCTTAGAGACTTGGAATCTATGCTTTGCCTCGATATTGTTTGTGTATGTGTTAATACAATTCGAGAGTGATTCCGAATTTGTATTCCCCTTGATATGAGTGGTATGGGGTTTGGATAGTAGAAGTATGCACGCACCATAGTTTTATTTGGGGTGCTATTATTATATATATATTATACGAGTAGTTAATATATATATATATATGAGATTTGGAAACTTGAAACTGCCTACTGTGATTTGATAAGTAGGACATGGTTGATGATTCAAATAGTAAATACTTGTTTTGTGAAAGTATAATATGACACTGGGAAACTTTTTAAATTAATAAAGCTAAAACGAGAGTTGTGTTGCTAATTGGAAGTATCTTTTAAAACAATGATATTGTTAGGTTTTGAAATCTTATGAGTAAGTTAAGATAAGAAATTATTGGGAAGGTTAGTATGATAAAATGATAAAATAACCCGTTGGGAAGGTTAGTACGATAGGCGTGCACATTAGAAGAGAGGTGAGAATTTCTCAAGAGAGTGTCGCCCTAATATGTTATTGCATTGGCCTGTATCAATTTAAATACTTGCTAAACGTATTTTAAATCAAACACACTTTCGGGCTCTGACCTGGGTCTTTTTCTCTCTCTCTTGTATATATATGTATATATTTTAGGTGCCCAGCCACAGGGGCGTCTTGCTTATGATCCCTTGAGAGGAACGTGCTGCAGCTTAGGTGGGAGTTGCAGGTCACTTGTGTAGACGGCTTGCTTTATTGACTCCACTTCTAGCATTCTCATTTATTGGGCATGTGTCGCCCTTTCCATTATTTCATTATTATTGGGACATTTGTACTTCTGTTATTTCCAGTATTGTTACTATGGGACTTATTCAGTTTGTATTGTGTTACTTTATATTTCGCATGTTGACATTCGATTGACGAATGTTTTATATTAATTGGATTATGTTCTAGGTTATTATGGTGTGATTCTTACTTATTGAATGTTTTTAATAAAATAAATGTTTTTTTTTCTTTAAATAAAATTTGGAAAGTATGTGTGAAAATGGTTTTGACAGTTAGCTTAATTATTTAGGGTGTTAAATTGGAAAATTTATTTTTATCGACAGTGATGCTGAGAATGAACCAACTGTTTACCTTGATTTAATTTAATAAAGGAATGATCGCCCGGTATTTAATTAGGCGGGGTGTCACAGGGTTATGGCCATTTATGCGTGCCAAAATGAGAGGAAGAAGAAGACTACCCCTATAGGGTTAATTGATCTCCCCACTTGATTGATCTTCCCCTGGAAAGATTCATTTTTAGCCACTTTTAGGTGTTTTCGGGTGGATTCTCATGGAGGTTCTTTCTCATATTATTTCTAGACCATGAAGGATCACTTTCTAGTGATCTAGACCCTCAAGAACGCTTATTTGTTATAAGTCTACTTCAAGTTGGACTATTTGTTAAAAGGAAGTTTTATACAACAAGGATTCTTATGTATAAAGCGTTGTACTTCAAGATTAAATCTAGTCCAAGATGAAAAGGGGCAATTTTATTTTTTATTATATACTGCAAATATTTATTTATTTATTTGTAATGTCTCTTTATTTTATTATGTTGCATAATTCATGTGCTAATTAATCGAATAATTAGGAACACTCGTTTTTATCGATAATATGGATTATTATTTTGAGACCATCCTAGATCACTAATTTTCTTCAAAAATTTGTGTTGTATTTATTTTCTAAATTGAATTGTATTAGAGTAATTAAATTTAAAGGTGTAAATTAAATTTTTATATCCGATTTTTTTTTTAAATTTTGAAATGAAATTTTTTTATTTTTATTTTAAGAAAATTAAAATGTGAGATCAAGATATTTAATTTGTATAAATAAATTTTGAAATCACCAAGGATTTAAATTTAGTCTTTTGGAATTGAATAAATTATTTTCAAAACCCTCAAGTTTTTTAAAATACAAAGTGAGAGATGGGTTTCAACATAAACCCCACGATATCCATTGTTGTTTTGATCTTAGATGTGATTGATTTTTTGAGTCAGCTAGTCTGGTTCCCCAACAGATGGAATCAATCAAGGCATTAGGGATTCATTACAACTCTTAAGTGATAATTTTAAGATTTAGAATGTGAGTGAGTTCGATCCCCCCAATGGGAAAGTTCATCACGAGCGAGTTCTATTTTAAGGAATGAATCGGTGGCATACACTTAGACCTAATTATTGACATCATCCCCACCGGAATCACTGTCATTAATTACAAGATCAAAACTCCCTGACTATTCAATTATGTTGGATAAAAGGTCCTGAACTATTTATGTATATAATTGAACTACAAAAGTCTGTCTAGTTCAAGGTGAGCCTTCCAATGAGAAATCTCACTCCATAAAGGAACTAGGTTGTCTAGTGAGTTTTACTTTAAGATGGTGGTAAGGGAGCCACTTTAAAATTAAAATAAAGTTAACTCCTCGCATGTTTATTTTAAAATTAATTCTCTTTTCAAAATTTATGATTCTCAAATTTCAAAATTGGATCATCATTCAACCCGCTTGCTTCAATCTTAAAGGGCAACAAGTTAATTAGAATATATAGCATTGACTAGAAAAGAAATCTAGACATTGTCCTAACTAGTGAGGATTTTAAGTTTGTCTTGACGGAGACCTACCCTGCTAAGTCAGAGGAAGAGGCTCCCAAAAATAATGTCCAAGACTACTAGAGGTGACAAAAGACTAATCAAATGGCTCACTGCTAGACATTGGCCTCTGTGACTAATGTGTTGCATCATCAACATAATCACATGTCCACTACTTAATGACACGATTTTGAACCTTAGGGACATGTTTGAGGATCAGAACCATGCAGCAAGGTTAGACGTTATGGTAAGGTTGATCAATACTAAGATCCCTATGGGTACTCCGGCATGTGAGCTCATTTTAAAAATGATGTCCATCTTAGGAGAGGTGGAGGTAACTGGATCTTAAATCAATGGGAAAACCCCACTTGATTTTGTTCTCCAATAACTACCGGAGTCCTTTAAATATTTTTGCCTAAATTATTATATGAATAAATTTTATTACTCACTAGCGCAATTCTTTAAGGAACTTCAGGCTGTGGAGAATATCAATAGGATTAAGTATGTGATTCAAGTTACTGATAAAGGTCCCTGTACTTGTATCTCGAAAGATGAGAAGAAGAAAAAGGGCAACTCTTAGGTGTAATGTAAAGTTGTTAAAGCAAAACTTTATTCCCCAAGGAGAAGGAAAAAAGCCGAAAGGCAACTATTACATTTGTAAACAGGAAGGACACTAAAATAATAAATACCTCATCTCATAAGCCAAGAAGAATAGAAGTGGTAATTTCTCCAACATCATTGAGATATGTTTTATGGTGAAATATACTAGTATTGTTGTGCATATTCAGGAGCCACTAATCATTTTTGAAATTATTTATAGGAGCTCAGGGATGGAGAGATATTTTTATTCAGGGCGATCATCATAAGGAATCAATAGGAAATTTAGTTTTAAATTTTGGTGAAGACAATAAGTTAGTATTGTAAATTATTTTTATGTTCCTAGAATTAGAATAAATTTGATTTCAGTTTCTAAGCATGTGATGAACGGATACTTGTATTATTTTAATAAAGGAGTTTTTTTTTATTAAAATTGGAAAATCTCTTATATGTTCTGGAACTTTGGAAAATGATATTTATATTATAAGACATGGCTCACCACTACTACTTAATAATGAACTGGATATGTTAAATGTAAATAATCTAAAGAGAAAGGTACCTTCTAAGTTGAACAAAACATATATTTGGCACTGATGATTATGTCATATCAATATAAAATGGATACAAAGACTGGCTTCAAATGGGAAATTGAGTTCATGGGAAGTTGAGGCACTTCTAGTTTATGAGTCCTATTTAGAGGGAATAATGAACAAAAGGATATATGGCCAAAGATGTGTTGGAATTGGTTCATTCTGATTTGTGTGGCCCTATGACTATCTGTTCAAGATGTGGTTACAAGTATTTCATCACTTTCATTAATGATTGCTTGAGGTATGGATATTCTTACCTTATGCACCAGAAATCTGAAGCCTTTGATAAGTTCAAAGTGTATAAGTTTGATATGGAGCATAGGAATGGTAAACTAATCCATATTCTCTGATATGATCATGGAGGGGAATAACTCTTGAGAGAGTTTATGGATTACTTGCCAGGCTTTGGTATTACAACCTAATTGCATGCACCAGGCACTCTATAGCAAAATGGTGTAGCGAAAATGAGGAACATGATTCTTTTGGACATGGTTAGATCCATGATGAGTTTTTTGGATCTGTCGGATTAGTTTTGGGGTTTTGCACTAGAGACTATTATATATTTATTGAATTTAGTTCCTTCTAAATTTATCTTAACAACTTCATCAGAATTATGGACTGGGCACAAGCCTAGTTTTGAACATATTCAGATATGGGGTTGCCCAACTCATTTGCTGCGAAAGAAGACATGCAAGTGCGAATCAAGGGCAAATATATATTTCTTTATGGGTTACCCTGAAGGAATCAATGGTGGGTAATTATACAATTTTAAGGATAAGAAAGTATGTTAGGTTCTTAGAGGATAATTATAAGATTTACCATAAGCCCAAGGGCAAGACTATCTTTCAAGAGCTAAGAGGACAAAAACAAGAAAATGCTTTGTAACCACCTACACAAGATGAAATATAACTTGATATCGATAGTGAAATATCTAACCATAGTGGGAGTACTGTCGATGATTAGGATTCACATGTAAATTATACTGAACCACAAATGGAGCCACATCATAACGAGAGGGTCAAACGTCAACCTGATAGGTTGGTGTATTTTAGAGAGTACTTCGGTGAAGTCCTAAGGGAACACTAACTTGAACACATTAACTATAATGAGACACTCCAAAATATTTGGCTAAAGTCTATGAATATCAAGATGGATTCGATGTATTTGAATCAAGTGTGAGAACTTATATACTTACCAGATTGGATAAAACCCATCGGAGGCAAGTGGATCTATAAAAGGAATAGAGGGGTATACGGGAAATTGAAAACCTTCAAGGCATGACTTATTGTGAAAGGGTGCACTTAAGAATAGGGGATCAATCATGAGGAGTTTTTTCACCAGAAGATATTATTAATTATATCCAGATTCTCTTATCCATTACTACATATCTCAATTATGAGATTTGGCAAATGGATGTTAAGACTGTGTTCTTAAAGGGTAGTCTTGACGAATACATATATATGGTACAACCCATAGGATTCATAGAAGTGGGCCAATAAATAAATGTGTTCAAGATTAAGATATCCATTTACGGACTTAATCAAGCGTCAAGGTCTTGGAAAATAAAATTTGACCAGGCAATCAAATATTTTGGTTTTGATTAAGGTATAAATGAAACTTTCGTATGTAAGATGAATGACAAAAATTTGGTGGTATTTCTAATGCTATACGTAGATGATATTCTCCTAATCTGGAATGATGTGAGTGTACTGTCATTCAACCAACGAAGCTGAGTATGTTGTCACTTGAGAGGTAATAAAAGAGATCGTTTGGACCCGAAACTTTTGAAGTAACTAATGTGTGATTACTTCAAGAAAATTATATATTACACTTTATTGTGACAATAATAGGGCAATTTTAAATTCAAAAGAATCAAGGACTCATTAGAGGGAGAATCACATTGTGTGCAAGTATCACCTAATTTGGGAGATTGTGTAGATGGGTGACATCATCGTGACCAAGATTGCAAATGAGGACAACTTGCAGGATCCTTTTACAAAGAGCTTACCAGCTACTTTTAATAGTAACATAGAAGGAATTAGAGTCAAGTGTACGGACGCATGGCTTTCAGACTAAGTGGGATATTGTTGGGGTTTATTTTTAAAACCATGTGTAAAATATTTTATTATTAATTAATAAATGACTATATTATTCATTTTGAAAGGAGAATCAAGTTTATGATAATTCTTTGTATATGTTTAAATATATTATTTCCTATAAATATTGGTCAATAGAGCTTCGTAAGAATTCTAGCTAGTTAACTTTGGGTTAATCACAAGGAGATTTGAATTTCGGTTCTAGAACTATTGAAAAGTTCACAACCCAAATAGAAAGTTGACATCCTATAGAAACGGTTGCCATGCAATTCTAGTAGTTTATATAAAACCAAGGGAACATGTTTTATGTTTCAAGAACTTGTGCGATTGTTTAACAAATGATTTTCATCGCTACATCCCTGGAATGTATTGAATAGGAACACCCATCAGATTTAAGTCTAAGGATTGTCTTGATTAGACTTAAGCAAAATCACACTATTTTCAAAGGGTAAGTATATTCTTAGTCCCGAGAATTATGTGGATTGAAATTCTTTTAGCGATTATTGCTTTGATTGTTACGGGTTCCATTCATTGTTAGATTGAATCAATTGATCCCCTATATCTGGCAACATTTATGTAAGTAGGTCTAAGATCTTAATTCAGAGGAATATATGCCCAGGGATACCATGGATTGCTATACCCCATTTGTATACTTATAAGATTTTTTTCCACCAGTAAACCTTACTAGTGGATTATTTATAATCTAGTGGAGTGGAAAAATAATTTAAGTGTGAGAATCAAGAAATTAATTAAATGTTGGGTCAACTAGATTACAAACAAATTGATTTGATTAAGAGGGTATCATAAGCTTAAAACAGGTAATAATATTATGTGCCATTATCGACTTTTCAAATAAGAACTGATTATATCCGATTGACTTCTAAGATAATTAAATTAGAATGCACTCATAAAAATTTAGTGGAATTAATTATGAGTAAATGAAGAAAGAAAATAAATTATGGTAAATGAAATTTGGTATTGCCGAGTATTTAATTGGATCTAATTTAATTATTTGTCTTAGGTCTCTAATGTAGTCCAAATACCCACGTAATTAATCCCATACTCTAAAGAAACCCAGTTTAGCCCAACCCCAACTTAAGTACTTGTATATAAAGGCCCGAGAAGGGGATTTAATCATTATTATTCATGAGTATAGTTTGAGAGGGGTAAAAGAAAATAATATTCATATTTTTGTGAAGAGGGCCAGAGAGAGACCACCATATCTTAATTATAAGCAAGGGGTTTCATCTTAAAAGTTGTCCACCACCTACTTGACTTTGGGGAGGATCATACAATGAAAGATCCTAGTGTTTAAAAGGTTTAAGTAATATTTTGGAGATTCAAAAGAAGGCATTCCTACATCAATAACAAATACTTTTCTTCCCATTAGATTGCAATGGTACTGTGTCTTACTCCGTAGGTTTGTTCTTCAAACCTAGTTTTTGGTTTTACTTCTTTATATTGTTTGATTAATTAAAGATCCATGGCTGAGAATTTTCTTTCACATATATCGACCCCTAACAAGTTATTATAAATGAGAGCCCCAAAACTCAGGCAGAAAGAGTCACAAGATGCAAACTTCGCACTTGAGCGGACTTGGTTCGAACGATGGTCAACTTTCAAGAAACGTGTTTTTATGAACTAAGTTTTCTTAGAAATTTTAAATACAAATTTAGACATGATCTGTAACCATCTCTTTTGTGTTGTAATTCTTCAAAACCCTAGCGAGATTTTTTTTGAGTTTTGTAGTGTTCGTGAGGGATATTTCCAAACTACATAATAGAAAATTAAAATAATATGCATTTGATTTTGTTGTGTTTTGAGGTTTTAGTGGATACCAAGGATGAGTTTATCAGATATTGTTGTGCTAGAGAGTCAGATTTACGATTCAAATTCAGATAGTCTCTATTCACCAAAAAATATAAACATGATTTATCGTATGGTAAGATTGTGTACCCGTCATGATCGATGGATAAAAAGGCATGCGGGTTGTGCAAGTTATGTCAGTCACGAACAATTAAATTGCTAGTACGGGGAGAGGCATCAGAGTAAAGTGCAAAAGTTGAGACTTCGTGGCATAAAATCATCTTCTTTTATATAAGATGTGTTTATCTCTTTGTAAGACCTGTAATAATATATAGTACTAGTGGGTTAGGTGTGGTAATGGTTATTCCCACGAAAGTTTCCACACTAAATATCGATGTTTACAGTGTGTTCTTGATTTAATATTTTTGCCATCGTTTATTTTGAAACCACCACGTATCATAACTGAATATAATTAATTATTTTGGTAAATTCTAAAATTAACTTTATTTGATTAATTGGATTTAATGAATCAATAATTTGATTTTTTTTTATAAATTTGGACCAAAATAATTTTTTGAGTAAATTTAAAATTTGGCATCAATTGAACCATCTCATGTCATAACGAATTAATCTTCAAATGGTTATTGCTTTGAGAAAAAAAATTGAACTAATTAAGTGATGAGACTTAGACCACCGCGAGACTTTTATTTTTCTCTAACTAACATCAAATCAGACTTATACAATGTTTCTCGTGGATTTGTCTATGGAGGGTAGTTTGATTTATCAACTGTATTTTTTTGGATGTGATGATCTTTCGCATGCTAATAAAGTTAGGACAAACTATTCCACTAGGGTAGAAAAGAATTTGAGGAGATGATTTAAATGCTAAGGTATTGGTGTAACACACCTTATTTTCTATGCCTAGCTGATCAGGACGAATGCCGAGCATAGGGAATGCTATGCAATTTATATAATTCTCATTATCAATGATAAATAAAAACATCAATAAATAAAAATCATCCACAACAAAATACATACCTAACCTCTCCTCTATCCTGATACAACTCTAACTAATCGTACCCAGTCCAAGTCAAATTCCATAACACTAAGGCTAATAATCCTTATAAGCATCACACAAAAAACTAATTAATAGTCTAGTTTCTCACCGTCTCCCAACTCCCAACTTTACTAAGCTATGTGAGTGGGACGTCTCGCAAGTGAAATCTAAACAAGGACCCCCAATACACTTTTTCTTAGCTTATATGGTCACTAAGATCCGTTAGCCGAATACCCACAAATATCATCCACATAAATCAATCAATTATAATAGGTAAGTTATAAGGACCTCAAACTCAGTGTCTCCTAACGACTGACCAAACTACTTCATGTGTGGGACGTCTCGCAAATAAAATCAAAACAAGGAACACTCGATACATTTTTCTCTAGCCAGCTTGTTCATCTGAGACAAGGGTACTAGACTCCATAAGAAAATACCCAAAAAAAATCCAATATATGTATACTCCCATAAATATACATATAACACGTCATCCGGGCAAACCAACCATCTCTAAATGGCCATAATAAAGAGTATTAACCTAATTCTCATTGTATATCATCAAATCAAATAGACCTTAACAAGAGTAATCACTATCCCATAAGGTATATCGTCCCAATAGATAGATTCAAACCACCACTGCCCAATGGCCAAGCGATATCCCAACTCTGGACCCACATCTAAATCCATATGAGGAGTGTCATTGCTCTAACAAATTCCATCACTAAGGATATAATGATTTTTTTTTTAAAAAAAACAACCACTTTATAAAAAATTAAGCGAAGAGGCCCCTTTAATATGACATTTACAAGTGATAAAGATGACTGAAATAGAGAGCTAAAAAAGAGAAAAAGAATGTATGAACAAATAGACATCTATACATTTATTTAAATTTCCTAAAAGAAGGAAAAATTCATTTATCTATTCTAATAAGATCTTTCAGATTATTGGGGAGGGCTTCCTCAGAGGAGCATAGCCAATCAGAAGTAGGCAAGCATCCAATTTTAGTAAGGAAATCAGCAGGCATATTAGCCTCTCTGAAAATGTGAGAGAAAGAAGAAGCCAGGATTGAAGCTAGCCTCTTGATCTTATAAAGAGTCAGAATTAAGTCCTAAGGCCAAGAATAAGAACCATTTAAGCATTCCATTATAATCTTAGAATCATATTCTATAATAATGTTATGAGTGCAAGAAGTCACAATAAAGTATTTCCAAAAAGCTGGGAATAAAAATAATGTAATAAATGCTAACAAGACAAGAATTTATGTGGTTTAGTAGTTGCCTATGTCCATAGAGACGGTTCTTAGTTCTTATTAATTTCTCAGAATATTCTAAATTACACCCCCTTTACCCTGGGGTTAGGGTTGTATTTACAACAACGAAAACGAGTTGAGTTGTATAAATAACTCTCCCAGCTCTCTATTGGCTCGTGTGGTAACTCCTGCTTATTTCGTCCGAGATTTTAGATAACCAATTAATTCTATAAGTATCCTTACAATAAGAATTTGTATTTATCCACATGATAAGTATTCGTATTTATCCACGTGGCACTAAACTTGGTTTGGGGCAGCGTGTTGAGCTTGCTCGGAAAGCCAAAAATTGGGCCAAAGTTGGGCCAAATAATTTTAAATCCTTTTTAAGCCCCAAAGTTGAACTAAATAATGTTGGAATTCCTTGGTCAGACACACTTACGATTAATCAAAACCGACAAGGGTAAGCTAGTCATTCTTAAAAATTTGAACTGCTATAAACCATTCTTGTGATCTGATCCATATGATTGCCTGCGTGAAGTTCGAACGTCATCCATCTCCAAATTTTGTACCCGTAATTTTTCTTATTTACTCTTACTCAATTATACTTCCAAAGTTCTTTCTTTCATTTAATCTGTAAGTTCTTCTAGTTTCCTTTTGCTTTTCTACTTTTTTTTTCATCTTCATAGCTCTCCTCTGTTGCATATTTTTGTTATTCCTCCATCTTTATTGAAAATGGTGCACATTGTTCACAAAAAGAACATAAATGACTATAGGAAGACATATTATGTTCCCTCATGGGTCACTATTGGGTGTTCCCCCTGCCCAGAAACCTACAGCAGTTGATGGGGGTCGTTGGATCCACAAACTTGTTGTGGTTCAATGAGGGTTAACGTTCCTCCTAAATCAACTTTTCTTAGAGTTCTATGAGCATTTTAATTTGGTTCCTCCTTAATGTGCCCCATATACCTGGTGTATTATTAATGGGGTGAATAGGTACAAGGAATTGTATGGGACCCACTTAGGGATCCCAGAAATTAAATACTGTACTCCTAGTCTCACACCACTGATGGTGTTCAATACCTGAAGGCAATAAAGGTTGATAGGGTTCTTGTGGTGAACCATCCTGATTCTAATAAGGGTTTGTTAGGCTTAGATGTTCATTGCTCATAATTAGCAAAATCTTCTTCTCCCCGAGGGAGAATAGTACACTGGGTTCTTATAGTCATCTTGGGGGAGTGATATAGGTTGACACTTATTTCTTATTTGAATTTTTGTGAGTATATTTCTGAATTATGTTAGCTGATGAACTTTATTTTCTTTATTTGACTAACTCGATCAAGGAAGAAAGAGTTTTCCCTTGCTGACATTAAGAGAACGGAGCTACTAAAAGTCTGGAAGTTGAGGGAATTCCTAGCTGGGGATGACATCCTCGTTTGTCCCCCTTCCTTCTAGAATACAAAAACTTTACTGGAAGCTTTACTGATCGTCTAGTAAATAACATCCCTTACCTCTTCCTTCAAGACGAGGAAGCCTTTGTCTCCTGTTATTTTGAATCACTTGACGTTGGGTCCATCCTGGTTGACGAAGAGGACTCAATGTCCCCCACAAAGGGGATTCTATTGATTGAGGATGATGACGTTGAGGCTGGTGCCTCTTCTCCGAAGACTAAGTCCTTAAAGAGGGCTTATCAAAAAGGCCCCAAGGGTGCTAACTCAGACTTGGTAATCCCCAAGAAGAACATGAAAGACAAGCCCCCTATTGATCCTCAATCCTCCAAAACGGGTATTTCCCCCCACCTGTGAGGTCTTCGCAGGTGACATCTATGGACAGGAATCCTCCCTGAACTTTGATATTTTAAAGGGGATGTGTTTATGATCGATTGCGAAAAGGTCAAGTATCTTCCCTATGAGCAACTAACAACCCATGCCACCCAATTATTACCACTGGCAAGTTAAATTTTTTTTCTTCTCAATCTTTTCATGTTTTCTCTATTTTGAGATGGATGTCAACAATGCTTCCCTAGTTTATTTTCTTGCAGTTTATGGAAGATTTTGTTCAAAGTTTGGAGGGTCACCTGGACCAGTACAAAATTAATGATGATATCGTATGGTTCTCTAAAAATCAAAAGAATCCTTAGCCAATGCTAAGAAGGCCTGCGAGGAGGAGAGGTAGTCCACTAGTGTTGCTATGGGAACATTGGATATCGAAAATGATCGACTGATGGTTGAAAAGGATCAGCTGAAGGCCGAGTAGGCTCAGTTAATAAAGGAGGCCAGGAGCTATCCCTTAGCTAAGGAGGCATGCTACAATAAAGAATATGTTGATGCCTTTGAGGATGCCAAGAAAAAATGGCGTACATCCAGAAATCATGCTTTGAAAAGGCTGGGATGTAGCCCTGGTGAGGACAAATGTCCTAGTTGAATTTGACCTCTTTAGTAAGCAAACACCAGGATTTACACCAAGAGTCGAAGAGGAAGCTACCACCATTGCCCTAATCAACCAAAGTGGGGATGTGGCGTCCGAGTACAAGGCCTCAGAAGTTGAGGAGCAGGTGAAGAACAAGAGTACTTTGTATATGGCTGATTTTCTTGTACATTTTCCCGCTTTATACTTGTAAGGGATTTATCAACGAAAAAATCTTTCTCTTTATTGTAGTGTTATCTATATATCTTACTGAATGTTTTTTTTGTAGTCTGTTGTCAAGAATATTCTTTCCTTTGCTGGTAATTTGGATGTCTTGCTTGGTCAAGACACTAATTCTCAGGCTCGTTAAGCATTTTTATCTGTCCACAAGGCTCTTAAAAAGATGACGGGTGCCTATAAGAGCCAGTCATCATTATTGGCCAAATTAAAGGACGATGTAAAAGACTTAGGAGATGTGAGCTCCTTGATACAAGAGGAAGTAAATAGCTTTAAGTATCAACTCACCGGGGCAAAAGACATAGGGGATGTTAGTGCCCTCATTTAGTTTGATGAAAATCTCAAGAAAAAGATTGTTGATGCCAATGAGAACAACATAAGAGCTCAAGTTATGGCCATGGGACTAATTGGATGTGACCAAGCTTCACTACATGTTAAAGAGGGATCCCCGAGTGGCGTGGTCAGCTGGTTATAATGAAGGTTGGGCGGATGCTTATGTCGGACTGGAGAAGGACAAAAGTGTTTCATATTAACATGGTTGACTGAATGACTTGAGAATTTTAGAAGTTCTTAAGTATTCTCAACTTTGGTATATGTACCAAGTTGACTACCTGATGTACAAACATCCTCTTTTTGACAGTGAATAGAATTATGTCCTTTTGGACATAGTTCATTTTCAGCTCTCCAAAATCTATTTTGAATTCCAATATAGTGATGATGAGTTCTAGCCATACCCAAATGATAATCAAAGAATAGATATTGTTGAATTCCTTTCTCACCTACCATATCTTGTTCATTCTTTTGTGTTTGAATTTTACTGTAATCGATATTTTTGGTAACCATTAACTGAATGTTCTAGTCAAGTTGATTTAATACCAATATTATGCATTTTCCATTCCTTTATGCCAAGTATGTGTTATATTTGTGTTATCTTACCTTTTAGGTTATGTTGTCACACTACCTTAGACCTAGAATAGACTATGGAAAAAATGCACATGGTTTAAGGGCAATCCATCCATTCAGGATTTAATCCAACCAAGTTGGGTTCATTCAGTTCCTAGAGTTCCCCCGTAGGGATTTTTGTTTGACTGATAAATTCATGAGGTCTTTTGTGTTCTTAATGACAAAGACCCGGAGACCTTAATATTAATTGTAATTAGAAAGTTTGTAACTATGATTATGCTAAGGTAACTCTGACCAGCATTCAATCGATAAATCAAAATGTGATCCTGTAATTTTAGAACAATGAAAAGTAATTAAAACGATTAAGCAATTAAGCGTATGACTTGGATAATTATTAATGAATGGAATCAAACTGATGCATCATAAGTCTTGAAATGAAAATTTGCAAAGACTAAACATGTTGGATATAAAATGAAAAATGTATTTCTTCAAGTTCACCACATTCCAGGCTCTGGGTATCTCTTTGCCTTCCATTGTTTCCAAGTGATAGGATCCTTGCAAATAATCTCTAATAACTTTGAATGGCCATTACTAGTTGGGACCTAACTTTCCATCCGAGGGACTTTTTTCACTGCCAATGACTTTCCTGAGGACATAATCCCCGACCTGGAATTTTCTCGAGCTGATACCTTTGTTGTAATATATTGCCAACTGTTGCTAATACTAGGTCAAGTTCAGTGCTAAGGGATTCATAATTTTATTCTTACTCGACAATGATGATCCTTATGATTGGCAGACCAACTTCTAGTGGATTCACAAATTCGATTCCATAATTTAGAGCGAAGGGCGTATCCCCAGTTGGTCTCCTCGGTGTAGTGAGATATGTCTAAAGAATATGAGTAAGCTCGTCCACCCAAGCACATTTTGTAATTTCCAGCCTCTTTTTCAAACTGTCGAACATTGTTTTATTAGAGGCCTATGCTTAGCCATTACTTTGGGGGTAGTCTATAATGCCCATACTTGGATTTAAGGGTTAATAAAGGATTAACTCGATTCAGCTAGTACATTAATTGTAAAATGCAATGGAACAACCTAAATAATTTTTCTAATATAATTTTATTATTATTTAACGTTATTCTTGTTATCATGTGATTCAAACTTTCATCATACTATATGATAGGACCCAAGGTAAGTGCTCCTAAGGCCAAGTAAACAGAGCTACTAATCATAATTCCAAATAATTACATACATGTACAACGTTCTGAAAACACGTGACAACATACAACCTGCCATAACAAAAAGGAGGGAATGAGCCGAATGCTTAGTGGGAACTTATACAAATCCATAATAGAAGCGAATGACAGAGAGAATACTCACATTCTAAAATAACATGCACGTGAAAAGACGTTATATCTACATATATACCTTTGAAAATACACATCACAATGTATTAAACCGTATTATCCTAAAAACTTCTAAACGCTGGAATACCTTTTGGGGCTCACATTCTAAACGCGGGAATACCTTTGTTTTTACGAAATAATCATTTTATATCATTATGCCTAAAACTTTCATATTCTTCTCATTACCTCACCCAATTAAACAATTTATAATGGTTGGGAAAACCATTCATTCACTTTCAAAGCGTACATTACTCAACGTTTATTAACTCAAACTAGAGTTAGTTAATCATTACTTAAAACTTTCTTTCAATACACACACATATCATGTTTAGAAAATGCTCATTAACATTGAAAGCCTTACACATAACACATTTGTGTTACTATGGGTTTAAACCTCCTTAGCTAGTTTAATTACCCATTAAGCCACCTTGCTTAGCCATTTCACTTTTCTTATGGACATTAGTCATTATTCTCAATTTACTTGTCCACAATACATAAATCGAAACATTCATCGTTCACACAAATTAGATTATTTCTATTTTATAACCTGTTTCATAGCATGTTACCGCTTACATCATTATCTTTGGGATTTAGCCAATAACCACGAACTTCGTGGCACTAAACGAAAATTGGGTATTAGGGACGATAAAAATCCATTCCTAAAAGTACACTTCCGTCCCAAAAGTGTATTTAGGATGGATTTTGCAACGGCAAAAATATGTCCCTTATACTAGGCGTCGCAAATATTTTAATGACTGATTTTATTGTCCTAAATGTTAATTCATGGACGCTCTATATTTTGCATTAGGGATGGAATTTTTCATCCCAAAAGGTATTATTGCGAAAAATTCTCGCTCCCACGAGTAATATTAGGGACGAATAAACCCTACCTAATACTACTCAGGTTTTAGCAGCTCCAATTAGAACGGTTTAGAACCATCTCAAAGGGTATTCTCAATTAATACAAAATGGGTATTAGGGACGGATTATAACCGTCCTAAAAGGTATTCTCAATTAATACAAAATGGGTATTAGGGACGATTTATAACCGTCCTGATTGATAATAAAAAATTGTCATCAATAATTTTATTATTATATGCTTTATGCTGCAATAATAAATGACGTTTAATTTTCTTTGTAAGTCAAATCATCCAATCATAAATGCAATATATCAACTGCATTAATTGAAACACGTATCAAATAATAATTTCTTCCATTAAACTATATCTAAGTCGAAATATTTAAATGAGTACAAAATCATACTAATTAATGAGAAATACAATTGTCAAAAGAAAAGTCGGCCCTAAATTAAGATGATAAATATAGTTGTCCCGCTACAAAAACTTCTCTCAGTGTCACATATAGTAAACACGTTAAAAACTTCTCTCAGTGTCACATGTCTCTCCAACTTTTTGTGCACAACCTCCAATCAATAAATAATCATTTTATCAAAATAATATTACAGTAAAATAAAATATCCAAATATATTAGTTAATCGTATAAATAAATTTTTAAATTTTTAAAAAAATTTGACAGAGTCTCCTATGTTTATACATGAAAACCAACCTGTTAAGCAACACAAATGCCCGCATGGCCATAAAAAAATTGAAAATAAGAATCTCACATATCAATAACTTTTTAAAATTTTAAAAAAAATCGTTAGAGTCTCCTTTGTTTATACATGAAAACCAACTTGTTTAATCAATACAAATGCCCACGTACTCATAAAAAAATTGAATATAAGAAACTCGCATTTCAATAACTCTTTACAATTTAAAAATAAATTCGATAGAGTCTCCTTCGTTTATACATGAAAACCACCCTATTTAATCAACACAAAAGTCCGCATGGCTAGAAAGAAAAATTTAAAAACAACAATCACGTATATTAAAAATAATAAATGAACAATCTACCTAGCACAAACCATTGATTTGTTCATGTGTTCCATGCAAATAGAATATAAGCCTGAAATGTTATCTTGCAAACAAATATAAGACACCAAACAAAAAAGATATCAGTAATCAAATAATATTTAAACCTAAGTCTAACCATTTACAAATTTCGTCGTATACTAAAATCGGGAGTCCGGTGACTACGTGGTAGGTTCCTAATAGTTACATTGATTCCGTACGAGGTGATTGTGCCTCTTACGGGATCGTTTTGTGGATGTTTTACGTTTTCACCCTCTGACGCCATGTTTTTAAACCAAAGTCTAATTTTTTTGCAAATACTCGTTGTATACTCAAACTAGGACCCCGGTGACAACGCGGTCAGTTCCTACGGGTTACATTGGTCATGTGCGAGGTGTTCATGTCTCTTACAGGACTGTTTTGAGGCTGCTTTATATTTTCACCCTTTGACGGTATGTATTAAGACTATGTCTAACTTTTTGCAAACTTTCGTCGTATACTCAAACCGGGAGTTTGGTGACTATGTCGTCAGTTTTCATGAGTTACATTGGTCCCATGCAAGGTGCTTCTGCCTCTTACGAGACCGTTTTATGACTATTTTATATTTTCATCCATTGACGGCATGTTTTAAAGCCCCAGTCTATTTTTTTTGCAAATTCTTATCGTTTACTCAAATTGGGAGTCCGGTGACTATGTCGTCGGTTAGTACGAGTTACATTGATCTCGTGCGAGGGGCTCGTGCCTCTTACGGGAATGCTTTGTGGCTAATATACATTTTCACTCTTTGATGGAATATTTTGAAGCCAAAGTTTAAAATTTTAATGCTATTATGTCTGCTTCTAATATCAAACTTGCTTATCTGGTTGTAAAAGTTACTACAGAATTAAATCGGAGTTCCAATTCTACAAAATCATTGAATCTTGTTTATTTAAATATAAGATATGATATATCATATATCAAAATTTAATTCTATAGAATTAATTCTGATATCATATATCATATCATATCATATCATATCATATCATATCATATCATATCATATCATATCATATATCAGTTATCATATCATGTATCATATCTGATTTAATCAAAATTTGATATCATATAAGATATCATACCAATTCTACAGAATTAAATCAGTCTTCCAATTCAAGAAGTTCAATGGTTTCCTCATGGTTTAAACTCAAGTGTTGGAGTTTAAACTCAAGATATGATACTAATCTGATATCATATCAGGCAGTGAAGGTTTAAACTCAAGTTTTGGAGAATGTATCATAATCAGAGATGATTTGGGATGTTTTGTTTGGGAAGCCTCTCAATAGTTGCCTCATGGCTCTATTCAAGATGTTCAAGTCCAAATACCAAGATGGAATGCTACTGAAATTTGTATTACACAAATGCATAATACCTTATTAGAGAGATGTTATAACTGAACTGATATACCTGAACAAATACATATGCATTTTGTAATGATCATAACTCAGAAGTTTTAACTGAGCATTTTAAATGGTTTTCAAAGATTGCCAATAATAGAGTCAACGTTCTAAAAAACTACGTTTTAATGCATAAGTGGTCAAACTACAAAAAAATTCAAATTTATATTAGCAAAGACAGTCAAGTACCCCCACAGTCTTCCAAACTATATCGATATTTTCCACTAATACTCTTCTCCAATCGTCCACATCCAAAAGAAATAACAATCCTTGTATAGCAAAATATTCCATTTGTGTGTGTATGTATATATATATATATATATATATATATATATATATATATATATATATATATATATAATAAGTAACAATGGTATTATTACTGTTTCATAAGCTTATAAGATAGATTAACGGTTGAAAAGGAATGTGGGTGTTTCCATCTAATGGTTTCACAAGAGGCCACATGGGGCTGCAAAATTGTAAAGCATATCACGCCAATTGCTCTGCCGAACTGTACCCACCTCGAGCCGCTCACCACTGTCGAATCCCTCACCCACTAACAGAGCACAAGGATCGAGGGTCTCTCTCCATCACTCATTCTGAGCTCTTCCAAAATGGTCATAACCTTTCTTCTCTTCAAATATTTTCTCCTCATTCTTTATTTCGAGTTTAGATCTGACAAAGCAGTCCAATCTTTCTCTCTCTCACCCGGTCTCCCTCTTTAGTTTGCCTAGGTATATTATCTTTCTCTCTCTCATGTGTAAGAACCTTGAATATTTATTTCTTCATTTTTTCTTCTCATTTTGTGGGGTTCAAATATTAAGAACCTTTAACTTTTGTTGAGGAGAATCAGATCCAAACCTCACCCAAAAACTAAAATATGCTATTGTACTTGAAAATCTCTTTCTAAACCTCTCTCTCCCCCTTGTAAACTTGAGGTCTGTGTGTTGCTGAATGACTTTTGTTTTAAAACTTGATGTTTGGCTTTAAGTTTTCCTAAGTTTCTCTCTCCTCGAGAATTTGTACCTTTGTTGAAGCTGATATGCAGCTACTTTGTTGAATCACTTCCATTTCAAGTTTTCCAGGGTACTTTGTTGAAGCTGAAATGGGTATGGTTATGGGGGTTCGGATATGCGTGGGTCAGGCTATGAGAGAGAGGAAGCGGTGTCGGGTTCCACTTCCCTCGCCTGTAGCAGGTTAGATTCATCATTTTTAATTAAGTTATTGCTTTTTTTTCTGATCAATTTTATTTTCATAATATTTAACTTGGAACTGATCAATTTTGTCTTCTAGCTCGAGCTTTTTTTCGACTACTAACTGCCGGTCAAGAGCTTGGATGAATACACAAGAAAACTATTTTTCTTCCACATCCAATTCTTTCTCCGACTACCAAGCGCCCACCAGAGGCTTCGTTCGTCCAAACTTCTTCACCAATGGATTTTCTGATGTCGGTCAGGCGTACAAGTTTTATTTGTTGCTGGCAGTTCTATGTATGACTTTGTGGTTTTGATCAAACTTTTCGAGTCTCAGACTGTTCTTTTGGTTCGGGTAGAACCCGATTCTGGTTGGTGCTCTATTTTTATTTAATTATTTTATTTAATGCTGGGACTGGTGATTTGTGGGTAGTTTATGCCCCTATGTTTTTGGTCATTTAATTTTTTATATGGACATTATAAAGCTGTGATGGTTTTCTATTTCGTTATTGGGACATTATAAAGCTGTGATACATTCTCTCTTATTTTTTTTCATACACTTGCATGATGTTATCAAAAAAAAGTTACACAATAACACTAAATCTTTTTTTTTATATAATTGAGATTTCCATATAATAATGTTGAAAAGTTAAGATATGCATGTTGAAGAGATAAAAAATTGGATGAAAAGTATGCAATGAGTTGACATATTAATTAAAATGTGAGGGGAGAGTTGAATATTTTAATAATGGAGTAAATATGTTACTTTTAACAAGAGTTGTATTATTACCCTGCCATCAGAATAATGGAACAAATATATCATGTGTATTTGAAGGCCATCACCAAAAAGATAAAAGGGTACATGTGTGTACGTATTTACCAAGAATTATATTGTATGAGCTACACATTTTTATATCTGAAATTTTGTGACGGTAGGAAAGATGCATGCTGTTTGCAATATTTATATAGACATTCTAGCGGTAAACGAGTACATGTGTACATATTTATTTGATGGATGGTTTACTGCAATTCGTACAAGGAAAGGACCGCAGAGCCTCTAAATTAATTAAAAGGTGATGGAATAAGTGGAGACGTGAAACTTTAATCTTAGAACTGTAGGAATTGTGAAGTAAGGAACATAATTATTATGACCTATGTGTTGGACTTTTTATTTCACTATAAAATAAATTTATCGTCGTGTCATCAGTACGAGAACGAAATAACACAGGTACAAATTTATCGCCATGCCATCGGTCTGAATACATGAATGTTGAGTTGAGAAATTATTTTATTGACAACTTCATCATATCCATAACAATTGTATCAAAATAATGTCTCTCATGCGATGGAATCATGTAACAGTTAAATACTATATGTTAATAGTTATATTAGTACCATACAATTAGATGTATGGTGTAAAAGAGTTAAGTTACATGTAACGGTTATGCATTTATATATATTGGGGAACGATGTATAGATGTTTTGTTAGGAAATGATATTTTTGTTGTACTTTCAAAATTTTCTTCATGTCGTGATTATAAACTTTAAAAAAATTTGTCGTGCCTTCAGTCACGGGTATCCGCTAGTATATATATATATATATATATATATATATATATATATATAGAGAGAGAGAGAGAGAGAGAGAGAGAAAGACCCAATTGCATTAAAATAACAACAATGTATATATATATACAAACTATATATAACATATGCCGATGGCACGTTTTTAAGTTACTTTCCATGTATATTCGTATGTGCCCTCCCCAATCAAGGTTGTCAAAATGCGTATTGGGGACGTATCGTTTTTTAATAAAAGCACATACTTTAACACTCAAATTAAAAATCCCATACTTTCACAAAGTCTTGAGTATAAATTAATCAATGTATTTTTAGCCCCAATGACGCTAATTCACAGTAAAATAAAACATCAAATAATGAAAAGGCAAAGAGAAATTATATCCAAGAATATTTACAAATTCATAAGAGCAATTTGAAAGTACAGATATAATCCAAAATAATTCCAAACACATCAAGATTGAAATCAACACTGTTAAGTTCTTCATATGGCAAGAAATTCGATGTTGCTCAGGTGAAATCCAACTTCCAAGTTGGTAACTATACTATCTATTTGTGATCTAGAAATTCGATGTTGCTCGGGACTATCAATCTCTCTTCATAGTAGAATAGGTTCACACATTCACATCATTATAAACTCAGCAATCATCTAACCGATAAAATTTCTTGACAAGCAACAATCCCAATTCAACTATGAAACTGCTAATTAGTAAGATAAAAATAAATAAATATATTGCAAGAACAAATTAAAATCATCATTTGTGTAAACAACATAAGCTTTCGTAGACCACTGAATGTAGTTAACAATTAAAACAAGTTGAAAGTAATTTTAAGCTAGAAAATAAGTATTTAACTTGAACTTATTTGAGTGTTTAAACCCTAGGTGTGAAAATGGTTAGGTCTTAGACATAGTTTTAGGAAATGGCTAGGTCGCGCAACGAGAGAGAGAGAGAGAGAGAGAGAGGGAGAGAGAGAGAGAGAACTGTGCAAATGACGAGGGAGAAATGAGCGAGAACTGAGCGCAAATGGCGATTTGTGGAGAGAGAGAACGCGAGAGATTGAGTGCGAGCTTCAGGTATGAAAAGTTGCAATTTGGAAATTTTTGGAACAATGTGTGGGAAAAGTGAGGGAAAATATCAAAAGGGTCGGAAAAAATCGTCCCTTTTGTACTAAAAGGGATGTAATTTAAAACCGTCCCATTTGCTATATCACAGGGGTCGTAACAAACTGTCCCTTATGCTTGTTTATATAAGACTAAAAATTCAAGGTATACCAAGAGGGACGGATTTTAAAAACCGTCCCTTTTGGTATAGAAAATGGGATGGATTTTACCAACCGTCCCTTTTGCTATACCAAAAGGGATGGTTTCAAAAGTCTGTCCCTTATATATACTTGTTTGGGAAATGCTAAAAATTCAAGGTATACCAACATGGATGGATTTTTAAACCCGTCCCTTTTGCTATACCAAAAGTGACGGGTTTTTAAAACCGTCCCTCTTGCTGTTCCAAAAAGGACGGTTTTAAAAATCCGTCCCTTATATTTTCCCGGGAAAGAAAACGCTAAAAATTCTCATACACTTTAAGGGTCTTTTTTAAAATCAGTCCCATTTGCTATACCAAATGGGAAGGATGTTAAAAACCGTCCCTTTTGTGATTTTCCAAAAGGGACGGTAATTAAAAATCGTCCTATTTGGTATTGTAAAAGGGACAGAATGACACGGACGTCCCAAATACTCCCGTCCCTAATACTCATTTTTCTTCTAGTGTTTCCACTTACCACCCATCTCCTCCATCATATGCTACTGCAGTTACTTTGTGGTCTTTCACAACTAGTAACATCATGCCCTTCTTGATTATTCTTTCGGCATTATCCGTATATTTCATTATCCTTTCCATGTGTTCAACATTATTCTAGTGCTCATATTAATCCACATTTACAGGACGAAGCCAAAATCCAGGTCTTAACCATCCGTTTTTCCAATAACATTTGGAAAATTTATTACCTTCTCCTTTAGGTCCTTTATTCATACCCACGTTGATTTTATACTAAAAATCATTCACATTTTAGGAATTAATTTATTTTCACCCATACTAATGTAAAAACATTCACAAACATTTTAATTCACATAAATATTTTATTCTAAGTAAATTACCAATTTACCGTTTTTATTACCAAACTTGCAATTTAGTCCTTTAATACGTGCCATTTCCAAAAAGTGGTTTAAGTTTTCAATCCACCACTTAAACACATTTTAACCATTAAAACATTTGTTCATTAGCATACTTTACTCAACTTTCTTATTTTACACTTTACACACCTTTAATATATAAAAGCCTCATTTTTCACATATTTGATATACACATTTTTTTTTGGCTTTTCACATCTTAACACCTGTTTTATCAATATTTACACATTAGCCCATACTATTTTCTTATTATGAGTCTACACACTTTAAAATACCCATTTAAAGTGAAAATATTTCTTTACATATAAAGTTCTCCATTTAACGTAGGAAAACATATAATCATTTGACAAAATGACATGAACTAGCTTAAAACATTACTTCTCATAGAAATCACATTTCCTTCATTGAAAGCCACTTTTAACACATGTTATTTCATAAAATATTTATGAATAGTGTTCTAGAATTTTCAACACTTTTAAAACCTTTTTAAACCTTCTTTTAAATGCCCATTTTTATTCAAAACATTAAGGATGCAATTACTAAACCCATTAATACAATATAATTATTAGCCCACACGTGTTACACCCAATATGTGTAAAAGAGTATTCTGAAATTTGTCTTTTTTTAAAACCCATTTTAAAACATCTCTTTTAAACCTATTTACACATAAAATCATAGAAATCAAATGTCAAATCCCACGGATGCAAGATATCGCATATCCTACATATATTAAGCCTAATAATTGCAAATAAACTAGCTGAAACTATACATATCTTTAAACCTAAACCAAGATTTGTATTCCTACCTCTAAATCTCCAATATGTCAGTGAAAATCTAATGTAGGAGGAGCAAACCCCACCTTCAAAGGTGGCCTTAAGGGGTTTCCACAAGATCTTCCAAAATAATCTCCACAGAAGCTCCATTGCTGCTCTCCTTCTTCTCCACGAAATCCATCTTCTTCTTCCAAGAACACCCTCTTCAAACCTCCGCCTATCTCTAAGAATACCCTCTTCTTTAACCTAATAATTTTTTTTATAGGGTTTTGTATTCATATTTAAGTTGGTTTGTGGCTTTCTAGTGGGGGTGTTATGGTGGAGATATTGGTGTATGCGGGTGGCTCTAGCCTTAACAAATTTGGGACAAAATACATTCCCATGGGATCTCCAACTTAGATAGAGAGAGGGAGGCCCCAAATAAGGAGAGGGTTTTTGAAACCCTGGCACACCCCCTCCTAAGTTTTTATACCACAAATAAAGCTTAACAAAAAATCATCTATATATGGGGTCCCTATGGGGTTGAAATGTGGCAACGTCAGTGGACTAAAATGAAACATCATAACTAAACAAAAGAACTGTCTGGGGACCTATTAATTCGATCGATCAATCAGAAACCATCGATTGATTAATGGCTCGATCGATCGAGTATCTAGGCTTAATTCTGTTGATTGATGACCATTCTTAAAAACTTTCATGAAATTCAAAATTTGACCCCATTCCCCCTTTATCTTTATTTTTTATACCCTTAAGAATTGGTCAAACCATTTTTCTTGCCAACGGGGTATTCCAAAAAAAATTGATCAAATTTAAACTTGTGCGAGTTGCATACTGGCTAATTTATAAGTTACACTTACTCATATCCGAGGTTTATTCATTCCTTGATTAATTCTCGTCGTACTTCACCGATACTGTTGATACCAAATTTCGTCTGCTGACCTGGCTAAATTGAGTGAAGACACATGGCAATCTACGTGGCAATAACAAACACTTCTGAGGAACTCACACGCTCCGAAAAACCATACTACAACGAGGAACACTGCTTCCCCGAGGAACTCATACGCTCCGAGGAACCTCCGAGGAACTTTTGAGTACCGAGAAGCTTAGGCGGTCCGAGCAACTCAGGCGGTCCGAGCTGCACCACGAACAAAGCATTAATAGCAGGATAACCAACAGTTTGACTGTTAATTAAATTCTTATCATTCAGACGCATACGCTTAAGGGGCATTGAATGTATTACCCTTTTATATGTACATCATATAGTGTATTACCCTTTCACATTACAACCTCATGGCTATAAATACATTGTACAATCCTCATTGTAAGGGGATCGGAATTTCTTGATAGAACTTGTAATCGAGAATTCCCAAACACTCAGCAATAACATAACAGTGGACGTAGGCCATTCTTATAAGGCTGAACCACTTTAAAATTTCTTTGTCTCATTTATTTTATCTGTGATTGAATAATTAGATGTAATCTAATTTTTTACATCAACAGATTGGCGCTGTCTGTGGGAAATGAATGGTAATATCGTTTTTCATCAAAAACAATTCATCACAAATGGCTGACATTCCAGAATCCAGAAATCGAAACGTTGGAATCCCTCCAAATCGATCTGCTCCGCCAAATATTCTTGATCTAGCTGGAATAATGACAAATCTGGCTCAGGGCCAGACCGTCATGCAAGAAACTATGCGTCAACTCATACAAACCCTCCATGGCGGTGCACCAACACATTCAGGACTGCGAAGTATTCAAAGAAATACCCGTGCACCTTCTTCACGTACTAGACGTATCGATTCATATCGCAATGAGGAGTCTGAAGATTTTTCTTATCAACCTGGACGAACTTCGTCAGTGCGAGCCACAGATACTGAACATCATATCACTCTCTCCCCAGAAAGGACCAGTGCGCTAGAAAGATTAATCAGAGTATCTCCTTTCGATCGATTAGGTCCTAGGAGGAGCAAAAGTCCTCCTAGAGCCCCATCGAGAAGTTTTCGACGACCATCAGACTTAAGGGAAGGATTTGCCCAGTCGCGACCAGTTGCTCGTCAAGATAGATCCCAGGAAGCCACCTCAACGCGATCAGTTGATCGAACCAACAGGCGCGAGGAAGGAAATGATGCATGGAAAGGATCTATTCAAAGGCTGGAGGATAGATTTGGGGAAATGGTTAAAGCTAAGAACCCTCTAAACGAACCTTTGTTCGAGGAACACCTTTTGTCTAGGCCATTGTAGATTTTCCAACACCATCAAAATTCAAAGCACCTGTTATGATCCCCAAATATGATGGAAAGACTGAACCCGTCCTTCATATAGAACAATACCAAGCTGCATCCGACATCTATACTGTTCCAGATGAGATGAGATGCAGGGCATTCTCGGGAACTCTTACCGAATCTGCTCAAATATGGTATAATAATCTTCCTCGGGGTAAGATCTCAACTTTTCTTTAACTGGCCGAGTTATTCATTGGGAATTTCTATTTTGGGGCAAAGCCAGTTAAACGAGTAGCACATTTGTTAAGTGTTAGACAAAAAGCTGGTGAGAGCACCAAAGATTATATAACTCATTTTAATAACGAGAAACTTGAAGTCATTGATTATGAGGAGAAGACAGCGATTACCGCCTTGATGAGTGGACTACTGCCAAATAAGTTGTACTACACTTTGGCCAAAGATCCACCTAGAACCATGCCGAACCTGATGGGAAAAGCGTCCAAGATTATGAATGCTGAGGGGGCTATGGCTGCAAAGAAGAACATGGATGCTAAAGAAACCAATGTGGAAGGTGATAAAGCTAAGAAAAAGAGCATAAGAACAATGGTAATGACAAACATTCAAAAACTAGGTCGGTATGGGACGTAATGAAGAAATTTGATAATTATACTCCTTTGAAGAAGGATATCAACCATGTTCTATAACAAATCAAGAACAACGAGGAATTAAACTGGCCAGAGAAAATGAAGGCAGACCCTGACAAGAGGAATAAGGCAAAGTATTGCGAGTTTCATAAAGATCATGGCCATATGACCAAAAATTGCATAGCCCTTCAGAATGAGATTGAAACACTCATCAGACGAGGAAAGCTGGCAAAGTATGTTAATCGTGGAAGCGAAAGAAGAAACAACGACCGAACAAGAGAGAGGTCTAGATCTCCTCGTCGAGCAGAGGAGAACAAGAAAAGAAACCATGAAGTTGATCCTCAAGACGACCCCAATCTTCCCAAGAGACCAAGGCAGCCAGAACGTGAGGTATTTTCAATACGCTTTGGGTCATTTGACTGTAATGTTATAATAGGTGGAGATGCAGGAGGAGGAGACCTTACTGCAGAGAGAAAAGCTTACCTTTGTGAGGCTCAAGCTTGATCGTACATTCAACGAATAAATTTAGCTGAGGAGGATCGCCCGAGAAAGGTAACCAAAGAGAAATTGGTTATTGGTTTCTCAAAGAATGACCTTGCAGGTGTTCTATATCCTCATGATGACCCATTGGTGATCAAGATAATAATAAAGGAAGCAATAATTTCAAGAGTACTGGTCAACAATGGTAGCTCGGCATACATCATGTTCTACTCATACTTTGATAGTTTAAATCTAAAGCTATCTCAATTGGAGCCTTATCATAGACCCCTCATCAGTTTTGCTGGCGAGAAAGTATTTCCACTTGGGACGATCAAGTTTGATATATTCATTGGTACGTGGCCTGCTTGTCGAATAAAAAGAATACGCTTCTTCGTGATGGATAAGAATGTTCAATCATCATATAATATCATCATGGGAAGAGTAGGATTAAAGAAGTTCGAGGCGGTACCATCTACAGTGCATCAGTGCCTAAAATTTCCAATAAATTTTGGAGTAGGAGTTGTGAAAGGTGATCAGAAAGTAGCTTGGGAATGCTATTATTCATCCGCCGAGCAAGAAGAATTGGAGGAATCAAGGAAAAAGACTACTACCTATCAAGTGGATGAAGGTGCAGAAATTGAAACATTAGATCCTAGAGATGAGTCTCAACTCGTGAAGGGTCAAGTGGTGGAAGCTACTGAAAACATCATTCTGGACGACGAGCACCCTGAGTGAACTACTCAAGTAGGTTCGCCATTGGAAGCCTCACTAAAACAGGAATTGATAACTTTCCTAAGAAGAAGAAAGCAAAATTTTGCGTGGAGTCATGAAGATATGCCCGGAATGGATCCAAATTTCTTATGTCACGAACTCAATGTGAATAAGGAGATCAAGCCAGTGAAGCAGAGAAGAAGAGTGTTCAGCCCCGAGAAGAATCAAGCTATATAGGAAGAAGTCGAGAAGCTCCAGAAAGCTTGCTTCATTGAAGATGTTAAATATCCAGACTGGTTAGCCAATGTAGTGATGGTAAAGAAGAAAAACAACAAGTGGAGGATGTGTGTAGACTTCACCGACCTCAACAAATCATGCCCAAAGGATCACTTTCCACTGCCCCGAAATGATCAACTAGTCGATGCTACCTCGGGACATGAGATGCTGAGCTTCATGGATGCTTATTCTGGCTACAATCAGATTAAAATGAAACCTGAAGACAGGGAAAGTACTTCTTTCATTACCCCTAGGGGAACTTATTGTTATAATGTTATGGCTTTTGGTTTAAAAAATGCAGGTGCGACATATCAGTGGCTGATGAACAAGGTCTTTGCTGAACAAATCAGTTGCAATATGGAAGTCTATGTTGACGATATGCTGAAAGTTATCGATCATCTAGTTGACTAAAGTCAGACTTTTGATCAACTGGATAAATACCAAATGAAGCTGAACCCGACGAAGTGAATATTGGGAGTACGAGAAGGCATGTTTCTCGGGTACATTGTCAACCAATGAGGAATTGAGGCAAATAATGAAAAGATCAAAGCTCTGTTAGGGCTGCGATCTCTAACGACGAAGAAAGAGGTACAAAGTCCAGGACGAGTAGCAGGACTCAATAGATTTATATCACAAGCAACTGATCGATGTCTCCCATTCTTTAAGACACTCCGAAAGACTTTTGAGTTGAATGATGATTGTGAGAAGGTTTTTCAAGACTTGAAAAAATACTTGGGAGCACCTCCACTGTTGTCCATGACGGTGATGGGAGAAAAATTATACTTGTATCTAGCAGTATCGAAGAATGCAGTTAGCTCGGCGTTAATAAGAGTGGAGAATGGAGTACAAAAACTAATCTACTACACAAGTAAGGCCTTTCGAGGAGCAGAGATCAGGTATCTTAGGATGGAAAAGTTAGCACTGGCACTGATTGAGGCGAGTAGGAGAATGAGGCCATACTTCTAGGCTCATACTATAGTCGTATATACTGATATGCCATTGAGGCAAGCCCTTCATAAACCAGAAAAATCAGGGAGATTGATGTACTGGGCAATAGAGCTCGGTGAATATGATATAGTCTATGAACCTGGGTCATCGCTTAAAGGGCAAGCTGTAGCGGATTTTATAGCAGAGTTCACCTATCCTGATACCCCCGAGGAGTAAAAGTTGCTCGCTGATCAACCTGTGGATGTTACAGGATCAACAAACACAAGCTCAGACCAACTTAGGTTGGTAAAAGAGCAAGTGTATGTTACAGGATCATCAAATTCGAGCTCAGACCAACTCCGGTTGGTAAAAGGTCAAGAAAAGATGATCGACGAAGAGCGAGAAATATCAGGGGAAGATGAAAGGAAACAACAAATATTTCTCTGAGGAACTCTGACAGATCAAAAATTTGAAGACGAGTTACCTATATGGAGGCTATATGTAGATGGCTCATCTTGCACAACAGGCTGTGGGCCGGGGATAGTTTTGAGCACTCTGGACAAGGTCGACATGGAATATGCCCTACGTTTCCAATTCAAAGCTTCTAATAATAAGGCTGAGTATGAGGCCATGATTGCAGGGCTTAGTTTGGCAAAAATTATGGAGGCGCAACAGGTTATTATTTTCAGTGATTCTCAATTGATCGTAAACCAAATGATGGGAGTATATGCAGTCAAAGTAGAATTAGTGATCAGATATCACGCAAAGGCAAAGAAGCTGGTGTCAGAATTTGCTGCTATTCAGCTGGTCAGAATATCGAGAATGGAGAATGCGAGAGCAGATGCCCTAGCTCGATTAGCCTCAGCTACTCGTACCGAGCTCTGGAGAATAATCCCAATTAAAGTTTTAGCTGGTCGGAGTATAGATGAAGATCTGACGATGAACTTTATTACCCTTGATTTAGGACCATCTTGGATGGATCCCATCAGGGCGTATATTGAAGAGGGAGAATTACCAATTGATAAGCTCACAGCCAAGAAATTAAAGTTTAAAGCTTCTCGCTATGTATTAACTAACGGTATTCTATATAGACGAGGAATTATGGAAGGTTTGCAGAGATGTGTGCATCCCACCGAGGTGAAAGATTTAATTGAAGAGGTCCATGAAGGGTCCTGTGGAGCCCATATAGCAGGTCGGACGCTTTTGCAAAAGGTGATGACTTAGGGATACTACTGGCCAACGATGAGGGCTGATTGTATAGCCTATGCCAAGAAATGTGACAAGTGTCAGCGCTTTTCCTCCATCCGAAGAACTCCACAAGCATTGTTGACACCCATAACTTCCCCTTGGCCATTTTCCATGTGGGGAATAGATTTGGTCGGGCCATTACCAACGACCAGAGGAAGATTCAAATACCTCGTCGTCGCAGTGGATTATTTTACTAAGTGGGTTGAAGCTGAGCCTCTCATTGATATGACGTACGACAGGGTGTACAAATTTGTTTGGAAGAACATCATTTGTCGATATGGTCTTCCTCATGCTTTCATCACAGACCATGGAACACAATTTGATAACCAGGAGTTTGCTGCCTATTGTCATCAGTCAAACATTTTGAAGATCCACTCAGCACAAGGCCATCCTCAAAGAAATGGACAAACTGAAGTGACAAACAGAACGCTGCTGAATGGCTTGAAGAAAAGACTGGACGATGCGAAGGCAAATTGGATCAACGAGTTACAGTCAGTACTGTGGGCTTATCGTACTACTCCCCGAGCAGCAACTGGAGAATCTCCATATATGCTAGCGTTTGGAAGTGAAGTTTTTATACCTGCTGAGTTGGGCCTCCCAACACACAGGGTACTGAATTTCAATTCCCCTGTCAGCGACTTAATGAGAAGATTGGATTTAGACATGCTCAAGGAAGTTAGAGAAGAAACAGCCATCAGGAATGCTGCATACCAACAACGAACAACTTTGTTCTACAATAAGAGGGTGAAGAAGTGCGCCTTGAAAGAAGGAGACTATGTGCTGAAGAAAGTGATTCAAAAGCACAACAAACTAGAGGCAAACTGGCATGGACCATACCGAGTTACAGAAGTTGTTCGACCAGGAACATACCAAATAACAACTTTAGAGGGGGAGGAGTTTAAGAATGCATGGAACATAGAGCACCTGCGCAAGTATTATCAGTGATGGATATTCTCTTCTTTATTGAAAGTTTTTTGGGGAATACTAGTGCTACACACTACTCGGCAAAACTCGGACTACTCAAATTTATTATTGAAAATGCCAACTAAGGCTGGTCGAGAAACAAATATATTCCTCCGGGAAGTAAAACTTATATTCCTCCGGGAAGTAAAGCTACCTGTATTCCTCCGGGAAGTAAAACTTATATTCCTCCGGGAAGTAAAGCTACTTGTATTCCTCCGGGAAGTAAAGCTACCTGTATTCCTCCGGAAAGTAAATCTACCTATATTCCTCCGGGAAGTAAAGCTACCTATATTCCTCCGGGAAGTAAAGCTACCTGCATTCCTCCAGGAAGTAAAGCTACCTATATTCCTCCGGGAAATAAAGCTACTTGTATTCCTCCGGGACGTAAAACTTGTATTCCTACGGGAAGTAAAACTATATGTTCCTCGGGAAATAAAAATATTCCTAAAAATGCCAACTTATGTTGGTTAGGAAGTAAATATATTCTTGAAAACGCTAACTAAAGTTGGTCGGGAGTTAAAATTATTCCAAAAAGTGCCAAAGCTCCTCGTAGAGAAAAAATCCACTAACTATGGCTGGTCGGGGATAAAAACCCACTAACTGTAGTTAGTCGAATACGAAAATTTATCGACCTTGGTTGGTCGGAAACATTTTATGAATACGAGAAAATAATAAAGCAAAATTATTGATACTCATGACTTTTTAAAATTATTGCTAAGTTGGTCGAGAATCAACTTAGTAAGTTGGTCGAGGAACAACTTAGTAACTTATTAAAATGACTACCATAAATTCAAGCTAATCGACAATAAGTTGGTCAACGAATGACACAATATCATTATCTTTTTAATAGATACACATGCACAAATATAAAGTGTTTTACAAGACAATAGCAATTAAGATTGCGAATAAAAATAAAAGTCTTTCATTAAAATAAAAAACAAATTACATTGAGAATGAAATGTATACTAACTATTACATCAAAATTCCTACTCTATTGGTTTCTTCCCCTCTGCTTTTGAAACAGGTTCCTCGCCAGCAGGCAGATCATTTAAAGCAAGAGGAGAATTTATAAAGTTCAAATCTTTTAACATCCTGATATTCATCACGGATGGTCGATCTAGGAGGTGCTCGGGACGAGATATCTCGACATTTGAATGGAGATTGTAGTCGCCGAGATATTTGGAAATCAAGCATATAGGAATGGCCAGAGCAGGGATCCAACTCATATCCAGTTTGAATGGTTGCACGGGTAGGTCGAGCAGCCCAGGATCGTGGTAGTCCCAAAGGTAATGACCTTGCTCGAGTTGCAGCACACCTAAGGCATTCAACCAGCCTTGATTGTAGCCCTCATTATTGGCATTCTGGATACGATCGTCCAAGTGGTAGAGAGCCTCATTGTACCCAGCCATCCAGAACTCCCTGGGCTATTTGTGGAATTGATATGTTAATCTTTCCAATTGTTCGTGGAGATTTTTGATGAAGAGTTCTTTATTCTCCAATACAGACTTTTGCGTAGAAAGCTGCTCTTCCAGGTCCCTGATCTTCTTTGACATTTCAGCTAACGCCTGGTTCTTCGCCATTAATTAGAAGGCCTGGTTCTCTAAGGCAGATTGAGTCCTCTGTTCCTTGATAGGAATCCGAGCAGCTCTTGCTCGTCCCCAAGGAGATCTTGCTCGTCCACGGGCAGAAGAAGAAGGCCCAGACCTTTTTAAGGTTTCCAACTCATCTCTCAAGTTGGCGTTCTCGACCTCTAAGAACGAGAATCCTTCATCAGTCACTGGAATCAAGGCTTTTGAAGTGGAAGCTGTAGACTTCAATTGCGACAACTCTCTTTGCAGGTTGTTATTCTCTTGCTCTAATAATTTAGCTATTTGTCTACACTCTTCAACCTCAGCCCTCAGAGTTCTCTCCCGCACGTCGTAAGCAGTAAAACGCTTCTCGTATCCCTTGTTGGCAATGATTTGCTGGTAGTTCTTCTCGTACCCCTCGTGCAAGAGGGCAGTGGATTCTTTATATTGGTGCTGAAGGTCTTTAAGAGTGCCTTGAAGATCCTCGATCATGTCATAATAAGTTACATTGCTGGCCACCGCACGATCTAGCAGACACTTCAAGTATTGGTAGGCTTCAATTTCTTGTTCCGAAGCATCTTGGCCGAGGCTGTCGACGATTTGTGTTGCACTCAGATCTGTGTGACCAGCCTTAAAGTATTCATTGCATTGCCTCAACAGCTTTGTATCGTGAGCAAATAATAATTCCATCCTGGCCAGAAACTAGTAGAGGAAGAAAAAGCAGTAATCAATAATCAAAACAGAGCATGAAGAGGAGGCAACAGTATGCAAAAACAAAAGTTCAAGTTTTATTATATCACAAGGTTCAAAGTTACATGGTTCAGAATTACATTTGTCAAAGAAAAATAAAATAGATAGAAGTCCGAACAACTCTACACCTTTTCCTTGTCTCCCAAAACTTTCTCGGGAGGGTAGGACGAGGAAGTAGGTTGCTCGGATGGAGCAGATAGCAGCTGGGGAAGTGCTGGAGGTTGCTCGGAGGAAGTAGCGAGCTGCTGAAGTTCCTCGTTAGTAGGCTGGATGGCTGAGGGATGATCTCCCAACACCATGGAAGACTCTTCGGAGGCAGCTTCGTCCTCTTCTTCGTCTTTAGGAGTTGGAGGGGGACCAGGGATGTGTCGCTGAAAGAGTTCGGAATTTTCATCCACTTTCATCTCCTGTAGAGCAGTGACCCATTCATCCCTAAAGTACTTGAGGCTGCCATAGTCTACTTGCAACATCATGGGAGCCAAGCCCTTGTTCCACCATCCCAGCCAGCGTTGAAAGACTTCTTCACAACCAATTTTCTCTTTAACTTCTCCGAGGAAAGATTCTCGAACATAAGGTTTTCAGCAATCTTCAATTTATTCTCAACCTCCTCCTTCTGCCGATTTACTTCCCGAAGTTGGATTAATTCTTCCTCAGTAACCTTGAGTTTATCTTCAAACTCCTCAGCATTCTTGAGCTTCCCTTCAAGCTCTTTATTTTTCTCCTCCAAGTCCTTTATTTTCTTCTCCAACCCCTTGGAGACTTCAACAACTTGAGCCTTCTCCTTCTCGGTGGAGGTAAGTTTCTTCTCCTAAACAGCCTTGTCAGCATCATACTTCTGACGAAAATCTTTCAAAGACTGCCTCACGCCCATCAAAGCTTCCTCCACACCAGATGAGGAGCTTAAAGCTTTAATAGCTTCATCTTTCTTCAAAATTGTATTAAAACAGCTCACCAACTATGAAGAGAAAATGAAAGCAAGTCAGTGACAGATATAACAAAGGGAAGATGAAAAGTTCAAAGAAACAAGACTTACAGAAGCAATATGGCGAGCAACCAATGAGGTGACTATGTCCCGAGAAAGGTTCTCCTCAATACCTTGGATCTCGGGAATGATCCAAGTCTTCACCGAGCTCATGGCAGAGCTCGGGGTAACAAAAGTAGGAACACCAATTCCAGTAGTTGGGGGCTGGGAGATGGTTTCAGCCAAATTGACCGAGGAGCTCTTCTTCAGCTTCCTTGGGGGAACATGAATAATTTTGACCAAGGAAGAACTCTTGGTCGGTGATATTACAATCACTTCTCCTGGAGAAGCAGACTTGCTCGGAGCCACTTGGAGCTTCTCGGTAACCTTCATAGGAGCAACCGAGGAAGGTGCATCAATTTTCTTCGTCTCCTCTCCTGGGACGTCAATCTTACTTCTTTTTGCCTCTCCAGCACAAGAGGCAGGTTTCTCAAAGAGAGTGGGAGGTCTTCTCTTCTTTATCCTTTCACTTAAAGGAACGTGTAACTCAGGCGAAGAACTAGTAGAGGCTGGTACTGGCTCTGCGTCGCTTATTACCGGACGAGCAGTAAAAGAAGTGGTGTAGCTCTTGTACTGCAGCAGATATGAAGCTGACCTAATATGCTCGTCGGCAACAGACTGGTGCAAACTCTAGATAAGTTTCAAATGTCTTATGTTAACATCTGCCTCTTTTGGACACTTTCTTTTACTGTCAACTGCAAATAAATAAACATTGAAATATCAGTGGCACATTTTATCAAATATAGAGGAAGCATAATTTCAAAATAAATAAAATAAAATAAAAATAACCTATCCCATTGCCATAGGGAGGGCATCTGGGACCCTGATACACTTCATCTCCAGATAAAGGAGCATGTTGCCAATTTTTTATGACAACCCCGTGCTCAAAATAATCCCTATTGGCATCCGGGATATTGACAACTAAAGCCCTATTTAAAAATCTAAAACATGATTTCTGGAATTCCTATGCAAGTTCCATGAATTTGATTTAAACTATGAACCCCATTAACTATTCTCCATGTATTGGGGGCTATTCTTGCAGGAACAACGTCAAAATATTGACAAAATTCCAGACATAGAGGATTTGGCGGAAAAGAAAATCCATTCTCGGCAACAAAGAGACTCGGGAACCAATGTCCCTCAGCCAAACGGAAATAGTCGGAAGGCTCAGAAAGCTCTTCCAGAACAACCCAGGAGGGAATAGAGAAATCAGAGAGAAACTTATCAAGAGATTCAACAAGTTAAACCATGATGAATAAAGGAAATGAAGAATAAGGAAGAAAATCTTACAAAAAAAGAGTGGATCTGTTGACAACGAACGATGAAAAGGATGAACGTACGAGAGAGTAAGACAATGGAAAATTCGAAGATACAAATTTGAAAAAGTAGAAGACGATGGGATTGTTTGTGATGCTTAAATACTCTGCCTTGGCAAAAGGAAAAAGTAATGATTACAAAAAGAGACGGTTACGTTACCGGCGGCTAAAAAGACAAAAAGGGCGCGGGAATCGAAGCGAGTAGAAAAATTCAAAAAAATCCTGGTTCTACGAAGTTGGAAGGAGAAATAAATACAAAAGACTCCTAAATTTCAGGATGACCATTTAAAACTGCAATATTCTGAGAAAGAATGTTCCACACTCCTCAAATTTCTAACTATGAAACATTGGGGGCTTCTGTTGATACCAAATTTAGTCTACTGACATGGTTAAATTGAGTGAAGACACATGGCAATCTACGTGGCAACAACAAACACTTGTGAGGAACTCACACGCTCCGAGGAACCATACTACAACGAGGAACACTGCTTCCCCAAGGAACTCATACGCTCCGAGGAACCTCCGAGGAACTTTTGAGTAACGAGAAGCTTAGGCGGTCCGAGCAACTCAGGCGGTCCAAGCTGCACCTCGAACAAAGCATTAATAGCATGATAACCAACAGTTTGACTGTTCATTAAATGCTTATCATTCAGACGCATGCGCTTAAGGGGCATTGAATGTAATACCCTTTTATATGTACATCATTTAATGTATTACCCTTTCAAATTACATCCTCATGGCTATAAATACATTGTACAATCCTCATTGTAAGGGAACCGGAATTTCTTGATAGAACTTGTAATCGAGAATTCCCAAACACTCAGCAATAACATAACAGTGGACGTAGGCCATTCTTATAAGGCTGAACCACTTTAAAATTTCTTTGTCTCATTTATTTTATCTGTGATTGAATAATTAGATATGATCTAATTTTTTACATCAACAGATACATTCATACCAAATAATTGGACACAATTGTACATCGATGCAGACCATGCAACGTGGAAATTTCCTTTCTCATCACTTCACGCAACGCGTCATTATATGTACAACTTTAGCTCAATCACTTATGCATTTGCTTATCCAATTATATTCCTCAATAAAATACTCAAATTATTATTCGTCATCTATTTTTTTAGGGAGGGGTATTACATGCTTTTCTCCTTAGAAAATTCATCCTTGAAATTCTTAGTCATTAACCTTAGAATCTAATTAATTTTGAACAGTTTCTAATCCTAGGGCATCTTTAACACTATGGTCTAAAACCCAAAGATTTAATTTTCATCAATCGCTGTTGTTAACCCAATCACGATGAACCCTAAGGTCTTATTGCTAATTCTCAAGAATGCCTAACATGTCCATCTAAACAAAACCTTGATTGATGCTCACCAAATATCGCACTATCACCAATGGACTTATTATCATGGATTATTCCTACGTTATGAATTATGACCTACGTTTCCTAAAGCAATATTAGATCACGCCTAGCCTACGATGATACATCCTCAACATCACTAGTCATCACATTAGAAATCATGATACGGCCATCCAATCTCATTGGTCTACCCGACTAACATCTCATACGAGGTCCTTAAGTTAACCTAGAGTCATTCTAGGTATCACCATAACAAATATAAACGAGCAATCACATCCTCAATCCGCACAATTCCAAGAAAAGTAAAACACTAACATCTAATGTTTTATCACGTTCTAGTACTCACAATATTGTCAAGTCACAACCTCATAACCCAGGACAAAGTCTTAACTAGATCTCATGTGAGAGTTCGGAACTAACATGCGCATAATAATTGCATTATTGCAATTTTAAATACTTGCTAAAATAAATATTTTTACAACTCGGGCTTTGACCCGTTTCTTTCTATTCTTTTCTCTTTTGCTATAAATATATTTTTATCAGGTGCCCAGCCACAGGGTTACAAGACTTAGACGCGTGGATCATTTAGTGAGTTGTAGTGGTTGTGGGAGTTACAGGCCTTTGCACTTAGACGCTTCTATCATTTCTTTTCACTCTTTTCAGATATTCCATTTAGGGCATGTTTCCCCCCTTTCTCAGTCAATTATTAGAGATTGTACCACCCAGTTCATTTTAGTATTTTATTTCTATTACACTTGAGGATATTATGGTTTGTTAGTTTGTGAATTTGAATTGACATGTTTTATCCAGTCTGATTTATTTTAGTATTTGATTCATGCCCAACATTCATTTTATTCTTGTGGAATGGGAGTAGCTTATATCTTAATATGGAAATTTATAAATGGATTAATTGGGTACAATTAAATGGAAAAATATTTTGACACTCAGATATATTATTTATTAGGTGATTAATAATAAAAAATTATTTTTTGACAGTGATGCTAAGAATGAACCAACCGGACACTTTGATTTAATTTAATAAAGGGCTGATCACGCGGTATTTAATTAGGGAGAGTGTCACATTACTCTTGGAGAAATATTAGATTCCCATCTTGCTAAACTTTAAAACTAATTGTTAGTGAAGCCAAGTCAGCTCGCACATCACCAGCTTGGGTTGCACTATTTAGGTGGTTATATATTTGCATTTATTCTTTGGTTTGGGATGCTTTTGTGGAAATGAAGATTTTCCCCCAAAACGGCGCCAATTTTGAGAACAAGAAATCATAATAAATTATTTTCAGAATGCATGGATTAAGAAGAATGTAATAAATGCTTACATAGCAAGAATTTATGTGATTTGACAATTACCTACGTCCGTAGAGAGGGTTCTCAGTTCTTATTAATTTCTCAAAAGGTTCAAAATTACATCCCCATTTACCTTGGGGTAAGGGTTGTATTTATATCAATGAAAAATAGTTGTGTTGTATAAGGAACCCTCGTAGCTCTCTATTTGCTCGTGCGGTGACTCCCATTTATCTGGTATGAGATTGTAGACAACTAATTAAGTCTATAAACATCTATGTGATAACCATGTATATTTATCCACGTAATAAGTATTCGTATTTATCTATGTGGCACTAAACTTGCTTTAAGTCCGCATGTTGGGCCAACTCGAATTTCCAGAAATTGGGCCTTTATGGTTTGGCCCCTAAAATTTCTATACCCAATTATGTCCCTGCAAATGAGTATTCCATCAAGGAGGCTAAGGGGTTTAGTCCTTAAGCTAAGATATGAACACAACTTGCAGGAGAAAACAACAATCATGAAGTCATTGTGGTCTAGAAGAAGACCCCCTCCACCTGCTGTACTAGAGCCACGCATCAGGCTACCATCTACGATCAACTTAATCTAGTTAGGAGTAGGCTTTAGGCAATCACATGGAATTAAATTCGACTTCTTTCGAAATTTCATAGGAATTATATGAACTGTTGGATGGACATCTTCATATTGCGTTTGGGGAACATGATATCATCATCCATAACTGTTATCTTATGAACAATATTAGGAGCAAAAGGTCTTCTTCTTTCAAATCTAAATTTATTCCTAGTGTTGATACCAAAGTTAATCTGCTGACATGGACCAATCATATGAAGACACGTGGCTATCTACATGGCAACAACAAACACTTTCGAGGAACCCATTCGCTCCGAGGAACAAGACTACAACGAAGAAGACTAGTTCCCCGAGGAACTCACAAGTTCCGAGGAATAATGCCTCTCCGAGGAACTCTTGAGTACCAAGAAGCTTAGGCGGTCCGAGCGACTCAGGCGGTCCGAGATGCATCTCAAACAAAGCATTAATAGCTTGATAATCAACAGTTCAACTAATTCATTAAATGCTTATCATTCAGACGCACACTCAAAGAGGGCATTAAATGTATTACCCTTTCATATGTATATCATTTAATGTATTACCCTTTCACATTACAGCCTGAGGGCTATAAATACATTGTACAATCCTCATTGTATGGGGACCTCGACCCTGAATTCAGAAGGGAATTTCTTGATAGAATTTATAATCGAGAATTCCCATACACTCAGCAATAAAGCAACAGTGGACGTAGGCCATTCTTATAAGGCTGAACCACTTTAAAATTCTTTGTCTCATTTACTAATCTGTGATTGAATTATTAGAGTGATCTAATTTTTTACATCAACAGATTGGCGTCGTCTGTGGGAAACGACTGCTAATATTGTTTTTCATCAAAAACAATCCATTACTAATGGCGGATATTCCTGAATCCAGCAATCGAAATGCTGGAACCCCTCCAAATCCATCTGCTCCACTAATTATTCCAGATCTGACTGGAATAATGGCAAATCTGGCTCAGGGCCAGACCGTCATGCAAGAAACAATGCGACAACTCATCCAAACCCTCCATAGTGGTGCAACAGCCCATTCCAGACCACGAAGCATTCAAAGAAATACTCGTGCGCCTTCTTCGCGTACTAGGCGTACTAATTCATATCGCAATGAGGAATCTGAAGATTTTTCTTATCAACCTGGATGAACTTCGTCAGTGCGGGCCACATATACTGAACAATGTGTCACCCTCTCCCCCGAAAGGGCCAGTGCATTGGAAAGATTAAGTAGAGCTTCTCCTTTCGACCGATTAGGCCCTAGGAGGAACAAAAGTCCTCTTAATGCAGCGTCGAGGAGCTTACGACGATCATCAGATTTAAGGGAAGGATCTGCCCAGTCGCGACCAGCTGCTCGTCAAGATAGACCCTATGACCGACCAGCTGCTCGTCAAGATAAATCCCAGGAAGCCACTTCAACGTGATCAGTTGCTCGAACCAATAGGCCCGATGAAGGAAATGATGCATGGAAAGGATCTACTCAGAGGCTGGAGGATAGATTAGGGGAAATGGATAAGGCCAAGAACCCTCTACAACGAACCTTTGTTCGAGGAACGCCTTTTGTCCAGGACATTGTTGATTTTCCAACACCATCAAAGTTCAAAGCACCTGTTGTGACTCCCAAGTATGATGGAAAGACTGACCCTGTCTTTCATATAGAACAATATCAAGCTGCAGCCGACATATATGTTATCCCAGATGAGATGAGATGCAGAGCATTTTCGGGAACACTTACCGAATCTACTCAAATATGGTATAATAGTCTTCCTCGGGGTAAGATTTCAACTTTTCTTCAACTGGCCGAGCTATTCATTGGGAATTTCTGCTTTGGAGCAAACCCAGTGAAACGAGTAACACATTTGTTAAGTGTTAGACAAAAACCTGGTGTGAGTACCAGAGATTATATAACTCATTTTATTAACGAGAAACTCGAAGTCATTGATTATGAGGAGAAAACAACGATTACCGCTTTGATGAGTGGACTACGGCCAAACAAGTTGTACTACACTTTGGCCAAAGATCCACCTCGAACCATGTCGAACCTGATGGGAAAAGCGTCAAAGATTATGAATGCCGAGGAGGCTATGTCTGCGAAGAAGAATATGGACGCTAAAGAAACCAAGGTGGAAGGTGATAAAGCTAAGAAGAAAGAGCATAAGAACAATGGTGGTGACAAACAATCCAAAAATAGGTCATCATGGGAGGTCTTGAGGAAATTTGATAATTACACACCTTTGAAAGCAAATACCAACCACGTCCTAGAAGAAATCAAGAACAACGAGTTAAACTGGCCAAAGAAAATGAAGGCAGACCCTGACACGAGGAATAGAGAAAAATATTGCGAGTTCCACAAGGATCATGGCCATATGACCAAAAATTGCATAGATCTTCAAAATGAGATTGAAACACTCATTCGACGAGGAAAGATAGCAAAGTACGTTGATCGGGGAGGCGAAAGAAGAAACAACGACCGAAATAGAGAGTGGTCTAGATCTCCTCATCGAGCAGAGGAGAACAAGAAGAGAAACCATGAAGTTGATCCAGAGGATGACCCCGATCTTCCCAAAAAACCAAGGTAGCCAGAACGAGAGGCATTTTCAATACGCTTTGGGTCATTTAATTGTAATGTTATTATAGGAGGAGATGCAGGAGGAGGAGACCTTACTACAGAAAGAAAATCTTACCTCGGTGAGGCTCAAGCTTGCTCGTACATTCAGCAAATAAATCTAGCTGAGGAAGATCGCCCGAGAAAGGTGAATAAGGAGAAATTGGTTATCGGCTTTTCAAAAAATAACCTTGCAGGTGTTTTATATCCTCATGATGACCCTCTGGTGATAAAAATGAGAATGAAAGAGGTCATGATTTCAAGAGTACTAGTCGACAATGGTAGCTCGGCAGACATTATGTTCTACTCATGCTTCGATAGTTTAAATCTAAAGCTATCTCAACTGGAGCCTTACCACAGACCCCTCATTGGTTTTGCTGGCGAGAAAGTATTTCCACTTGGGACGATCAAGTTGGATATATTCATTGGTACGTGGCCTGCTTGTCGGACAGAATGAATATATTTCTTCGTGATGGATAAGAATGTCCAATCATCGTACAATATCATCATGGTAATAGTAGGATTGAAGAAGTTCGAGGATGTACCATTTACAGTGCATCAGTGCCTAAAATTTCCAACAAACTTTGGAGTAGGAGTTGGGAAAGGTGATCAGAAAGTAGCTCGGGAATGCTATTATTCATCCGCCGAGCAAGAAGAACTGGAAGAATGAAAGAAAAAGACTACTACCTATCAAGTGGATGAACGTACAAAAATTGAAACGTTGGATCCCCGAGATGAGTCGCAACTCGTGAAGGGTCAAGTGGTGGAAACTACTGAAAACATCATTCTGGACGACGAATACTCTGAGCGAACTACTCAAATAGGTTCATCGTTGGAAGCCTCATTAAAACAGGAATTAATAAATTTCCTTAGAAGCAGAAGACAAACCTTTGCGTGGAGTCATGAAGATATGCCTGGGATAGACCCAAACTTCTTATGTCACGAGCTCAATGTGTATAAGGAGATCAAGCCTGTGAAGCAGAGAAGAAGAGTATTCAGTCCCGAGAAGAATCAAGCTATATAGGAGGAAGTCGAGAAGCTCCAGAAAGCTTGTTTCATTGAAGATGTTAAATATCCAGATTGGTTAGCTAATGTGGTGATGGTAAAGAAGAAGAACAACAAGTGGAGGATGTGTGTAGACTTCACCGACCTTAACAAAGCATGCCCAAAGGATCACTTTCCATTGCCCCGAATTGATCAACTGGTGGATGCAACCTCGGGACACGAGTTGCTAAGCTTCATGGATGCTTATTCTGGTTACAATCAGATAAAAATAAAACTTGAAGACAGGTAGAGTACTTCTTTCATTACCCCTAGGGGAACTTGTTGTTATAATGTTATGCCTTTTGGTTTGAAAAATGCAGGTGCGACATATCAGAGGCTGATGAACAAGGTCTTTGCTGAACAAATCAGTGACAATATGGAAGTCTATGTTGACGATATGCTGACGAAAAGCAAGAAAGCTGTCGATCAGCTAGTTGACTTAAGTCAGACTTTTGATCAACTAGATAAATATCAAATGAAGCTGAACCTGATGAAGTGCATCTTTGGAGTATGAGAAGGCATGTTTCTCGGGTACATTGTCAATCAACGAGGCATTGAAGCAAATCCTGAAAAGATCAAAGCTCTATTAGGGTTGCGATCTCCAACGACGAAGAAGGAAGTACAGAGTCTCACAGGACGAGTAGCGGCACTCAACAGATTTGTGTCACGAGGAACTGATAGATGTCTCCCATTCTTCAAGACACTCAGAAAGACTTTTGAGTGGAATGATGAATGCGATAAGGCTTTTCAAGACTTGAAGAGATACTTGGGAGCACCTCCACTGTTGTCCAGGCCAGTGATGGGAGAAAAATTGTACTTGTACCTTGCAGTTTCCGAGAATGTAGTTAGCTCGGCGTTGATCAGAGTGGATAATGGAGTACAAAAGCCAATTTACTACACAAGTAAGGCCTTCCGAGGAGCAGAAATCAGATATCCAAGGATGGAGAAATTGGCACTGGCGCTAATTGAGGCAAGTAGGAGAATGAGGCCATACTTCCAGGCTCATACTATAGTAGTATATACTGATATTCCATTGAGGTAAGCCTTGTATAAGCCAGAAAAATCAGAAAGATTGATGTACTGGGCAATAGAGCTCGGTGAATATGATATAGTCTATGAACCCAGATCATCGCTTAAAGGACAGGCTGTAGCAAATTTTATAGCGGAGTTCACCTATCCTGATACCACCGAGGAACAAAAGTTACTCGCTGATCAACCTGTGGATGTTACAGGATCAACAAACACAGGCTCAGACCAATTCCGATTGGTAAAAGGGCGTGTGGATGTTACAAGATGTGACACAGAGATAGTTGTGAGGACTCCGAACGAGAAACAAGAGTTGCTCGCTGATCAAACTGTGGATGTTACAGGATCAACAAACACTAGCTCAGACTAACTCCGGTTGGTAAAAGGGCAAGTGGATGTTACAAGATCATTGACTTCGGTCTCAGACCAACTCTGGTTGGTAAAAGGGTAAGAAGAAATGATCGACGAAGAGTAAGAAAAATCCGAGGAGGAAAGGAAGCAACAAATATTTCACCGAGGAACTCTAACTGATCAGAAATTCGAAGAAGAGTTACCTATATGGAGACTATATGTAGATGACTCATCTTGCACTGCAGGATGCGGCGCGGGGATAGTTTTGAGCACTCCGGATGAGGTCGATATGGAATACGCCTTGCGTTTCCAATTCAAAGCTTCCAACAATGAGGCTGAGTATGAAGCCATGATTGCAGGACTTAGTTTGGCCAAAATTATGGAGGCGCAACAGGTCTTTGTTTTCAGTGATTCTCAATTGATCATAAACCAAATGATGGGAGTATATGCAGTTAGAGGAGAATTAATGATCAGATATCATGCAAAGGCAAAGGAGCTGGTGTCAGAATTTACCGCTATTCAGCTTGTCAGAATACCAAGAATGGAGAATGCGAGAGCAGACGCCCTAGCTCGACTAGCATCAGCTACTCGCACCGAGCTACGATGAACAATCCCAATTGACGTGTTAACTGGTCGGAGCATAGATGAAGATCTGATGATGAACTTTATCAGCCTTGATTTAGGACCATCTTGGATGGATACCATCAGGGCGTATATCGAGGAGGGAGAATTGCCAATTGACAAGCTCGCTGCCAAAAAATTGAAGTTTAAAGCTGCTCGGTATGTATTAACTAATGGTGTTTTATATAGACGAGGAATTATAGCAGGTTTGCAGAGATGTGTACACCCCTCCGAGGTGAAAGAATTAATTGAAGAGATCCACAAAGGGTCTTGTGGAGCACATGTAGCAGGTCGGACGCTTTTACAAAAGGTAATAAAGCAAGGATACTATTGGCCGATGATGAGGGCTGATTGTATAGCCTACGCCAAGAAGTGTGACAAGTGCCAGCGCTTTTCCTCCATTTGAAGAACTCCACAAGCATTGTTGACACCCATAACATCCCCTTGGCTATTTGCCATGTGGGGAATTGACTTGGTTGGGCCACTGCCAATAACCCGAGGAAGGTTCAAGTACCTCGTCGTCGCAGTGGATTATTTTACTAAATGGGTAGAAGCTGAGCCACTCATTCATATGACATGCGAGAAGGTGTACCAATTTTTTTGGAAGAACATCATTTGTCGATATGGTCTACCTCATGCCTCAATCATAGACCATGGAACACAATTTGATAATGAGGAGTTTGCCGCCTATTATTATCAGTCAAACATTTTGAAGGTCCACTCATCACCAGGCCATCCTCAAAGCAATGGACAAACTGAAGTGACAAACATAACGCTACTAAATGGCTTGAAGAAAAGACTGGATGATGCAAAATCGAATTGGATCAATGAGCTACAAACATTACTCTGGGCTTACCGAACTACTCCCCGAGTATCAACTGGAGAAACACCATATATGTTGGCGTTTGGAACTGAAGCCGTTATACCTGCCGAGTTGGGCCTCCCAACACACAGAGTACTAAATTTTAATTCCCCTGTCAGCGACTTAATGAGAAGACTGAATTTAGACATGCTCGAGGAAGTTAGAGAAGAAGCAGCCATTAGAAATGCTGCTTACCAGCAGCGAACAGCTCTGTTCTACAACAAAAGGGTGAAGAAGTGCGACCTGAAAGAAGGAGACTATGTGTTGAAGAAAGTAATTCAAAAGCACAATAAGATGGAAGCAAATTGGCATGGACCATACCGAGTTACAGAAGTTGTTCGACCAGGAACTTATCGAATAGCAACTCTAGAGGGGGAGGAGTTCAAGAATGCATGGAACGCAGAGCACCTACGCAAGTATTATCAGTGATGTATATGTAACACAGTTCCATCAGTATGAATAAAATGAAGATATTCTGCTAAAGTCTCTCCTTTTATTGAGAATTTTTTGGGGAATACTAGTGCTACACACTACTCAGCAAAACTCGGCAAAGCTCAGACTGCTCAGCAACAAAATATTCCTAAAAATACCAACTTCGGTTGGTTAGGAAACAAAATATTCCTAAAAATGCCAACCTGTTTGGCTAGGAAACGAAATATTCCTAAAAATGCCAACTTCAGTTGGTTAGGAAACAAAATATTCCTAAAAATGCCAACTTTGGTTGGTTAGGAAACTAAATATTCATAAAAATGCCAACTTCGGTTGGTTAGGAAACAAAATATTCCTAAAAATGCCAACCTGTTTGGCTAGGAAACGAAATATTCCTAAAAATGCCAACCTGTTTGGCTAGGAAACAAAATATTCTCGCAAATGCCAACTTATGTTGGTCGGGAGGTAAGATTATTCCAGAAAGTGTAAAAGTTGCTAACTATGGCTGGTCGGGGATAAAAACCCACCAACTGTAGTTGGTCGACAAAGAAAATTTACCGACCTTGGTTGGTCGGAAACATTTAAGAGAAAAGTCTACTAACTATGGCTGGTCGAAGATAAAAATAAACCATCTGTAGTTAGTCGACGAGCAAAATTTACCGATCTTAGTTGGTCGAAAACATTTTATGGGTAAAATTATTTCAAAAAGACTAACTATAGCTGGCCGGGGATAAAAACCCACTAACTATAGTTGGTCGACATGGAGAATCTAACAACCTTGGTTGGTTGGAAACATTTTAAACAACATTTTTATACGCATTACTTTATTATTAAGTGATCGAGCAACATTATTGATACTTGTAACTTTTTAATTGTTACTGAGTTGGTCGACAAACAACACAATATTGTTATCTTTTTAACAGATATGCATAAATATAAAGTGTTTGATAAATACAAGATAATAGCAATGAAGATTTGCAAATAAAAATGAAAGTCTTTCATTGAATTCAAAATAAATTACATTGATAATGAAATTACAGTTACATTAACATGTATACTAACTATTACATAAAAAATTCCTATTTTACTGGTCTCTTGCCCTCTGCTTTTGACACAGGTTCCTCGCCAGTCGGGGTATCATTTAAAGACAGAGGAGAATTGATGAAGTTGAGATCCTTCAACATCCTGACATTCATCACGGACGGTTGATCTAAGAGATGCTCGGGATGAGATACCTCGATTTGAGAATGTAAATTGTAGTCACCAAGATACTTTGAAATTAAGCTCCGAGGAATGGCCCGAGCAGGGATCCAATCCATGTCCAAATTGTATGGTGGCACAGGCAAGTCAAGCAACCCGGGATCATGGTAGTCCCACAGATAATGACCTTGTTCGAGCTTCAGCACACCTAAGTCATTCATCCAGCCTTGCTTGTAGCCCTCATTGTTGGCATTCTGGATACGATCGTCTAAGTGGAATAGTGCTTCATTGTATCCAGCCATCCAGAACTCCCTGGGCTGTTTGTAGAATTGATATGTTAGCCTTTCTAGCTGCTCGTGGAGATTCTTGATGAAAAGCTCCTTATTCTCTAAGACCGACTTCTGCGCAGAGAGCTGTTTTTCCAAGTCCCTAATCTTCTTTGACATATCAGACAATGCCTGGTTTTTCTCCATTAATTGGAAAGCCTGGTTCTCTAAGGCAGACTGAGTCCTCTGTTCCTCGACAAGAACCCGAGCTTCTCTGGATCATCCCCGAGGAGCTCTTGCTCGGCCACGAGAAGATGAAGAGGTGCCAAAGCTCTTCAAAGTCTCCAACTCGTCCCTCAACCTGGCGTTCTCAACCTCTAAGAACGAAAATCCCTCGTCGGTCACTGGGATCAAGGCACTAGAAGTGGAAGCTACAGACTTAAATTGTGACGGCTCCTTTTGCAGGTTGTTATTTTCCTTTTCCAGCAACTCAGCAACCTGTCTACATTCTTCGACCTCACCTCTCAAGTTTCTCTCTCTTACATCGTAACCAGCAAAAATCTTCTCGTAGCCCTTGTCGGCAATGATTTGCTGGTACTTCTTCTCGTACCCCTCATGCAACAAAGCTGTGGATTCTTTGTATTGAAGCTGAAGGTCCTCGAGGGTGCTTTGAAGATCCTCGATCATTTCATAATAAGCAACGTTATTGGCTACAGCCCGATCAAGCAGACACTTCAGATATTGATATGCTTCCACTGCCTGTTCTGAAGCATCCTAGCCGAGGATGTTGACAACTTGTGCCGCACTTAGGTCTGTGTGACCAGCCTTAAAGTACTCATTACATTGTCGCAGCAACTTTGTATCATGGGCATAGAGCAGTTTCATCCTAGCCAGAAACTAGCAGAGAATGAAGAACAATCATCAATAAGAAGAGTAAGTAGAGTATGAATGAAATATAGACAACCGGTTGCAAAAAAGTTCAAGTTTTATTAGATCATAATTCAGAGTTACATCTTGTGGGTTACATTTGATAAAGAGAAACAAAATAAAGAGAAGCAAAATAAAGAGAAACCCGAACAACACTACACCTTTTCCTTATCTCCCAAAACCTTCTCGGGAGGTTGGGATGAAGAGGTAGGTTGCTCGGAGGGAAGGGATAGTTGCTCGGGGAGAATAGGAAGTTTCTCAGAGGAAGAAACAATTTGTTGATTTTCCTCGATAGCAGGTTGGATGGCTAGGGCATGATCTCCCATCACCATCGAAGACTCTTCGGAGGTAGATTCGTCCTCTTATAATTCTTCTAGAGTTGGAGGGGGACCAGGGATATGTCTATGGAAGATCTCGGAAGACTCGTCGACCTTCATCTCCTGAAGGGCAGCAACCCATAAATCCCTAAAGTACTTGAGACTGCCATAGTCCACTTGCGACACCATGGCAGCCAACCCCTTGTTCCACCCCTTGTCCCAGCCAGAGCTGAAGTTCTTCTTCACAGCTATCTTCCTCTTGGTCTTCTCCAAGGAAAATTTTTCGGACAGCAAGTCATTAGCAGCTTTCAGTTTTTGCTCAGCTTCCTCCTTCTGCCGACCTACTTCCCGAAGTTGAACCAACTCCTCCTCGGTAGCCTTGAGTTTATCTTAAAACTCTCCTGCAGTTTTGAGCTTCTCTTCAAGCTCCTTATTTGCCTTCTCCAAGGCATTTATTCTCTTCTCCAACTCCTTGGAGGCATCAACGGCCCGACCTTTTTCTTTCTCGGAGGAGGCAAGCTTCTTCTCCCAGACAGCTTTGTCATCAAGATATTTCTGGCGAGAATCTGCCAGAGACTTGGTAGCTTCTTTCAGAGCTCCCTCCACACTGAATGAGGAGCAATAAGTCTTAATCACTTCATCCTTCTTCAGGATTATGTTAAAGCAGCTCGTCAACTGTGAACAGCAAAAGAAAGCAAGTTAGAAACAGAAATGACAAAGGAAATATGAAAAATTGAAAGTAAGAAGACTTACAGAAGCAAGGTGACGAGCAACTAGTGAGGTGACCATGTCCCGAGTCAGGTTTTCTTATAGACCTTGGACCTCGGGAATGATCGAGGACTTTACCGAGCTCATGGCAGAGCTCGGGGGAACAAAAGTTGGAACCCCAGTTCCAGTAATTGGGGGCTGAGTAATGGTATCAACCAAATTGACCTAGGAGCTCTTCTTCAGCCTCCTCGAGGGAACAGGTTTAGATTCAACCAAGGAAGAACCCTTGGTCGGTGATATCACAATCACCTCTCCAGGAACAGCAGACCTGCTCGGAGCCACTGCGAGCTTCTCGGAAACTTTAACAGGAGAAGTTGGAGGAGTTGAATCAGTCTTCTTCGTCCCCTCCCTTGGGACATCAATCCTACTCCTTTTTACCTCCCCAGAACCAGAGGCAGTTTTCTCAAACAGGGTAGGAGGTCTTCTCTTCTTCATCCTTTCACTTAAAGGAATATGGAATTCAGGATATGAGCTTGTGGAAGCTGGTACTGGCTCTGATTCACTTATCACTGGACGAGCAGTGAAAGAAGTGGTGTAGATCTTGTACTGTAACAGATACGAAGCTGATCTAATGTGCTCGTCGGCAACACTTTGATGCTGACTCCAGATAAGTTTCAAATGCCTTATATTGACATCTGCATCTTTTGGACACTTTTTCTTGCTATCAACTGCAAATAAATAAACATTGTCATCAGTGGCGCATTTTATCAAACACAAAAGAAACATGATTTCAAAATAAAATAACATAAAAATAACCTATCCCATTGCCATAGGGAGAGCATCTGGGACCCTGGTAAACCTCATCTCCAGCTAATGGAGGGTGTTGCCAAATTTTTATGACAATCCCATGTTCAAAATAATCCCTATTGGCATCAGGGAGATTGACTACTAAGGCTCTATTTAAAAATCTAGTTTTTAAATAAAAAATATTATCATTAACTGCCCATCTATAGCAGAACATGATTTCTGGAATTCCTATGCGAGTTCCATGGACTTGATTTAATTTATGCACCCCATTAACTATTCTCCATGTGTTGGGGGCTATTCTCGCAGGAACGACGTCAAAATAATGACAGAATTCTAGACACAAGGGATTTGGTGGAAAAGAAAATCCACATTCAGCAATAAAAAGGCTGGGGAACCAATGTCCCTCAGCCAAATTGAAATAATCAGAAGGCTCAGAAAGCTCTTCCAAGACAACCCAAGACGGAATGGAAAAATCAAAGCGAAACTTTTCAAGAGACTCAACAGAGTAAACCATGGTGAATAAAGAAATGAAGAAGAAGGAAGAAGATCTTACAGGAAAAGAATGGATCTGCTGACAACGAACGACGGAAACAATGAACGCACAAGAAAGTAGGAAGAGACGACGTAAAACTCGAAGATAAAAATTTGAAAGGTAGAAGACGATGGGAGCGTCTGTGAAGTTTAAATACCTTGCCTTGGGAAATGGTGAAATAATGATTACAAAAAAGGATGATTACATTACCGGTGGCTAAAAAGATGAAAAGTGGCGCGGGAATCAAAGCAGACAACAGCGGCTAAAAAGATGAAAAGTGGTGCGGGAATCAAAGCGGACAACAGCGGCTAAAAAGACGAAAAGTGACGCGGGAATCGAAGCACAAAGAAAAGTCCAAAAAAGCATGATTCTACGAATTGGGAAGGAGAAATAAATACAAGGGAAACGCTCCTAAAAATCAGGAAGACTATTTAAAGCTACCATATTCCGAGAAAGAATGTTCCATACTCCTCAAATTTCGAACTATGAAATATTGAGGGCTTCTGTTGATACCAAATTTAATCTGCTGACATGGACCAATCATATAAAGACACGTGGCTATCTACATTGCAACAACAAACACTTCCGAGGAACCCACGCGCTCCGAGGAACAAGACTATAACGAAGAAGACTAGTTCCCCGAGGAACTCACAATCTTCGAGGAACAATGCCTCTCCGAAGAACTCTTGAGTACCGAGAAGCTTAGGCGGTCCGAGCAACTTAGGCGGTCTGAGCAACTCAGGCGTTTTGAGCTGCATCTCGAACAAAGCATTAATAGCTAGATAATCAACAGTTCAACTGATTCATTAAATGCTTATCATTCAGACGCACATGCAAAGAGGGCATTAAAGGTATTACCTTTTTATATGTATATCATTTAATGTATTACCCTTTCACATTACAGCCCCAGGGCTATAAATACATTGTACAATCCTCATTGTAAGGGGACCTGAACTCAGAAGGGAATTTCTTGATAGAATTTATAATCGAGAATTCCCATACACTCAGCAATAAAGCAACAGTGGACGTAGGCCATTCTTATAAGGCTGAACCACTTTAAAATTCTTTGTCTCATTTATTTATCTGTGATTGAATTATTAGAGTGATCTAATTTTTTACATCAACACCTAGATTTCCACATATGCCAGAAAATGAGGAGAGGGATACTTAAAGTTATTGTACAATGGATAGAGGAATTATAATTGATCCACCATTGAATGCACATAGCTTTTAAAGAGGGAAAATTCCAAGGGATCCGAAATATATTACACAAGAAGGACCAAGTGATTTGATCAGTTTTCGACTAATTAAAGAGTGGTCTAGGTCTTCTTGGTGGTGGTTAAGCAACAGAAACATTTAGATGTCATGTGGAAACCAAATCCAATAATAGCATTGTTAACCATTTATCACTCATTATGATTATCCAATACTAGTGTTTTTTTAACATGTCACTAGTTGATCTAACCTCCATTAATCACATTTTACGTAACCTAATGTAATTCAAATTAGTCTCATATCTATAAATGATTCTTAAGTATACTAATACACATATACAATAAATATACATATTAACCACAACCATTGAAATACAGAATATCCGATCTATGTTAAACTACCCACAATCTCGATGCATAGGAAATCAACATTCCAGCACCGTCCTCACAATCGGACTAAATATATACACATATACCTACTCATATATGTATAGCCATGACTAATTTCCATAGTTTAATAATTACCCACCTATATCTGTATGTACCCCCCCCCCCCCCCCCCCCCCGCGTATATATATCAGGAAGGAATTTTTGTCTCGACTATCCAACGGTTGATATTGAATATTGGGGGATTATATATGATGGTGAAATATAAAGTCATGTGTCACCCATGATTTATACTTAAGCATGGGACCATGCTTGATAACAAAACTCCATCATGGGCATATAGGCACCTTGATTCATAAAAAATGTCTAACATAGGCACCTTGGTTGATAACAGAGCCTTATGAAAAAGCATGCATTACTTTTACTTTGCTTTTTCTACTTCAGTTTCTCACCCGAGCTCCACCAAAATTGGATCCACTCTATAACAAAATTCACTCTTTCATAAGGTACATCTGTTTTAATCGAGTTTATTTTGTTCAAAAATATTATTTTGTGTTCATATCATTCGTTTTACTCATTTTACTCTCTTAATATCATCAATATTCATAATATTATCTTGATATGTCCATTTATATTCATAACTAGGTGTAAACACGCGCGATGCGCGGGTTAAACGACTCTCATACTGAATCTGCATTTATAGTATTTGTAATTCCCATTCATTAAATTGGAAACCAAAATTGCAAAATATCTCCAATTTTCACACCCTTCCAATCATAATAATTTTGATTTAGTTGTGTTTTTTTTACTCAAAATGACCAAATATTTTTTATATGTTGCTAGATACTTTCTTTCCCCTTCACCACTGAAGAAGTGAGTTAAACAAAAAGGCAATTTTGTATATTATGAAAAAATGAAAATAAATAAATTAATTACTCCAAAGGAATGCACTCAACAAAATGATGCTTGCAGTATCTTGGATAGCCAACCACCTTTAACCAAACAACTGGAATAGATAAGCTTCTGTAAGAGAGTCATTAAACAGAGTCATTCTAATTAGTTTTATAAAAAACAAAGGCACTTGAAAAGAACCATTATAAACTACTCAAGATTCCTTCAGACATATATTAGTAATTTCATACCATGCTTTCCTTTCCTCCATCATTTCTTTCCATGCATTAGGTACGCGATCATGAGAAAGGTTCTCAGTTTTGTCATCAAGCTCCCTTATATTTAATGAAGTGCTACTAGAGGCAGCTTTGTTTGCCCCGCCATTAGATTTTTTTACGGTCTCGATTTCAACATCGCTGCAACCGGCGGCGTTGTCAGCCTTCTAATCCTTGCGGGCGGCGGAGGTGGGAGCCTTCTTGCTCATTACCACCGGTTCCCAATCATGTGACAAAGGTCCGATTCCTGCCCTCCACTTCTACCCAATACCATTTGGTACTAATCGTACAATCCATCAAAACAATGAAAAAGAAATATTAATTAAAATCTTAAAATTTCGTAAATATCTTAAATGCCAAATTAATACACAGTACTACAACCGATGGAAAACACTATCTTTTTCCTTTTATTCTCCACAAAAACCATTGGAAACCCAGATCTACAAATTGGATATACCAAATCCATCAAAATAAAGAAAAAAAATATTAATTAAGAATTTCACAAGTATCTCAAATGGAAAATTAATACACAATACTCAAACTGATGAAAAATGTTAAGACAAAGTAAGAGGCTTATCTTCTTCCTTTTATTTTTAACAAACACCATTGGAAACCCAAATATAAGAAAATTATATATCTTCTTCCATTTATTCTCCACCGTTTCTTTATTTCTCTAACATCAGAGTAAAAGGCTTCGCCCACTTGCATAGTTGCACAGAGTTTACGCAGTAGGGGAACCTTATAGTTCTGTATGAGAGAGAGACTCTTGGAATTTGAGGGCTGAGATTAGGGTGTTTATGGATGAAAGAGAAAGGACATGGAAAGAGCGGGAGAGGAGGAGGGGACGGGTGTTTGTTGGGTTTTACAAAAAGGATTTCGGTGTCGTTTTGGAGAAAAGAAAAGTTGGACTAAATAATTAGACTGAAGAAAGAAGGTGAAGGATTTCCGCCATTCTCATCGTTTGGACTTCTGAAAGGGTTTAGAAAATGAACGTGCCACGCAACACTTTGGGGGACATTAAGAATTGATAACGCTTTATATAGAGTGGGAAATAGAGAATGTACACGTGGACACTCTATTTGATGAGCAATAGTTAATGCATGTAGTGCATTTTATAGTAGATAAAAGATAAAAGATATCACATGGGTTTGTTCTCTTTAATGAATGGAGAAAATAACGATTCTAAAAAAATAATGAATATAAAAAATGGGTTGGTTTGCCTCTCAAACCGAGCTTCTCAAACTCGGTTTTTCAAAAAAATAAAAACAACCGCCTCATCTCCGAACATTCCGCCATTAAAAAGAAAAAAAACAACCACCTTCCTCCCTCTTAGTTAAAAAATAACCCCCTTCCTCCAAGTTAAAAACATAGCCGCTTCCTCCCACATTCTGAGACTAGGTTGGACAAAACTCTACCATACATCGACACTAATTGATTTGGATATCTCCTCCATACATCGGCCAACTCCGCCATACATTGGAACTAATTGATTTACATAAAACCAGTTATCTACATATGACTAATTCTCTTCCCCTTTGGAAAATAATTTGTTTTTGTTTTCTTTTTTGTGTGAAAATATGAAAATAACTCAATATGGGTTCGTTGAAGAAGATTTGGCTAAAAAGAATGGTGGGTGATCCTCGCCATTCATTTTCATTTTTCACTCTCACAAACTCTATGGTTTTTTTATTTTTTCTAGTATAAAATCATAAATTTGTTTGTGGTTCCGAAACTAAAATGTGGGGGTTTGACCTTCAGTTTTTATACGATTTTAAAACGATTCCCTTCATAAACTAACGTTTTCAACTGAAACCGTTTTTTTTCTTTATATATTGATTTATGATATTTAAAGGTTTAAATTTCTTTCCACATATCAACATATGGCTTTTAATTTTTAGAAAGCCAAAACGACTATCAATTGTAAGTTCACTGACAAACCGAACATGTTGTTGATAGCTCACGGGTGAATGAGAGGGAACCATTTATTGAGGCCCAACCCCCGCCATAGTAAACCTCATTTGTCTTCAATTGCTATAGAGTACCTATTTGTCTTGATTGCATCGCAATGTGTTTTGGTTTAACTTATTTTTTTTTTATTGTTTGCATTTTTTCCTGGACTAATTCAGAGTTTGCACTCATTTAGATAAAAAAAAGATAGATTTTAAAGTAGTCCCGTGATTGTTTAGTTGTAATTTATTTTAGATGGTTTGTTCTTTATTTATCACTTTAGTGTTAATAATTTATTTTTACAAAAATTTTACTGCTAAATATATTTTTCCGATAATGAATTATTTGCATAAAATGAACTCATATTTTTCTCTTTTGTAGGTGAAAGACTAAAATAAGGTGTGGACAACCAAAATAGTACCAAGTCATAAGGGGCATCAAAACAAAGGTTGAGTCTCTAAATGCGCCATCCTTTTTTTTGTGTAATTTTTACCTTCTGTATATTGAAAGGAGAGTTTAGGACACGGGCATTCTAGATTTTTTTTGTTGTGAATTTGTCGATTTTCGTTGGTATTATGTAGTGCGGGTGGTTGTTGTTTTTATATGTGTGGATGATGATGTAATTATGTTTGTGGTAATTGTTATTGGGTTGGATTTACATTTTTTTTACTTTACGGTGCTCTTTAAATGTTTAATTTTATTTCTTAACTATTTTTTTTCATTTGATGTTTACTAATTTATATACATGGCTTAGAAATATCAAATGTTATTATTGGGTCAGTGTTTTCTTTATTGATAAACCCACTGGGAGATCAAATAATATCCACATCTCGACTTGGTTTGTACTATGAAATTGTTTTCTTTCATTTCATATGTATTTAAAAATGTTTTACAGATTTTGGACAATGTTTTCAATCTCCATCTTTTGCATGGGTCCCGTTTTAATATGTACCTAGCCTCATGATCTCTATGAGAGTGGATTTAAATTTTATTTTTAATCCAAATTGTAAATTTGTATCTAATTATTTAAACACGTAAAAGATATAAAATCCAAATTGTAAGATTATATCTAACTATAAGTTTGTTAATCCAATTTATGTTGTTAATCCAAATATTAGGGATTGTGTTTAGGTCCAACACGACAAATACAATTTAAACACGTATAAGATATAAAATCATGTTTTCACCTTGTTAGTAGGCGTAACATGACTAATGTGATTAATAATTTTCATCTGATTAAACTCAAGTGACACGATTAATAATTTTTAACCTACTAATAACGTGTAAAAGAACAAATTGTCTAAGTACAAAAAAAGATCATTTTAAAATTCACATCGAAAATTAATTACCACTTTTAAAGTCTATTTTTTTTAACTATTTAGGTGGTAATTCGGGTTCATTTGCATGTCCACCTATTACTTTTTAATCTCATTTGCATGTTGTTTGATATGCCAAGAATGACCTCATCCCAGATCTCTCCTCCTCGGCCAGAGCCGACAGACATCAACCCGTCCAAAATGAACAATATTGACTCGACTAGTTCAGACTCGGCCAGGACTGACTCGGCTGACAGGTCAAGTATAGGAGGCTCGGCCTCGGTAGTGGAGATAAGCTGGTATGACTAGTTATGTGGAATATATGGACTATAGCCCCTCGTCCTCAGCCGTGACTAGGCCGACAGAGAGAAGCCGAGACAACTCAACCTAACAGGTCTCAGTTCCTCTTTGGTTCTATCAATAATCCCACCTCGGCCATTGTGGTCGACCGAGGTCATACAGTTGGTAGGTCGCATGCATTGGGAGATGCGTGAGAGTGTGTGCGTGGGCTGTAAATCACATGTGGACTAAAACCATTATAACAATATCTCCCCCGACACGTGAGGAGATATTTGACCATCATGACCTAGATGTGAGAGAGACAACTGCACCTCCTTATTATCTAGGAACATTATATACATGTTTATCACATGCTTGGGGGAATATTACACCCCCATGCACTATAAATACTTGTCTTTTACATCATTATAAAATACCGATAATTGTAAACACTAGCTAAAGCTCTGTTGAAATCACAGTAGAGAGAGAAAGTGAGTGAATTGTATCACAGGGCCATTAGAACCCAAGCTTATAGTGAAAGATGCTCATCCATGCACAGTAGAGTAGGCCTGATTGGTTGAACCACTAATATATGTGTATGATTACCTCTTATCCCAATCTCTTTCTACACTTATACTGTTGTTCATAACCCATTGTCATTGTCAGGTTTTTAGCTTACATACAACTTTACTTGGTGATACCATATCCCGTATCATCAATTTGACGTCGTCCGTGGGAATGAGATAGCCATCTTTTCCCTTCTTTTGTAGCTGCTCCATCGGATTCTTTGTTGGTGGTCTAATCTCATCCTTGGTTGAGCTTGAACCACCATTGAAAGAGTTCTAGTTTGAGTTTCAAGTCATTCAGCTCACTTCTAGTACATCACTTGGTTTTTTCGATCACCATAACTCTTTAATGGAAACAGATCCACCTACTATAGGTGGTCCCAATACCATCCAGACCCCTCCTCAATCAGAATTAATGGAGGTGGCAGCGGCCTTGCACTCTTTAGTAGGCTACTAGTGACAGATGCAGGCAACTCTTGCTCCTTTCAGCCAAAACATGGTGGCTATACCTGCTATTATCGGAGATGAGATAATAACTTTGGCCGCCAGAGAAGGCATCTCAGATCCAATGGCCAAGGGACCACCACAGGCACCACACAAGGATCTTCCTCCTCATCAAAGGCGTAGGGACGTGGCTGACCCTAGGTGTTTACGCCTGGGGAGTCTGGGTCAAGAATGCCCTAATGATGAGGATAAGCAATATGGTGAAGAGGATGACATGAGTTATTGGGAGACTTATTAAATTCCTGAAGGCACTGTGCATCCCATTCATCCCACGAATGCAGACCAAGGCCTTCATCTTTAGATAGATTAAGTAGGGGGTTGACCTTTAATAGGCTTGGCTCAGTAGCTGGCGACATGAGAAATAGCCTATCCAAATCCAGAAGTATAGCTGGTTCTAGAAGGAATGATATATATGATGATCACCGACCTCCTTATAGCCAAGACGAGTAGTAACAAGAGGTGAATAGACGACAGAGAACAGTTGCTAGAGAGCCATCGGTTTGTCCAGATGGCAAAGAATGTCTAGGAGACAATGTGGCTCTAGCTGAGGTTGTGGTTGCGGTCGAGAGACCCTGAAATGATTCTTTTCAAAGGCTAGAGGATAATATTAGGGATATTCTAAAGAGTCGAGACCCCTTATAGAAGGGATACAATGAAGGCTCCCCCTTTGTGGCAAAGATCGTGAGTTATCTTACCCCAACTAAGTTCAAGCCTCTAGTGGTCACACCTAAGTATGATGGGATTACTAACCCAGTCCACCACGTGGAGATGTACTAATGAGCTGTAAATATCTACTTAGTCCCGGACGAGATGAGATATCGATCCTTCTTTAGAACACTTACCGGAGCTGCTCATGTATGGTTTGCTTCTCTCCCTAAAAACTCAATTGAGAATTTCAAACAACTAGCGAAGAGATTCATACATAATTTCTTCTTTGGGGTGAGGCCTCAAAAGAAGATGACACACCTATTGTACGTGAAACAGGGAAAGAATGAAAGCCTATGGGATTATATAACAAGATTCAATAAAGAAAAGTTGGAGGTTAAAGATTACGAGGAGAGCATCTCTATGATAGACATAATGGGAGGGTTGCAAAAAGGAAAAATCCTTTGAAAGTTGGCCGAGGATCCTCCTAAATTGGGCCGGTAGGGTTATGAATGCGGAGGAATCAATGGCTGCAAAAGGCAAAGACGAGAAAGGAACAAGTGGTAGTGGTGGTAAGTTTCAGAGAAAAGAACAAGGATAGAAAGAAGAGGTCGACGGACGATAAGTTCACTGACTACACTCCTCTGACAGTCAGTTATGAGACCATCCTGAATGAAATAAAGAATGATCGGTCCCTAAGGTGGTCTAAGAGACTAAAGGCTCCTCCTCATAAGAGGAACATGAATTTAAGGTGTGAGTTCCACCAAGACCATGGGAACCTGACCGACAAATGTTCCTCTCTCAAGGATGAAATTGAGAGAATGCTAAATGCTGGAAAGATAAGAAAGTATGTTGCTAGGAGAAGTTCAAAGGGTGGCCAAGATGACACCCGAAAGAGGAGGAACGATAAGTGAAAACTCGATATTCCAGCCAATCGAGACAATGATGACTCGGACGATAATGATGAGGCACACCCTGACCTATCGCCTTCAATTACTAACCCTAAGGGTCGGCTGAACATGATTTCTATTGGGGTCAAGATGATCTATGGAAGACTTATTGAAGGAGGAAAAGAGATTTCTAATAGAAAGGCTCACATAGTAGAGGCAAAAGCTCTTCCTCCGAAGGCTAAGGAAGTGCATTGAGCAGTGATTGAGTCTAAAAAGGTAAAAAGAGGTTGATATGAATACTTTAATTGTTAGTTTCTCCAGGATAAACTTTAAGGGTATCTTAGCCCCTTATGATGATCTATTGGTGATTATAACCCTTGTACATGGGTGTGAGGTTACCTGAATATTGGTCGACGGAGGAAGCTCAACCAATGTAATGTTTTGGGACTGCTACAAAGGTCTGGGGCTGAGCAAGAAGAGGATGGTGTCATATCATCAACCCTCATCGGGTTCAACAGAAAGAAAGTACATCCTTTGGGGATCTATGAAATGGAAGTCAGAATGGGAAACTACTGGCCGAAATGCCTCACGAAGAAGATTAGTTTCTTCATCATGGATGAAAATGTCTACTCGGCCTATAATATAATTCTTGAAAGGGTATCCCTCAAGTAGTTTGAGGCTATTCCCTCAACCGTTCACCAAATAATTCAATTCCCGACTCCATATGGAGTAGGGGAAGTGCAAGGTGACCAAGTTGAGGCACACAAAAGCTACTTTAACTCTGTTGAGGAGAGTGAGGCATACAAAAGGTCCATTATGACTTACAACATTAATGCATTGGATCCCAGGGATGAAATAAATCTAAATAAGGGTGAGGCTACTGAGGAGGTGGAATCCATCGTCCTCAATGAGGGCGAGTCGAAAAAACATCCAAATCGGCAAAGCCCTGAAGAAAAAGATCAAAGAAGAGTTGATCAAGCTATTGAAGAAGAGGCAGAACACCTTTGCTTCGAGCCATGAGGATATGTATGCCATCGATTCAAATGTCCTCTTCCATTAGCTTAATGTGGTTGAGGATGAAAAATCGGTCAGACAAAGAAGAGGAATTTACTCTCAAGTGAAGTGTAATGTCATTCAAGAAGAGGTCAAGAAGATGGAAAAGGCTGACTTCATCAGGGAAGTTATTTTCCTTGAGTGGTTAGCTAATGCTATTATCGTCCCCAAGTCCAATGACAAGTGGACGATGTGCGTTGATTTTACAGATCTGAACAAAGCCTGTCCCAAAGATAACTTCCCTCTGCCAAGGATGGACCAAATGGTTGATGCTACTACTGGCCATAAATTAATGAGTTGTATGGATGCCTACTCAGGATATAATCAAATATTCATGGATGTGGTCGATGCAGAGAAGACACCTTAATAACTAATAAGGGGACCTATTGTTACAAGGTCATTCCCTTTGGATTGAAGAATGCTAGGGGAACTTACCAAAGACTGGTCAATAAGATGTTTGAAGAGCATCTGGGGAAGATGATGGAGGTCTATGTTGATGACATGTTGACGAAGAGTCTCAAGGATAACGCTCATGTGGTCGACCTTGAGCGCACTTTTGATACTATGGACGAGTATAAGATGAAACTCAAACCCGCTAAATGTGTCTTAGGCATGGGGGCAAGAAAGTTCTTAGGCTTTATTATGAATCATAGGGAGATTGAAGAAACCCCCCAAAATATCAAAGCTTTGATATAAATAAAGACTCCTACAACAATAAAAGATGTGCAGAAGCTAACTAGACGGGTGGCATCATTAAACAAGTTTGTGTCTAGAGTTACTGACAAGTGCCTTCCTTTTCTCAAAGTACTCAGAAAGTCTTTTAAGTGGAATGAGGAGTACGATAGGGCCTTTTAAAAATTGAAGGCCTACCTCGGATCCCCACTTCTACTATCAAAACTAGTCCAAGGAGAGAAGTTGTATCTATACTTGGTTGTGTCGGAGTTGCCCATAAGTGCCGCCATAGTCAAAGATGAAGACAGAGCGCAGAATCCAGTGTACTTTAACTGCAAGGCCCTCCAGTGGGGTGAGAAAAGATATCCCAAAATGGAGAATCAGGCATATGCCTTGATCCATGCCTCAAGGAAGATGAAGTTGTACTTTTAAGAGCATACTATGGTCGTCCTAACTGACTTTCCCCTCAAACATGCAATCCACAAATCTGAGAAATCAGGTAGGTTGATGGCCTGGGCAATTGAGTTGGAGGATTTTGGTATCATCTACTAAATAAGAACGAACATTAAGGGGTAGTCCCTAGCTGACTTCATAGCCGAGTTCACATGGGATGAGTCCGATGCAGAAATAATTGAAGCTTCAGCTTATAAGCTGAGTGTGTCTCCCCCCGGATGAGGTCGAGACGAGTTCATCAAGAAGTAAGGTGCCTGAGAATGAGGAATAGAGATACCTATTAAAAAATGGGACCCTATAAGAGGGTAATTTTTCTAAAGATGGTATGGAATGGAGCTTGTTCATTGATGGATCTTCGTGTGAGAATGGAAATGGAGCCCTTTTAATTATATCGGCCCCAGATGGGACCGGCATTGAATATGCACTGAGGATCAGTTTTAAGGACTCCAATAATGAGTCATAGTATAAAGCCCTCATAACAGGTCTCTCCTTCACCCAGGAACTAAATATCGGCCAACTCTTAGTCCATAGTGACTCCAGGTTAGTCGTGAATCAAATCTTAGGGGTATATGAGGCCAAGGATGATAGAATTGCCAAATACTTGGAAAGGGTAAAAGCAGCACTGAAGAATTTCAGAGTAGTGAAGATGAAGATGATACCTCACCTGGACAACAGCCGAGTCAATGCTTCGTCAAGGTTAGCCTCCACTATAAGAATAGACATACGAAGGTTGAAGTCGATAGAGATCTTACATAGACTGACCATTAAATAGGAAGACAACACACTTGAATTTTTCTTGAACTTGAATATGGAAGCTTCTTGGATGGATCCAATCATTCGGTACATTAGGGGTGGAGAATTACCCGATTCCAAAGTTGAGAAGAAAAAACTAAGGTATAAAGCGACTAAGTTCTCCATCATAGGAGACATTTTGTATAAGAAAGGGTTCTTGATCCCTCTACTCAGATGTGTTAACCCATATGAGGTAGAGTATATTTTGAAAGATGTGCACGAGGAATCTTTTTCTAGTCACATCGGAGGAAGGTCATTAGAAAAGAGGATCATCACTCAGAGGTATTGGTGGTCGACGTGATAAAAGATGCAACTGCATATGTGAAGAAACGTAATAAATGCCAAAGTTTTGCCACCATTCCCAATCAACCTCATCAACCCCTGGCCTTTATCACATCCCCATGGCCATTTTCAATCTGGGGGATCGACCTAGTAGGACCCTTAACAAGAGCTGTGAATAACTACCACTATATGATTGTAGCTATTGATTATTTCTCGAAGTGGGTAGTGGTCGAGGTGATGATCACGATAACGAAGAAGAAAGCGTTTCAGTTTATCTGGAAAAAAATCATCCGTAAATATGGCCTACCTGACACTTTGATTTATGATAACGATAAGTAATTTAAGAACATCTCCCTTGAGAAGTACTGTGAGTGGGTTGGCATCAAACAGTTCCTTTCAACTCCAGCTGACCCCGGGCCAATAGGAAAACATAGGTGACAAACCAAACAATTCTCGATGGAATCAAGAAAAAGTTGGAGGATGCCAAGGGGTGGTGAACTGAGGAGGTGCATTCCGTCCTATGGGATTATAGGATGACAGAGAGGACTATAATGGGGAAAACTCCATTCATATTAACCTATGTCTCAGAGGCAGTAGTTCTGATGGAGATTGGCCTCCCAACCCAAGGGGTCCAGACATATGATCCAGAGGAGAACGTTGAAGAACGCATACTAGATTTTGACCTAGTGTAAGAGATAAGAGAGGACGCTGAGGTTAGGCAAGCTCAACAAAGACAATGAAGTTTTATAATAAGAGGGTGAAGTCACGACCATTGGTAGTAGGATAACTTGTACCTAAGACGACATTGCAGAAGCCCAATAATCTTCATCCAAACTGGCATGGTCCTTATAGGGTGGTTGAATAAGTGGTTCCTTGAATGTATTGACTGGAAAATTTAGATGGAGAACCATTCTCAAACCCATGGAATGCTTATCATCTCAAGAAATACTATTAGTAAGAGTTTTGTGTTATATAAAGTTTCATTTAGTGTTAGTTTGTATCTTACCAATTTCATTTTAGTGTCAGTTGTCCATGTATATGAGAATCAGATTATCAATGAAAATTTTGAAGTGTTCTCTCTTACCTTATCTGTTGTTTGAATATTTGTTGCTTGTATGTATCAACTCATCTTAAGCTATAAAACATCATTCATGGTGAAGTAGCTTTAAATTTCTCTCGGTGACATGACAGCCCAAACATGGTCGACCTCATCCATGGACTCTCAATAACATCAAGAGGGAGAAAAATCATTTAAATGCGGTTCATTTTAAACATCATTAACTTGGTGAAAAAACTCGCTCGGCCGAGACTATGGTGCATGAATGAGACGACTTTCATCCATACACTCTCAAAATGATGAGAGGGGACTTGTGATATAACACCATAATTTTGTGGATTCAAATTAAAAATTACTTAAATGGGGTTCATTTTAAACATCATTAGCTTGGTGGATTAGCTTTCTTCATCGAGACGATAGTGCATGGACGAGACGACTCTCATCAAGAAACTCTCAAAATGATGAGATGGGACTTTTGATATAACACCATAATTTAGTGAATTTAAATATTAACATGTTTTATGTCGTCCAAGTATGAGACGATGTACTATTCTTCATTTATGCTTGGTGGTTGAAGGTTTTAAACCATTTTATTATGGTTACTTGATTAAAACATCAGACGATGCATTACATGAAAACAAGCAAAGATGATTTAGAAGTACGAGACACAAATATCATTTATTCATCTCAAATAAGAGTTGTGTTTAGAAATAAATGAATAAGTTTATCGAAAAAGTAACATATAAAGCTATTACAGAAATGAGGGTATGAGTCACATACGACCACCCTATGCAACCGACTCCATATTTGAGGCAGACCCTTTAGCTCCTCCATCGGCGTGAACCTATTTCACCACCATGGCCGACCCATCAGCATTACCCCCAGCCTGTGTAGGGACGATTGGAGAATTAATATCAACTTGAAGTGGGGACACGGGTATCACCTCATCCTCTTCGTCCATTGGCAAAAATTTAACATACTCCAGAGTGTCGTCCATTAAGGGGTCATCCGGGTCAAGAGACTCCAACTCAGAACGAATTGAGGAAACCATCTCTATAAATTTGGTGGTGACCCACTTGCAGGCCGTCTTGAGGCCCCTCTCAAAATACTCCATCCCATAGCTTCCAAACTCATAAGAAGATTTATATTCCTCTATGTCTTCATTTTTTATCTTTTGAAGAGACTCGAACGATAAAGCCTAATCCTTAGCCTTAGTGATGACAACCTCAAGATCTTTAACATGTTGGGTGGTCAGGGCTTAGAGGTCTTCATCCTTCTTCACTAGGATCTCGTCCTTAGTCTTCAGAAGCTCATCCTTTGTCTGGAAGGTCGTGTCCCTCTCCTTGAGAGCATCCAGAGACTTCTGATAGTCAAGTCGTGTATCCTTGAGCTTCCTCTTCCGCTCCTCCTCAGAATTCATGGCTCTGTCGATCTCCTAAACCCTGGAGTAGTTCTCGTCCATCCATTTGGTGGCCGAGGAAAAACCACACATAATCTGCAGAAGAATTAAAAAACATCAGAATGCAATTATCATAGACGGGAGGGGACTTTATCAAAAAAATTAGGGGTGGAAATTCGTGTCAACGGGTCGTGTTTTGGGCTGACACGACAGGATTTTTCGGACACGAACATGACATGACATGAATTCGTATTTTTTTAGTTGACACAAACACAACCCAAATAAAAAAACTACACGGTACGACACGACACAAATACTAAAATTTCCTAAATTTCAAACCTAAAAAACACGATAACACGATAACATGACACAAACACGACATATCGTTTTAATTTCATGTTATTCCATGTCATTTTTTCGTGTCATTTCTAAAATTTCCCCACCTAAGAAAAATGCAAATACCTGGGCCAAGAAGTAACCTTATATAGGAACTCATAGTCATCTTTTGAGGGGGCATGCGACATGGACCTCTTAGCTCTTGAAGACGACACAAGATTTTGTCGAGACAAACCGTCAATTAGGCGATGTTGGCCGTCTAGTAATGCCCAAAGGTCTACCCAGACGATGATCTTGGGGCAGACGATGATAGAGTCACTTAGGGTAGAGTGGATGATAGTGGTTTCCTATGCCTCGTCAGATTATCCTGACAGAGGTCGGATGGGGTGGTGGTGCCTTTCTTTTGTGGCCAGCCTCAGTATTGGTTGACCCACCAGTTGTGGCCTCCTTAGTGGGCTTCTTACCCCTCTTCTTCAAAATATTCTTTAAGCTCATAGCAGTCATGTCCCAAAGATCATCAGAAATGTGTGGAGGATAATCTGCAGTTTAGAAACAAAAATGATTATAAAAATAATAACAGAGCCGATAAAATATTTGACAATACACAAGAAAAATCACTCATTCACCTCAGCTAGGGGATCAATCGCCATGTCGTCATTCTCCAGGTAAGTGGAATTCATAATATCTTCAAATTTAGGAAGAAGACCTTCCTTCCCCTATTACTGCAGATACTCATCCCTCTCTCGATTTGCCACGCTTAAGCCAGGGTCCAAATTGACCCATATAAAAGGGTTTACCCAATTATGAAGGACTCTCTGCTCGTCATTTGATCGATCGTCATCGGCTGAGAATTCTCAAGCCCCAGAGATAAAAATAACCTTGACTTCCAGAAGTGGTTTGAAGTATGGGTGACTTAGATTATCTTCTTATCAGGTTTCCTAGATCTTAAGTGATAGTAAATTGCCTGGGTTTTGGAGGATGACATATGGTAGTAGGCTTTGAAGATATCCACAAAAGGGTTGTTCGTATACATATTCATCCACAGGGTTATGTATCCAAGGATGACACACTAAGAGTTCGGCGCCAACTGAGTTAGAGCAAGATCTAAGATGGATAGGACGGTTCGTATAAAAGGATAAAAGGGAAACCTAAAGTCGAGATTAAAAATTTTATCGTACACTGCAATTTCACCTTCTTGACCACCATATGCTCTCTCATTAGTGGTCCTCACAAGCATAAAGACATCAAATTTGATGCCGTAAAAGTGTCTTCAGAGGAGGAGATCAGACTCTTTCACGAAAGATGAAAATCGATCAGTAAAAGTGTAGTCAACTAGAACCTCGGCATCATCATCTTCTCCCTCATTTCCTGCCTCGACCTAGTACTTAGCAGTTGGGAGTCCACTTGGAAATCTCTATTGGAACTCACTGCTGGTCCTGGCACTAAAGGGGATAACAGTTGGTGGAATGGTAATATTTACGGTTGGCTCGACACGATCAGAGATGACCTAAACTGAAGAGTCGTTAGAAGCCTCCTAATCCAAGATTTGAAGAGAAAAATCATCCCGACCTGAAGACACAACCTAACTAGATGATGAGGCACGAGTTGAGGTCTCGACGGCCCCCTTAGGGTCAGCAGTTTAAGAGGGGGACATCCTTATAGCTTCCTCAAATGAATCCCTCCTATCGATCAGAGCAGAGGACGATCCACTCATCTCATCTTTTCTAACTTAAGAGGAAGGGGGTATATACGGTCTTCAAAGGAATTAAGAAAATGGGTCGTACCACCTGGGGGTTAGCCCTACGTTTAACCTCGTACTCTTCTTTTATCCTACAGATCTCTTGAAAGCACCTCTCCTTAGATATGGGGAACTCTTCAGCTAACTTATAAAGATTTTGTAACATCCAAGAGTCGAGGAGGGACTTAAGTTACTAGAAACAAAATTTGAAAGAAATAAACATCTTGGGACTTTGACTAAATTTGACCTAAAGATCAAAATGGGCAAGTGGATCTTTTTTATTAAGAGCAACTTGAGTGCTCATCGGAGAAGGTGACTGGAAGTTCTATGGACTAAACAAAGGAAAGTGTAATAGGGGGAAGCCCTAAAACCACCAACAAAATCCAAAAGTTCTCCCTCTCGACCAAAATACAAAATTATTCAACCCAAAAACCACCTAACTGCTAGCAATACGGTCAATGAAAAATCATTAAGCTCCCCCATAAAAATGTTCAAAACCAACATGGAAATGGTAAAAGAAATAAAATAATGGAAGGGGAAGTTATCTCGAAGGATTAAAAGGGTGAGAAATCAAGGAGAGCTCTAAAGATTTCCTGGAAATGCTTGAACAAGAAGCAGAAGCACCGATTTTGGAGAGAGAGAAGGCGCGTGAAGTCTATGATGAATAAAAGAGAACATTATTTTGAAAAGACCATTTAAATACTAGTAATGATTTTGCACAACTTCAAAGCAATGCACAGTTCCCAATATGCCTCATCATTTTAGGTACAAAATCCTAAGCGTTTAGCCGTCATTTATACCTCGATTAGAGATAACCTTATGGGAACTGTGATAACTGTCACATCAAGCCTACACTCCACTTGATGATTGCCATGTGCTTTCTCAACAACTACCATTAATATATCCAAACATTAGTACCCTTCAACTTCCTCCTCACGTCAGAGACTGAGGGCTAGGGGTGATTAATATGCTAAGAATGACCTCGTCCCAGATCTCTCCACCTCGGCCAGAGTCGACCAACATCAACCTGTAAAGAATGAAGAATATTGACTCGGCCAATTCATACTTGTGCAGAACTTACTCTACCGATAGGTTAAGTATAGGGTGCTCAGCCTCGGTAGTGGAGATAAGCTAGTATGACTAGTTATGTTGAATCTATGGACTATAAACCCTCATCCTCGGTCATGACTAGGATGACAGAGAAAATCCGAGACTACTCAACCTAACATGTATCAATTCTTCAGTGGTTCATCTATCAGTAATCCCAACTCATCCATTGTGGTCGGCTGGGGTCATACAACTGGCAATTTGCGTGCATTGGGAAATGTGTGAGAGTGTGCGCGTAGGCTGTAGATCACACTTGGACTAAAACCTTTATAATAATATCTCCCCCCATATATGAGGGAATATTTAATCATCATGACCTACATGTGACAGAGACAGCTGGCACCTCCTTATTGTCTAGAAATATTCTACATATTTTTATTACATGCTTTGGGGCACACTACACCCCCATGAACTATAAACACATGTCTTCAACATCATTGTAAAGGATCGATAATTTTAAACCCTAGTTGAAGCTCTGTTGAAATCACAATAGAGAGAGAAAGTGAGAAAATTGTATCACAGGGATAATGGAGCCCAACCTTATAGTGAAACTTGTTCACCCCTACACAGTGGCGTAGGCCTGATTGGATGAACCCCTTATATCTGTGTGTTATTTCTTCTTATCCTCATCTTTTTATACTCTTATATTGTTGTTCATACCCCATTGTTGTTGTCTAGTTTTTGGCTTACATAAAACTTGACTTAGTGATACCATTTTCGGTATCATAATTGTTAGTGTCAATTTTTAATCTTATTTGTGTGTTTTTAACCAGGTGAACATGTTATGTGATGTATCTATGGAATACATGATGTACAACGTGTTGTCAGCATTTGGAGGTATAACACTAAGCGTGCTATTAAAATGTATAATATATGAACATGCTTGCATTAACCATGCCTGCCTATTTTTTCATGGATTTTAAAATCAATTAAATTCAAGTATGACCTCTTATATCTAGATTGAACTCTAATTATTTGTAAGTACTGGCATAATTTTTTGTTCCGCAATCAATTCGAGTTCACTATTTATGTTGTTTTCAGGTGTGTTAGCTTTCCCAAATATCATTGTGCCTTTACGCATGGGTTTCCCCTAGTGCATGTGTGTATTTTTCTACAACTAATAGGACCATGAAATAACTGAACAAAATAAAAACTACTTTAACCTTTTTTCCCTACAGGAGTCAAATTGATTCGCGCCATGGTTGAATCGATTTGGTTCAAGCGAGTGGAAACCCTTTATCCCAAAAATATACACGACGGCCTCCCCTTTAATCCAAACTCAATATAGGGTTTGAACATCAATTAAAATCCAATATTTTATACATTAAGGTAATAATCTAACGTATATAATAAGTTTCCAATGATCTAAACATGATTCTCAAACAATTAAGTGTTTACTATCAATATCTTGACATACAAGCAATAGTTCATCTTCTTCATGAAAATAAGTCTAATTGATATGCGATAATCATTATTTCTTTCCTTAAACATGTGGTTACATATAAATTAATTGTTTAAATAATAAACAAGTCATAATTTCAATACATAATGATTCACAACACATTAGTCAAGGTTATTGTCACCAATAAATCATACGGTTCTAAGTTAAATATGTGTTTTAACCTAAACATGGGTCTAATCAATTTATCAGTTGATTCAACATTGAACGAGTTTAGAATACCAGATTATACAATTCTAAATGATATATTATATCCTAAGAAAATGATTTCATGTTCATTAGTTCATAAACAAAAATGAAAGTCATAAATCAATTACATATTAACACGGTAAGAAATATAATATTTCTTACCTTAAAAATTCTTGGATGTTGAATCTTGGTTAGTCCCTCTTGAATTTTAATTTTTCTCTCCCAAAGCTTGCATCTTGAAATTAGAGTTTTATGTTGAGTTATGTCCATTATGGACCCATATTTGGACACTCACATAAGCACAATCCGTTAATTGGATACTCCTAAAACTTGACCCATTTTACAACATTGAAAATATCATTGTGGGCCTCCGCACACACCTAAAGTCCCAAGCACACATACCAACCTGAAATAATAAATTAATTACTATTGAGTTAATTTAATTTATGAGTCGTCCAAAAATAATTTTAAATTTTGATTAATAATCCAAACCGAATATTTACCCATTAATTCAGCCGAGTAAATATTAATTATTAATTATATATACATTTAATTAATTTCTTAAAATTATGGGGTGTTACATTTGGTCACAAGTTATTCAAGTATCCCACTAAACTATGGAGTAGGGGAAATAAGAAGTTAAAGACCACTCCCAGTGATAGTGACACGGGCTCTATGAGTGAGTTTTATATTGAAGACAATATTACAAAATTTACCTCCATCTTGGATGTATTTAGTCCTAAGTCTTCCCTTATTGAAGATAAGGTTGAGGATGATGACATATAATATTATTTTGATAGTTCCTAAGATTGAGAATATACGTTTGGCATAAATGAATGGAGGGAGGTCGACATTGAAAAGTTTTACTCTATGCTTATTTGCATGTCCCTCTAAAAGGATAAGGTGAATTTGAGGCTTCTCTCTAAACTGAAGAAGCACAACTAGGATATTTTTGTTATGAGGTAAGGTGAGGAACTTGTGATCTCATTGAAAAATGAGGATCTAACCTTATTGAGAATCTTAAGGATGGGAATGCAGAGCATGTGATTTTGCATGACATGGTTATTAGCCTAGAGAAGGTGCTTCTTGAGTCTTCCCGGACTTGAAGCTTACTAGAGGATGAAAATGCTAGTCTAAATAAGGACATTAAGTAGTCTAAGAAGGTGATTGTTGACCTTACAAGAGATTCGAGAAGTTAGTAAAGATGATTATTGTACCATTCCAATCCTAAAATGATAAAAATAGATTTGGATTTGATCATTCAAAGAGGTTAACTCCCAAAGTAGATACCATCTTTGTCAAAAGGTTAAACAAGGATCGTACACATATCTCACTTAGGAACAGTCCTAAGCTGAAGATAATAAACACTCCTAAACCTAAACTTATTATCATGGGAAGAATCACCTTAGGAGAAATTATTTTGATCTTATAATAGTGTATATGATGCCTAGAACCAACCGTTTCACGAGGAAAAACTTCTAGTCGAACCAAATAGGTTGAAGTATTAGGAACATCATTACAAAATTCGGTGGTGTGATAAAAGATACGAAGCTTGTTGATCCGAATACTAAGGTTAAGGCACCTTCTAAGGCTTGAACCAAATCGACTATCAAAACCCATGTTCCCATTGTTAGATCTTTTTAGTTTAGGAAATGCTATTTGGTTACATAAATAATTGATGGACTTAATTTTTTCCACCGTGTTCCTTTGGGCATTCGTGTCTCTAAACCTTTAGAAGGTAAAGAGTTTTCTCCTCATGGGTGAATTTTTTACTTTGCTCCATAGAATAGGTGTGCTTATAATCGATTCTTCTCCTAGTGTTAGTGTAAATTTTATTATAGTCTTGGATTCTATATCATTGCATGATATTTTATAATCTTGAATAGATGTGTATTCTTTTGTTTTTCATATGTTTTTAAAAAATAAGAATTTTATCATTTTATTTTCACATTGTTTTTCATTTTATAATTAAAAAGTACAAAAAAATATTTGTTTAATGTTGAATCATTTAGGAAAAACAAAAAATATTTATGTTTTGATTTTTTGGATATCTAGTGCTGAGGTGATTGAGGATTTATAGAACACATCTTGCCATTTATATCCTTATTCTTGGATTATATTCTTAGGATGGCGGAGAAAATTTATGAGTGTTTTGCTTAATCATTCCTATGTATCTGTCCAAGAATGACTCATGTTGACTATGTTCCATCTGCAAGAAACTTATTTTATGCACTATTGAGAGAAAAAGTAAATAAAATATCTATGTAAATGTGTACTATCTAAAAACTAAAGATAAAATAAAATATCACAAATTTGAGGGTGCTATAAGTTTAAGATCAATGGGTTACACATTAACCTAGTATGTGATCTTCTTTTGGCCTTATTTACCAGTTAACATAAGTGATTTATTTTAGGTCTTAATAGTGATGAACCTATGAACACTTAATATTTTTTTGGTATGATTGACTTGCAGTTGCTTTCAATTGAAGGTTGCATTAAAGGGTTCATGCATAACAAAAATGGGTTATATATATATTTTATGGGTTTTTAGTTCATTCATATTACTATTAGATAGTTTGGGTATGATTTCATAGAGTTGACGTTATCTTGCACTTGTCATCCACTTGTGTTTTGTATGGTTTATTTTAGGCTTCTTTAGGTCATGTTGAGATATGAATATGATATTCCTAGTTAATATATGAATCACCTATTTGTATTTCCATGAGTATTGTTTCACTTATCTTGTTAATAATATACTTTAATTGAGTAAATACATAGGAAGCCCCACCCTAATGGGATACATAACATCCACACATAAATGAAGGGAAAAACACTATGCAATCACACCACCGTGTAACCACATACCAAGATTAGCGCAATGGATCCATACTCTTCTGTCTCCCACTCAGACCACCTGAACGTAAGATTAAGATATACACTTATACATAACCTACATCAACATCTAGGGTGGTAGTCTGTTGTCCTGCGCAGCATTTTCGAGAGTGCGTATTGAGTACTGAAATGAAGACCCACCAATTAAGATTATATTGAAATTTTAAGTGTGCTAAAAGTTTATAAGATATATAAAAGTCTTTGTGACAATATTTACTAATTTTTTATCAACCAATTTAGATTTCAATATTGTATAAGCATGTGGGTGATAAACTATGTGGAAAAACTAAATAGAGACATAACACCGGATGTACACGAACAAACACGCACTAGTGGGAAAAACCCTAGGCGAATGAAATAATCTTACTAAAAATTTGGCAAATACTTAGAGAGGGGAAAAATGAATAACAGTGCTTCCATGCTAAATCTATAAGGATAAATTTTTTAATCAAGTAAATTTGTATGTATTGGCTTTATTCCATACTTGGATAAACTTGTTTAAGTCAAAGGCTAGGACTTGAGTTGTGTATCCTTTAAGTCGATTATGTGTTATTGAAGAATATATGACAAAGATAAATAGACATTAAGGTTACACTGGATTGTGTGTCAAGTTTTTATTTTCAACTATGAGGGATCTCAATGAATGTATGAATGCTTATTAATGTTTGATCCCTGGATATGTTTGGGTATTGTATTATAAAAGTTGTTTGAGGCCTTTTCGTAAAATATTTTTTAAAAGAAAAATATTTTTTATTTTAGTTCCTTCCAACAAATTTGAACAGTTCATTCAAACAATATGTGGAAGTCATTAGAATGACCTTTAAATGAATATCAAACGACATATTTCTGTTAATTAGAGGTATATCGCTTGAAGCTCATTCGAAGCTGGTTCAAACGAGATTAGCATTTTCTTTCGAACGAGATTTTTATTGGTTCGAACGAGCTAAGGTTTTCAGTTGAACAAACCAAATATTATCATTTTAATGAGTTGCCTAAAAAAATGTGTCACCTTAAAATTTTCATTTTCTATAAATACTGTGGTTTGTCATCAATTTTTAAGGGGTCTTTTGCTAAAATGATTTTTCGAGATAAATCTTCTGCCTCCCAAGTTTTAGATCCAAGAATTATATATTGATATTTTTATTTGAGATCTCTTCTGTGTTGCACCATACCTTTTTGCTCCTCATACTATGAGCATTTTGAGCGGAGGAGATTGTGTTCGTGTTGAGTGACGGTTAAACTAGTCATGAGAAAATAAGATCAGTAGGATACGGAGGAATGGGAATGTGCTAGCGTTGTGTGGCTGTTGAAATTCTTCCAAAAGTGGCTGAGAAGAAGGTTGCAAGGAACGAGGAATTTCATCAAGGCTTGAAGGCATCAAGCTTGTGAGTAAGTATAAGTTGTTCTTGTTAATACACTATATCATAGTGGGCTTGTGTGCGTGGGTCGCTTGAGGTTTTTTCTATTGTTGGTTTTTATCTACATCACCGTGTTGTGGTTTACTTATTTTATTCTTTCTTATTCTCACCTACATGCATACTTAGGTTACTACTAAAATTGCTAAAACTATTTAACACATTTATTCAGTGAAACATTAATTTAAAATTGTGAAAAATTAAAAATTTATGTTTTTCTCTACAAGCCCTATGAGCACATAGGCGTTCTCAGAATGGTATCAAAGTGGGTTACACTCTCTTACTGTGTTAGTTTCCTATTTTATGCTTGTTTAGGGTCTAAATGGATTAACCGAGATGTTATTTCCATTGGCTAGTCTCCATTATTTGATGGGTCAAACTATCCCTATTATAAGGCTCAAATGTGATTTTCTTAAAGTTAATAGATGAGAATATTTGGAACTCAGTTGAGTATGGGTGAACTCCTCCCCTAAAGTTGGTGCTCCTAAAGCATATGCCTCCTGGACAACAGTTGAGAAGAATGCATCAAATTTTAAATTATGGGGTGTGAACACTATTTTTGTATTGTGACCGTTGAAGTGTTTAGACACATTATGAATTGGGAGAGCGCGAAGGATGCTTGGGAGATTTTACGATATACACATAAGGGAATAGATACTAATAGTATTTCTAAGTATAAAATCTAACAACCAAGTTTGAGATGATTAAGACGTCAGAGAATGAGTTATCTTATGAGTTCTATGCCAAGTTATCTGATATTCTCAATTGCTCAATTAACTTAGGTGAGCCGATCCTCGATATTAGAGTTGTATAAAAAATTTAAGGTCGTTGTTTGAAATACTTAATGCCAAAGTCATGATCCTAGATTCCATAGGTGGTGTCGACATTATGAGAGTACAAGAACTTGTAGATGACCTTAAAATGTATGAGATGAATATATGTCATCCAAAGAAGAAAGAAAAGGGTATTGTCATGAAAGTCGAAAAAGAGTATGTCTTTAATTCTGATAGTGGCAGTGAGCTTGATTTTGACGAGATAGCTCGATTTTTCAGGAAGTTCAAGAAGTTTATTAATATTAGAGATGAGAATATATTTGATAACATTTTAGGAAAAAAAACTAACAACTTTTTAGATTGTGGTAGGAAGAATAAGTATGGTCCTAAGAAGGTAGATGATCGGGACATGTGTTTTGAATGCTACGATTTTTGGCATTATTCTTAGGAGTATCCCACTACACTAAAGAATGAGGGCACTGAAGGTATATAATACTACCCTTAGTGATAGTGAGTCGGAACAAAAAGTTAATCCCCCTATTAATCATAGCTACATCGTATTCATGGTCAGTCATGTGGATTTAAATTAAGTGTCTTCCCCCAATGAATATGATCATGTGCATGACGGTTTAGAGGTTTGATTTTTAGGTTTTTAAGATAGTGAGGAGAGAAGCGATTAAGAAAAAGAGAAAGAGGAGGAGAGTGAGCTTCAAGTGATGTTTCGGGAGTTCTACACCGATTCATTGAAGTTTAAAAAGGCCAACTCGCATTTAGAAGCTAAGACGAAGGAACGAGCCATCGAGAATGGTTATGGTAAATTGATTGAGGATTTTGGGTCCCGTTAGAGGACTCTTAAAAGGAAGCTAGAGTAAATTGAGGAAGAGAGAGATAACCTTCGTGGTTTAAAAGACATTTTGAAGAAGGAACATCTCAAGTTTGAAGATTCTAGGTGTTTGATCAAGTTAAGGATTATGGAGTTTGAGGAGAAATTAAAATACTCGAGTAATGTCAAATTTAATTTGAAGCTTGTGTTCGAAAAGTTAGATTAAATGCTAGGCACCATCTGAATAAAATATGACAAGTGTGGGGTTGGCTTCGATGATATAGATACTTCTTCTTCTAAAGCCTAAACCATGCATTTGAGAGAGCCAACTAAAGATATGGAAGTCAGAAAAGGTCAACCCAATGATAACATTCATTGTGTCTTCACTTGCACAGACTGTGGTAGGAAAGGTCACCTTAAGCATTTATGATATGATCATAGAATAGGTCCTAGGAAGAATAAGGCTAGTCTCACTAAGGTTCTCTAGGCTCGAGTTCACCATGTTACACAATTGTGGATTACGAGATTCAATTTGGAGGAGCTAAATGTTAGTCTTATTGACTCTAACTTGATTTCACATTATTCATCCCATGTTATATCTTATAAGTGATTGTGATTGCATGTTTGTCATACACTAGTGTTGTTCTTGATGCTATAGGTTTTCAAGTGTTATGACTTGTTTGTCTTTTGTATTTTGATTTTGCATTTTGTGTAGGTCTTAGAGAGAAAAATACAAAAAGATTTTTTTTTGTCTTTTGATTTTTTTTTTGAATTTGGTATCATTTTGAAGAAAAGATTTAAAGTAAAAAAGTTTTTTAATTTTTGTGTATATTGGTTTTACTGAAAACGCAGTTGGATCCCCGGTGATTAATTAAAAATTATCACAATTAAAATATTTAATTTCCTTTTAAATAAATGCGGATGCGTATGTAAGTGATGGTGGTTCAACAAAACAACAAGGCCGAGTTTTAATATCATAAGAAACAAATTAAAACAACATAATTCAAGTCCTAGAATTTGCCTAAGTCATAATTAACAATTATCCAAAGTTAGGTGAAACCATATTAAAGCAAGTGACTTGAATAAACCAAATTTTACCTAATATTAAATTAAAGTCCCAATTTAAATGAGTGTGATTGTAAAACCAAATTTTATCTTGAAATTAATCTAGCATGCGTTCTAAGTGATATAGAGCAAGATAAAATCAACAGTCACACAACACCGCGATGTACGAGGAAAAACTCACTAACGGAAAAAAAACCTCGGGACGGCCCTAGCCTCAAATCCACTAAAAACGGTATTACAAAATACAAGACAAAAGACTTACTTCCTAAACTCGAACCCTCTCAAGCCGTGATGCTCCTTCTTGTATCAACCTCCAATTAGCGGATAACCAACGGAGCTCCACCGTGATCTCGGAATACACCGATGGGACTTTATATGGTCACCGTCACCCAAGCATGGAGCCTTTCTCCTTTGGGGTAGAATCTCAACAAAAGTCTTCTTTGTGATGGGGTGTAGAAGCAAACCCGAAACGTCTCTTGAATTCGGTAGAGAAAACCGGTGCCAAAACAATCTCCAAGCAATTGATATTTATATAGAAGCTTGGATAAACAATTGGGTGTAAACTAGAGTGTGTATAAAAATTTTCTTGAAAGAATTACACTCAAAACTTGAACATTTTCCTAAAAATATTTTTGCTCTCAAATTCTCTCTAGGAGATAAACTAAGTTGGAAAAGTTGTCTTGGAAAATGTGTTTCCCGCACATAATAAAGTATGGAAAAGTTGGTTTAAAATCAAGTGGAGGAGTGGGGAAAAAACTGTCAAAAACTGCTCAAAACCGTTCCCGCCTGACGTCTCGTTCGAACGAACTTGACTCTCGTTCGAACGAGACTTCTAACGAGCGACCAGCCTGGGCTCGTTAGAATCTCGTTAGATACCTCGTTAGAACGAAAGCTCGTTCGAACGACTGACCAGTTTGGGTCGTTGGCAAAACTCGTTCGAACGAACCTGGTTCGAACGACAAAACTCGTTCGAACGAAATCTGGTTCGAACGAAATCTGGTTCGAACGAAAAAACTCGTTCGAATGACATTTCTAACGAACGTCCAGAAAGTTTGTAAAATTCGATTTTGGCCCAGAAACTTTTATAAACTTTTATATACTTATTTTTAAGTTTCTAATTGATTCTTTCTGAAAAATAAAATGCAGTTTTTATTAACCTAACACCCAATACATATTGTTCCAATCTCCTATATACATATAATTACATTCATACCTTGGGAGCATGGAACCTTAATTGATGACGTAGAAACGAGGCACACAAACCGGCATTTTGATGAAGCTTTAAATTCTTTGTCACTACGTCTTCAACACACACTTCATAGGCTTGAGAATATTACAATAAATACTATCCTATGAATAAATGTTTTTGTCCGGAATTGAGCCAAAACTATATATGGACTCAATTGGAAATTTGTGTCCTTACAAATCTCCCCCTTTGGCTATTCCGGGACAAAAAACAAACAAAAATCCTAAAGGGCCGTCAAGCTCTACTAGACTCAAAACATAACCCGCCCAAACTTGACTCAACCCAAGGATCAAACGCTTTGCCGTAGAAAGATGCCGCTTTAGAATAATTCCTGCACACTTAAGCAAACTCATCAAATGCATAGGGAATATCAAAAGTATTAAATGCAATGAATTAAATACTCCCCCTAAATTAATTCTCCCTTTAAACACATAACCTACTTAGAAATACGTCTCCCCCTAAGATAAATCTCCCCCAAACTAAGATATGATAATAATAGGATTAGATACCATTTCTCCCCCTATCATCATTCTCCCCCTTTTTGTTCGGGAATAGGCAAAGGATAAAGAACTAATAAACAGCATGTGAAAGCTTAAAGTGATAAGACATGAAAGCATATGGGCAATTAAAGCAAGGCAAAGACAAGCAAATATCATATATATATATATACTATAAATATACCAATAAGTATGTGCATATATAGATAGATATAAACACACACATGACACAAAATACAATAAGTTTGCACACTCGTATGGCAAAAATGTGTCATATGGAAACGGAAGTGTAGGGGTGTGAACTAGCAACAATTAAATTTAGACCCAAACACTTAAGAAACGTTCACGGAGTTCTCATTTGATTGCAAACTTCATCACAGTTAAATATAACCTCATGTGACAATATAAAGACTGAACTCAATGAACAAACATACACAATGCATACAAGCCTAGCATGATGATGATTCTACAAACCAAATAGAGTCATGACATTAAAGACAACTAGGATAAACGAACATTGTGCAAAGTGTTGATATACCATCCAATTCTCCCTCAATGAGCATATATATTCTTTGTTTTTGAATGAATATATCAAACAAACATAGGCCTTGGCAATTGCTTTCTGTGTAATGCCAAATATTCTGTTTTTAGGCCTTTGGATCACGTATTTCTTTTCGATCCAATCAACGGTGGCTTACTATCGCAAAGGATTTAATTCATCCTTTCGGAGCCCTTTCCCGTGCATATATTAATTTATCATGTTTTCATTTTTCACACAAATCTCACATGCAACGGATTTTGACATGCACTAGTCCTCCTAGGTTATAGATATGTAGATGACTAGATTGATAGGAGAACACCTCAAAAAGCTCAAATATAACATGTGACATTAAGATTTCAAAAGAGCTCGTGCATGTGTGAATAGAGGCATATAGAAATAGAATCCATTTAAACAATACAAAATCCAACTACTCCATATAAAACATGGTAAAGAACATTTTAAGGATTGAAAATCTAAACCAAAAGTTCTATCCACGTGGGAGCGTAAATGATGGGATTCAAACACAAATATATGCCACATAAAGTGTGTCAAACTAAAATACACACAAAACAAAATCTTTTTGAGTTTTTAACATTTTTAATCAAAAATAAATATTTACTCAAAACGATAAACAAAAATCATTTGTATTTTTCATTAAGCTTAAATGAAATATATAAAACACAAATGATAAACAAAAATCTTTTTATATTATGCAGTCAATTCAAACACAAAATATAATACAAAAAGATAAACAAGTCATAGTTTCTAGCATATGATATGAAATGGGCAATGACTAGAAAATGACTAAACAAGCATACATTTAGCATATGAATATAGCATGAAGTACAAACCCTAAAGTATGCAAACACTAACACATTTATCCTTTAGATTTAGCAAGGGAGGGGGCATGTGTAAGTAAATGAGAATCAAAATCCCTATTTTGTAAGGCAACCAAGTCGGATTTCCTAACCCAAATTAATGAAGAATTACTATATTGGGGTGTAGAAACGTTAGCTATCGTGGTTACTTTACTATGGGATTTTCTAGGAATTCGTTTAAGATCTAAACAAAATTGCCTAAGATGACCTTTTCGACCACAATGTGTACAAGTAAGAACATGTCGAAAAGATTTATCTAAGGAGTGATCATTAAATGCATTCCTAGAAGATTCTCCTAAAACATTGGTTTTGACTTTAGGGTTAAATTCATTACAAGAATTGAAGCCTAAACCAAAAGTGTCATTTTTAATTTGGACCGTTCCTAACATTTTATCTAGTTTTTCCGAACGACATTCCAAATCAAATTTGACATTACTAGAATCTTTTAATTTATTTTCCAATTCTAAAATTTTAGATTCTAGTAAAACATTTCGCTCTTCAAAAGCAAGAAGCTCCTTTTTCAAGGATTCCATTAAACCCCTAAGGCTATCTCTCTCGCCTTCTACATAGTTAAGCTTCTCTTGAAGAGTCCTCTCATGTGTACTAAGGTCTTCTATTAAGGCACTTTCATTAATGACCTTGACACTCTCTCTTAAACTCGCTTCTAACTTCAAATTAGCTCTTTTCAATTTAATAGATTCTTTATATAATTCATGAAAAGCATTTTGAAGTTCACTCATATCAACCTCATCTTCATTTTCACTATCTCTTTCTTCTTCACTCTCACTATCATAAAAAATAAGAGAATCATGTACAATGACCTTGGAAGTGGCATGTGCTATAATTTCATCATTCGATGAGTTCTCATTATCACTCACATGTCTAGCCATAAAAGCCACAAAATTTTTCTTAGTGGGGGATTCGGGCTTCTCTTCCTTATCACTATCACTAAGGGTCGCATTATATGAAATTGGTCATTTACCCTCTTTCCTTAGTTTAGTGGGGCACTCATAAGCCCTATGGCCATAACCTTCACAACCAAAACACTTATTAGACTCGTCCCTATCAATGTTTTCATTACTAGGTTTAGGGATCTTATCGGCTTTAGAAATCTTCTCGTTTTTATCATGTTTAGAAGATTCAAATTTCTTAAAATCATTTTTAACTTTATCTTTGTTAAATTTAAGAAATTTTCTAAATTTACGAGCAAACAAAGCCATGTCTTCCGAGTCACTATCACTATCGCTCTCTACTACTTGTTTGACCTCTTTTCGGGCTTTTAAAGCAACGCCCTTTTCAATTTTCTTTTCAGTTTTAGAGGGAAACATATCTAGTTTATAGGTTTGTAAATCACCTACAAGCTCTTCTAATTTCGTAGAGGCTAAAGTGGGTAAAGAATTCAAAACGGTCACCTTTGGAATAAATCTATCGGGTAGGGACCTTAAAATTTTCTTTACAACACGGTCGTCAGGTATTTTCTCTCCCAAGTTAAAGGATGAATTAACAATATCAGAAAGTCTAGCATAAAATTTATCAAAAGTTTCTTTTTCATCCATTTTGATAGTTTCAAATTGAGTGGTGAAGTTTTGGAGTTTTGAAGCTTTAACGACACTAGTTCCTTCATGTGTTAATTGTAAAATATCCCAAGCTTCTTTAGCGGTTTCACACGTCATAATACGTCGGAATTCATCCGGTGCGACAGTGCTAAACAAGGCATTTAAACCTCGGGAATTAAAGTTAGCAAGTTTAAACTCATTTTCAGTCCATCTATCGGCGGGTTTTAAAACACGTTCATTTTCAACTAAGTAAGTTGGTGGGGAATATCCGGTAACAACAGACATCCACACTCTCTTGTCGATAGATTTTAGTGCCGATCTCATTTGCGCTTTCCAATACGCGTAGTTTGAACCATCGAAAATAGGAAATTTTGAAAATGGGGAAAAATCCATTTTAGCCAAAAATTAAAGGATCTTAACGAAATAAATTATCGTTTTTGGCTCTGATACCAATTTGAAAACTCAGTTGGATCCCAGGTGATTAATTAAAAATTATCACAATTAAAATATTTAATTTCCTTTTAAATAAATGCAGAAGCGTATGTAAGTGATGGTGGTTCAACAAAACAACAAGGCCGGGTTTTAATATTATAAGAAACAAATTAAAACAACATAATTCAAGTCCTAGAATTTGCCTAAGTCATAATTAACAATTATCCAAAGTTAGGTGAAACCATATTAAAGCAAGTGACTTGAATAAACCAAATTTTACCTAATATTAAATTAAAGTCCCAATTTAAATGAGTGTGATTGTAAAACCAAATTTTATCTTGAAATTAATCTAGCATGCGTTTTAAGTGATATAGAGCAAGATAAAATCAACAGTCACACCACACCGCGATGTACGAGGAAAAACCCACTAACGGGAAAAAAACCTCGGAACGGCCCTAGCCTCAAATCCACTAAAAACGGTATTACAAAATACAAGACAAAAGACTTACTTCCTAAACTCGAACCCTCTCAAGCCGTGATGCTCCTTCTTGTATCAACCTCCAATTAGCGGATAACCAACGGAGCTCCACCGTGGTCTCGGAATACACCGATGGGACTTTATATGGTCATCGTCACCCAAGCATGGAGCCTTTCTCCTTTTGGGTAGAATCTCAACAAAAGTCTTCTTTGTGATGGGGTGTAGAAGCAAACCCGAAACGTCTCTTGAATTCGGTAGAGAAAACCGGTGCCAAAACAATCTCCAAGCAATTGATATTTATATAGAAGCTTGGATAAACAATTGGGTGTAAACTAGAGTGTGTATAAAATTTTTCTTGAAAGAATTACACTCAAAACTTGAACATTTTCCTAAAAATATTTTTGCTCTCAAATTCTCTCTAGGAGATAAACTAAGTTGGAAAAGTTGTCTTGGAAAATGTGTTTCCCGCACATAATAAAGTATGAAAAAGTTGGTTGAAAACCAAGTGGAGGAGTGGGGAAAAAACTGTCAAAAACTGCTCAAAACCGTTCCCGCCTGACGTCTCGTTCGAACGAACTTGACTCTCGTTCGAACGAGACTTCTAACGAGCGACCAACCTGGGCTCGTTAGAATCTCGTTAGATACCTCGTTAGAACGAAAGCTCGTTCGAACGACATATCGAACGACTGACCAGTTTGGGTCGTTGGCAAAACTCGTTCGAACGACAAAACTCGTTCGAACGAAATCTGGTTCGAACAAAAAAAGTCGTTCGAACGACATTTCTAACGAACGTCCAGAAAGTTTGTAAAATTCGATTTTGGCCCAGAAACTTTTATATACTTATTTTTAAGTTTCTAATTGATTCTTTCTGAAAAATAAAATGCAGTTTTTATTAACCTAACACCCAATACATATTGTTCCAAGCTCCTATATACATATAATTACATTCATACCTTGGGAGCATGGAACCTTAATTGATGACGTAGAAACGAGGCACACAAACCGGCATTTTGATGAAGCTTTAAATTCTTTTTCGCTACGTCTTCAACACACACTTCATAGGCTTGAGAATATTACAATAAATACTATCCTATGAATAAATGTTTTTGTCCGGAATTGAGCCAAAACTATATATGGACTCAATTGGAAATTTGTGTCTTTACATTTACACATATTGCGTGGCATATCAGTGTTCTTGAATCCCATTCCTTCATGTATCCATGTGACCAGAACATATGATTTTAATTTTCAATGCTTGGATTGTTCTTAGTCATGTTTACTTCAAGTAGATTGAAATTAATTTGCATGATGAATTCACTTCGAATATGCCTCCACACACACTTAGCAGAAGCTCTTTTGGATTTTGACTTCATATGTCACATGAGCTAAGTGAGGTGTTCTCCCAACAATTTTGTCATATACATAAAATGTTTTACTAAGGGAGAGTTGTGCAAGTACAAACCATTGACCGTGAGCGTGTTTTATAGTTTTTGAAAAATATGAGTGTGCACAAAAAAGGGCTACGAAAGGAGAAAATCTCCTTTGCATGAAAGGCCACCATTAGTAAGAGACTAAAAACATTAAGAGGCAATAAAAACAAAAAAAATTCCAGATCCACATTTATATTGATGCTTTAAAAAAATTATATCTTTCAAAAAAAGAAAGAGAAAAATGATATATTTTTTGGGTGTTTAGTTGAGTATAAATGGATTTACGCAATGATTCCTAGTTGAGCTTAATGTTTTGACGTTATTGATTTGAGAGTCATCAAATTCTAGGCAAGTGTACATTGTATTTGTTTGTCCTTTTGATTTCTTTATTTGAAATGTGAGGCTACATTGAATATTGATAAATTATTATGGTAAAATAGAGGAACTTGGACATGTTAGAGTGATTGGGTCATTTTCTCTTATTTCTGGTTCATGCCTCTTCACTTCATAACACCATGTTCAGACACATTGATGTTATGTGAGTGTGTAAATGTTACATGTTTGTATCTTTTGTGGTCATTTATACCTATATACATAGTTGTGCTTCATCGGTATATGGGTGGTTATATATATGATACGTTTTTGTGTTTTCAGTCTTTGCATTTTCATTTACACCATGTGTTTCGTATGCTTTATCATTGATTTATATTGGCATTTGTTATGATGATATTTGAATCTTATATTTAAATGCTTACATCATAGTTAATATCTGATAAGGCGTAAATATTTCATATTTATCCCCTTAATTTCGTTTCTTTTATGATCCCATGCATCATAATTAACTTGAATTTATCTCATATTTATGCTATTTACTCTCTTTGGTGATTATTTCTTGTTTCGTGTATTTCTCGTATATTTTACAGGTAATTAGTGCAAGTGGAATAGAAGAGAAACGCCAAAACAGTGAAAGAAACCAATGACAGGTAGTTGAAGGGAATTTGTATAATTTTTCAACCTTAATTCGAAAGCGAAGACTAAAGAAAACTTGAAGCGTATGAAATCATAAGAACACTAGAAGAAACGGCATTCAATTTTGAGCTACGGTGAAGAAGTTATGCTCGATCAAAGTTGAGAATGAAATCAAGAGAAAGAAGAAGAAAACCAAGCTCAAGCAGCAAGTTCAGCCAAACCGCACCCCAAACAAATTTAAAGGCGAACCGTTTTGCCAACACAACCGAACCAACTCAAGTTACCTGCCGAGCGAATTTTCATTTCATTGTTAATTTTTCTTAGAGTTGTATTAGAGAGGGACTCTTGGGAAAATGACCAAGTAGGGTTTTTGTTTCATGTTAGACATAGTTTTCTCAGTTTTTGACCTAGGAGTATAGAGAAAAAGGACCCTAGAACCATAGCTTTGAATTCATACAATAAGATTATACAAATGTGGATTGATTCTCAAGTTTTAATACATCAATTTTGTCCCCTCTACTTTATTCTTGAATGTTCTTCCTCTTTGCATGTTTTGTTTATTTTCTAGGATTTTAAGAACTCCATGCATGTTTAAATAAAATTTCATCATGATTTCGATTACACACAATGTTAGACTTTCGTTTACTACCCACATCACCATGTCCGGCTAAGATATTAATGGGTTGCGATACATGAACCTAACCAAGGTGCTACGAAAGGACTTAAAAGCGAATAAAATTTAATTAGTAATTCAAAGGTTTGATTGCTTAGCGAAATAAATTCTTGAACAAAAAGGGGGAGAAATGGTATCTCACTCTTTTAGTGTGGAGTTTTTTTTAACTTAGGAAGAGCCATCCTTTATTAGGTATAGATGTCTAGACAAAGAAGGTTTCTTATATGCGATTTATTTATTGTTTCTCTTTGCATTTGAAGTCGTGTTTAAGTTTGCAGGTTCGCAACAATGCAGTAAAGGTTTACAAAGAGCAATGCTACTCAAGGTTATGTCAGTCAAGTGTCTATAACCTTTTTTCTTGAGGTTGGGAATTGAGTCTTAGTGAGCTCGACGTCCTAGTATATTTTTATTCTGAGGTTTGTCTTGGAATATTCAATGGGGGAGATTTGTAAATATAAATTTCTGAATCGAGTTAATTTATATGCATTGGCATTACTCCATGTTTCGGTAAAACTTCTTTTAGTAATAAGTTATGATTTCAGTTGTGTGTCCTTCAAGCCTATGATGCGTGATTGTAGACTATGCAGCGAAGCTAAAGCGACATCATGGTTACATTGGATTGCGTGCCCAATTTCAATCTTTAACATTCGAGGGATCTCAATAAAGGTATGAATGCATATTAGTATTTGATCCCTAGATATGTTTGGGTGTTATTTTTATAAAAATTGTTTGAGGCCTTTTCGTAAACAAAATTTAAAAGAAAAATAATTTTTGTTTTACTTCGTTGAAACGAGTTTGAACAGTTCATTCTAACAAGGTGTAAATGTTGTTAGAACATCCTTCAAATGAACATCAATTGAGGTGTTTCTGTTAATCAGAGGTATATCATTCGAAGTTGGTTCGAAATACATTAGAATATTCACTTGAATGAGGTTTTTGTTGGTTCGAACGAGATAAGGTTTTCATTCTAATAAACCATATGTTTTTGTTTGAATAAGTTTCCTAAAAAAATTTGCCTCCTTAAAATTTGTTTTTTTATGTACTCAGGTCTAGCATTAATTTTCTAAGAGGTCTTTTGAGGAAACGATTTTTCAAGATAAATCTTATTCCTACCAAACTTTTGTTTACATCTAAGTTTGAGATCCAATAATCCTCTCTCTATATATGTATGTTTGAGATCTCTTCTGCGTTTCACCATATCTATTTTCCCCTTATACTGTGAAAATTTTGAGCGGCGAAGATAGTGTTTGTATTCAATGATGGCTAAACTGGTCACGAGACAAGTAAGATTAATGGGATACTGAGATGTGGGAACACGCCTCCAGTGTGTGGCTATTAGAAGGTATCCCACAATGGATTCAAAGAAGGATACAAGGAATGAGGAAATACATCAAGGCTTTAAAGTGTCGAGTGTGTGAGTAAGTCTTAGATGTTTTTGTAAATAGACCTATATCATAGTGGATTTGTATGGATCGGCCGTCCGAAAATTTTCTCATTGTGAGCTTGCCTAGTACATTGTCGTGTTATGATTTTCTTATTTTATTCTTACTTATTCTCACCTGGATGCATGATTAGGCGAAGACTGAAATTGGTAAAAAAATTTAACACAACATTTGTGGTTTAGTTGGTGCAAAGTTTATTTAAAACTGTGAAAAATTAAAAATTGGTGTTTTTATGTACAAACACTAGGAGCACATATGCATTCACAAACTCTCACCTTATACTTTTTTCTGCATATCTATTACAAGCCGGAGATCTACACATGCCGGAAGCTTACTCAACCTCTCTTATGTCTTAACGCACAATAATAATATTAACAAGCCTTCTTCTTCATGCTTTGGAGTTCACAAGTGATTGGAGCTACAAAGATCTTCAAATATCACTATACTCTTGTTCGAGAAAAATCCCTAAAGTGTATGAGACTAAGCTATTTTTTAAAGTGTTAAATATCTTGAAAAAAAATTGTGTCTTCTTTCATTAAAAAGAAAAATATATTTAGATATTAGTTCCCCTCTTTTCCAAACTGTATTGTCATCTTCTTAGAAAGGAAGAAGATGAAGAATACACATAAAACTCTCTTAAAAAATATTTCTCTTGAAACTAAGAAGAGATATATTGTGAAATGAGGAGCAATAATGGTTATTATAAAGAAAAACAAATAAATGGGTTTACCCGTTACCAAGTAGAGATAAAATGTCACTTCTCGTACACAAAGCATATGTAAAAGGGTTGTTAGAGCAACCCTTACGGGTAGTTCATAATAAGAATAAACTAGGCTTAAAACAAACTACGAAGCTGAACGAATTTGCTGTTGGCAACTTGGCTAGGGAAAATATAGAATATTGGTTTGAAAAGAAGGGAAAACGTCGTCGTTTTGGACAGATTTATTGGAGCCTTGGGAGGAACATCATGTTTCGCTTAAGGTTTCTTTGATTTTATATTTTACCCCCCAAATGTCTTCACCTATTGTGTTTTACCCCCGAATTAATTACCTCAACTACCCAACCTACCATCCAACGACAAAATTAAATGCAATATCCCTATTTAAATCATCCCACCGTAAATGTTGTTTATCACTTCAAAAAAAAACATCCAGTATATACTAGCAGGTAAATCCTCTCCATTTTTATTTTCTTGTAAATTTTTTATTTGTTAATCTTAATGTTTTTAAATTACGTATTAGTTAATGTTTTATTTATTTAATTAGAGCAATCCTTATGTACATAATATCAGTAATTATTTTCCTTAAATAATTTCTTATTATAGTAAATGTTAAATTACCTGTTTTGTTTTTGTTAATTACAAATATTTAATTATCTTTTATGTTTTTGTTAATTAGTAACTATTTAATTAACTATTCTATTTTTATTCTGTTCTGTTTATAAGAAATTAATTAAGTGAATGTTTATAATAAATTAGTGAATGTTTATAAGAAATTATTTAAAAAATTATCTCTTCTGTTATGTTTCTTAAATAATTATTTGTACTATTTTTGTAAGTGAGGTATTTATTAGGTATTTAGTAATTTTCATGTAAATTTATGTTATGTTATGTTAATGTTATATTTAGTTATTAGTTAAAAAAATTAAATTTTAGCCAAATATTTAGACAAAAAAAATATAATTATATAGACGTGATTTTTTGATAGCGAAAGTGGCTAAAAATTTATTGATTGGCCAAAAATCTATATATTTTAATTTTTTTTACCAAATAAAATATGACATATTATTTATTTATTCATTACCCAATATGCTAGAAAATTAATAACTTTTTTGTTGACATTGCAGTGTTGATAATGGAACAAATTAGAAAAAAAATTAGATGGGCTGTTGGGGCTAGAAAGTCTCGAAAAATTGGAGGAGGAAGGAGAGAGCATGAAATTACTACTGCCAACCGACCTATAGTTTTTGAAAACTATAGGCGTATTGTGGACGACGGAGATCACATTAAACCTTCTCCGGACACAGTCACAAACGGCAACACAATAAAGATAAGTGGCAATTGGCATAATCTTAGAGCCACATACAAACATTTTAAGACATCTCTCGAGGTCATGCATTTTATACACCATAGCAGTTGGGGAGAATTGTTGGACGCTCAAATTGCCAAGACAAGTTGGGGGTTGGTACAAGCGCTCGGTGAGAGTTGGTGGGACACAACCAACACGTTCCAACTACATACTGGGGAGCTGACCATTACTCCTTATGATTTTACGATTTTGACTGGTTAGTTTTTATATATAAAAAATTACTTCAGTAATAACATTGATTAGTACAATAATTAAATTTGCAATTGATTGTTATCCTTCCCATCTTACAGGTATTCCCATCGGAAGCGGTCCTATGGTACCGATGGATGATAGAAAATACTTCATCGTGCTTGACGGTAAAACTCAAATCCGGGGTGACATTATACATAAATACTTTCCCGGCATTGAACCAAATTGCAGTGATTCTTGTGGGGTGAAAGTGTCGAGATTAAATAAGTGGTTTGAGGCCATAAAGATAAATACTCTGATTGTTGGCCCTGAGGACACTGCTAGGGCATTTTTTTTTTGTGGGACATATTTTCTTCTCGACTGCAAGACACAGCGTTCCTATTGGTTGGTTGGCTGCTTTGGAGGATTTGTAGATTGTGGGATCATACGATTGGGGTTCGACAATTCTAGCTAACATATACTACTTTCTCCATCTTTTGTCAAGCTGTCGCGTAGACTCTATGAATTATTTTTGGCAACTCGTTTTAGTAAGTGTTAAAAAGTGAAATTATCTGTATTTAACATATAATTAATAACATTATTATGGTTTTATAATACTCATTTTTGTATTGCAATTTTTCGGGTTTGAATACATACAACGGGCATGTCCCTTATTAAGGGAAGATACTGGTGACTGCTGGCCTAGGATTAATCGATGCAAGAAAGAAAATCGGTTAAATCGTAAGGAGACAAAGGGCTCAATCCAGTATAATTTTCCCTCCGCCCAGAGTTAGATTGAAATGCGATCGCTAGGTTCAATCAATTGGCTACCTTACTCAGGGTCTACTGTGGAGATGAATTCCTACGTTCAACATGCGAAGTACATATCATTGAAACGATATGTTCTTATGGATCCTCAATATGGAGGGATATATTACTTGTGTGATCGATGCCGCCGACATATCACCAGTGAAATTTACATACCAAATGACCCTCCCCTGAAAATAATGAGGATACCCTTTCACCCTGATAGGCATGGGATTATTATTGACGAGATAAAACCCAGTGTATCTATTGTTTCTCAACCCATGTATGGCCATTACTGGAAGCAAGTGTCCCTAGGACTTGTAATGACACCCCTCTACCGAGCAGTCAACACGGATGTCATAAGTCCCAGCGCACTGCCATACCACATCCAAATACCGACTGTCCCTTCACAGTCACCTGGCGCTTACGAGACTCCCAAAGGCCGAGTACATCCCACTCAACCCCAAATGACTTGGGATCTACCGTTTAGTAATCCTGCATATGTACCCATATTGATTTCGGTTCCACTGCCGGACAGGATTGCGGTCGATGAAGAAGTAATGCCCGCATATAATGACCTCCTATTTACTAGTCGGGAATTCTCAAATTATTGACAATCCTCGAGAGCCACCACTCTAGATGCATCCATGCATCTTAATAACTATTGGAGTCATGAGTTGGATATAGCTATAAGGAAGCTTCAAGAGTTGGGTGTATCTCACGAGCGAACTGCTCCCCCACCTAATTTTTTTAGTGGTACACCATCGGCCTTTTGCAACCCCACAGAAGATCCCCGACCTGCGATCATAGTATGTCGATCGCACATTGATGATATTGGTGTCCAAGAAGATAAAATGCCAACCTGGTCCATCAACGCAAAATTATGACATGTCTGATACTATAAATTTAGATGATGTAGATTAGGATTTCGATAATTATCAAATATAAAATGTAATGTGTCGAATACCAAATGAGTTTGCCAATAAGAGTGTCTGATTTAACCCAATTAGTGTTTCTTTTGTAATGTTGTTATGTTATTATCTTTATTATTAATATTGTATCGTTAAGATTGTACCCAACTAATGTTTATGTATGGAAATTTGAAGCAAATTCATTTCATAATTTTTATAATCATATTACAAAGTAGAACAAACGATAAAAATAAATAACAAGTTGCATACTCAGAAGCACAGAAATTTTAAAATCCAGAATGACCTCCATGTGGTGGATAATTTGGAAAGTTCGATTGCCCATATTGGCCCCGTGCTTTGTTGAGTATATTAAGCACGAGGTATTCATGGTACTCCTTCTGGGATGAATTCATCCTAGAGGTATTAGTGCTCAGAATTTGTTGATCAAGCAATATTTGTTCACGCATATCTTTCCTCTCCATATCAAATATACTGCGTTCGTTGAGCTTCAAACTTCGCTCCTTAAGTTACAGTGAACGTTGAAGCCCCTCACGGGCCTCTTCATCACGTACACGATCTGCCTGACATGAATGCTCGAATGATTCATTGAACGAAGAGCAACTACTAAGTATTTCTCGGTTCACTTTAATGCCTGTAGCCTTCGCTTTGCCTTTAGCCCATTGCTTTATCTCTTTCCTTCTAGGTGGCCTCAGATAAGGCCTTTCTGTATCAAATCCTGCCCCATCTTTGGAATTTCTTGAGGGAAACCCAATATTCGGAGTTCCTTCACTTTCTGTCGCACCTGTCATTGGTGAATCAAAATGAAATTATGGAGAGTCTAAAATTGTTTGGGAAATTTGAAGTTTGTGGAGTTCTTTTAAAATTTGGTAACAAGATTCAAAATTAAATGATTTTCCCTTGTTCTCTCGCTGGAATGCTAGATTAGCAGCAATAGCTTGAAACAATACGACATTGTAATTTTATTAACTCGTTAGCAACAGATTTACGAGAAATAATATTTAAAATTAATTACAAAAGATAAAAGTGACTTTACCCAGTCTGTGTTCACAGTCCCACTACCACGAGTTGTCATCGATGTGTCTTTCAATTTAGAAACTTATAACATTACGTGTCTCGAAATTTTGCTGTAGCGGGTTTGTACGCTGGCTCTCGTCCGACGTTCAGTGATACCCATCGTTGTATTATATTCTTCGATGACTGCATCCCAAAATAATGTGCTAGGTCGATTAGTTCCTCGTAAACCATCATTTGTTTGATTTATATAAGCGGTGCATAATACTTCATCGTCGTGTTGAGACATATTTTGACCTCGAACCATTGTAAAATAATCACAAAATATATTTAAGCAAATATAAAATTTTTGAAATTATATTTGGTTAAATAAATAATATATATTGCATAAAAAAATAATATTCTATAATAATTAAAATAAAGATAATAGAGAGTGTTTTGAATAAAAATATAAATGAAAATGAAGTTACTAGAGAGTGTTTAGAATAAGAATATAAATGAAAATGAAGATACTAACAAGTGTTTTGAACCTCCTATTTATAAAAAAAAAAATAACCGTTGAATATTTATAGCCGTTCAAACTGTTTGAATAATTTGGGGGTCAAAATAGAAATAGGGGAAATGGTTTTTTCATTGCGCGGAACATGATGTTCCGCTTTAGCGTATTTTTTTTCTTTTCCTTGCGCGAAACAAAATGTTCCGTTTTGTAAGTGAGTCTCAAAAAAAACTAACTAGTCAAATTCTATCTTTATTATTTTTTAAACAAGCAACGTTTAAATCTCGACTTCTATCTTACTCATAACATACATATATATTGCATATATATGAATTTACTCTTCCCGTAAGAATTGCTCTTAGGGGCACTAATGCCTAATCATCAGTCAATAAACTTAAAAAGTGACTTTTGCACGGAAAAAAAAAAAGATCTTCAAGGATCTACTAAAGTGGTTTCCTGTCCAGTAGCTTGGCTACTGGTTCACTGTAGAGAATTTAATAATCGCTGCAGCGAGCTTGCAGTGAAGCAAGTCACAGAATCTACCCAGGGATTTTTAAAGCCTTTTCTTATGAGACCAGGGGCGTCTAGTGAAGAGTTCTAATGTTGCAGCGAAACACTACGCTGCAGCAAGGCAACACCGTAATAGGATCGAGTAGGGGTTTGGCCTAGATAAGTGTTAATTGTCCCGGCCAACAAAGGAAACCATCGCTACAGTGAGTCCACGAGTACTTACTGACTTTTGCTTCTTTTTCTGTAGGGAAGAGTCTTAAACAATAAAAAGTAAATGGGAAAACGCACAAGTTTTACACACAAAAGTTTTTAATGTGATTTTATCTTTTATAAAAACAAGTGATATGAGTGAAGGGCTACTAAGACTTTTATCTTTTATCCTAGAGTTGATCAAATAGGCGTGGGGATGATAAAATTAGCTTTAAGGTCTAACTTTGATAAGCTTCTTGTAGAGATAATGTTTAGAACCCAAATTTTATTTCGTAAATTGAAATAAGAAAACTACCGAGGAGGGGACAAATGAGTATGCATAACTCTTACAATCTCCCCCATTTTCTCAACTGTGACAAATCACACAACCAAAAGAATATAAGAAACAAAAGGAAATTCTATCAACTTTTACACAGGCCTAGCCAAGGGAATAAAAAGATAGAAAGTATAAAAGCTCACAATCTAAAACTACAAGATAATTCTTTATGGAGTTTGTATGAAGCACTTGGGGAATGCTTTACTGAAACATACTAGCAAACTCATTCAAATGCCAATGTGTAAACAAAGTATATGCAATAGTTATATATGGCAATAAGATATATAGTCGATGAAAACGTCACATATCTATCATACGGGGAAAACCTTTTTAAGCTCCCCCAAATATGATGCACTAAATCAAGAAAGGGGCACATGAAATCAATAAAATAGAGTAAAGGTAGTACATTCTATAAAATGTTTTTCCATTCACACATATATATATATATATATTCAATTTTGAGTGTCTATTCTCTAAAATATTTGATTTCTATAAGGAAAAATATAGGATAAGATTTTCTACTTACCAAATGAATTAATATTAATGAAAAGTGTTCATAATCAAGAAAAGATTATCCCAAAAAATAATAACATGGTGAGATTTGTTAACAAAGAACATAAGTTCATATCTTATTTGTAAAAAAACAAAAGAAAATAACATCATTGAAATACTAAAACCAAGCTCGAGTTGAATTAACAATAATAAATCATAGAACAAGTGACTCAAAGCCTATGCACAAGTGAAATTTCCAACACCTTTTAGATATTTCAACGACCACTATTCCCACTCAATGAGCGATTTAGTTAAAAGTGTTGATTTTATATCCTTTATGTTACTCATTACAGATGGATATAAAACTATGAAACACCGTTTTACTCAAAAATATTTTTGCATGTGGTGGCTATGGCTTTAACAAAAGGCGGGGATATATTTTCAATAAAGGTAGCTCTGTCTTCCTAGTGTCGTGGCCGTAACCACGCCTTCTCTCATGATTTCGAAATAACACATTTTCTTTTTCAACTTTCTCCAAATCATTAACAAATCTCACATATACCTATTTTTATAATGGACACTCTTTCACAAAATATTCGAAGCTTTGGACCATTTGCAAAAGATTGTATAACATTTTCATCACCCATAAAGTGGCATAAAATCAATGTGTAATGCAATGTAAAGTGATATAAAATATGATCAAGTGTTCTTAATAAAAGGTCTTCAATTTTGATAAGACTTTAAAATAGAAATCTATCTTATGGAGCACAAGATCATATTATCCAAATAAAAAGAAAAAGTAATCCAAAATAACCATTTTGATATACAAGATATAGTAAGGAGTATATAATCTAAAGATGTTAAATGATTGTATCTAACAGATCTTTCAATGGAAATAAATATAACCTATTATTTTGTAAGAAAACATGTCACGGGATTGAAAAAGCAACATTACAAGGAAGAACAAATCCTAGACATGCTACTAAACATTCAATCTACGATGCGAATACCCAATGAGGAACTAAAAACCTCAAATCTATGCCAATCAAGAGGTTTAGTTAAAATATCCACTAATTGAAGTTTATTTAAAACATTGACTTAAGACACGACCTTTTATTTACTAAGATTTGTAATAAAATGATGGAGTACGTTTAGATGCTTTGTTAAAGACTGTTGAATGGGATTTGTAGAAATATCAATGGCACTAGAGTTATGATAATAAATAATATTATAATATTTAAACATCAAATTCATCCACAAAAATTATGTATAACAACTTCCCACCATAATATATTTTACCTCGGCTGTGGAAAACGACACACAATTTTGTTTCATGGCATGCCAAGAAACCAAAGAACTTCTAATATGGAAGAATCCACCGGAGGTACTCTTCATATCTTTCACATATCCCACCCAATCAACATCTGAATAACTCGAAAAATAAGTATTAGTATTTGTAGGATACCAAATACCCAAACACCGTTGTTCCTCTTACATATTTAATGATACACTTAACAACTTTCAAATGTGACACTTTGGGACAAAATAGGTAACGATAACAAACTTCTACACTAAAGGATATATCAGGATGACTTGTCATAAGGTACAATAAAATAATTATTATACTATGATAATGATTTTCATCAACATCCTTCCCATTGACATCCTTTCCAAGCTTAACGAAAACACTCATGGGAGTGTGTTTATGCTTATAAGAGTCAAGGTCAAATTTCTTCATTAGTTCCTTATCATACTTGGGTTGGGAAATGAATGTTCCACTATCCAATTGACGTACTTAGAGACTAAGGAAGACCGTGAGTTACCAAACCATGCTCATCTCAAATTTCTTTTGCATTAAATAAGAAATTTTTTGCACATTATTCTCATTAGAGGAGCGAAAAACAATGTTATCAATATATCCTTGATCCACCAATATATCTCTCCCATAAAATTACAAAAATAAAGCCTTGTTGACATTCCTATATTTAAACCTTTCCCTCTTAAATATGAGGTAACTGTCCCATAAAAATCTATAGGTTCTTGTCCAAGGCCATGCAAAGCCCTTTTGAGGTGATAAATGTCTGTTAGGAACTTAGGGTCCTCAAAGCCTTTTGATGGTGACACGTAGACTTCTTATTGTTGATTTCCACTAATAAAGTCACTCTTCACATTCATTTGATGGAGGTTAAAGCATACGTCATATGTTACGACTAAGAGTAAATTCAGCGACTCATGCCTAGCAACAGGGGAGAAAGATTCATCAAAGTCTACACCTTCAACTTGGATGTATCCTTGAGACAAGTCTTGCCTTATTTCTTAAAGTGGCACCATCTTCATCACACTTATTTTTGAAGATGCACTTAGTATCGATCAAATGAACACCTTAAGGCAAAGGGACTAAATTATAAGCTTCTTGTTTAGTGAATTGGGTTAATTCATCTTTTATGGCATTGACCCAATATTCATCAAATATGGATTTCTTCATGTCTTTAGGTTCAATTGTAGAAGTATAACAAATAAAGTTAACTTCCATTTAGAATTGAGATCATGTCTTTACACTAACACTAGGACTACCAATGATTTTGGAAACATTATAGTCCTTTTGAATCAAAGGAGTTGTATCTCACACTTATACAACCTCATGAGGTGGTGGGGCCACCTCATCATAATCGTCCCATTCTTCTTCCTTTTTCTTTAACATTGGAACAAATGAAAGTCGTGTTTTCATAATCATCCTCTTTAAAATCATAAGGGTCACTATCATCAATGGTGATATTAATAAAATAGCGAATAAAAATTCCAACATCCCTCATATGGTGAAGCTTAGTCAAGTAATATATATATCCTTGACTATAAATCCTTTGCTCCTAAAGACCCTTAAATACTTGAGTGTGAGATTTTTTTCTTTCCATATCTCATAAGGGGTTTCATTGATACCATACATCTTATAGGCTTGGTTGATGGTATGACAAGTGACCAAAACCTCTTAGGCACATTCTTGAGTATCAACAAGGATCTAGACATTTTTTAAATGGTTCACTTCTTTCTTTCAATGACAACATTTTGTTGAGGTGTTTTGCGATCCAAAAACTCATGGTGTATTCCAACTCCACTACACCATTTGGGTATACTGGTTCTTTCAAACAAGTTCCCATCATCATTACGAATTTTAATGATAGTGAGTGCAGTTTCATTTCGAAGGTTTTTGGACTTGATATCTTTAACATCGAACACATAATAAAAAAAACCCTACAAAGGTGAATAAGGGAAAGTCTTCTACAATCACAAGGATATATCTCCCATCACCTATGATTTTTATTCACATGGACCCATAAGGTGTATGTGTAAAATATCTAGCACATGAAAGGTAGCTATAACATTTAATTTCTTACATGGATTACGAGTTTGTTCCCATTTGACAAGTACTACATACACGAGAAGAAATTGATTTAAGAAGAGTTAAGTTACGAACAAGTTCATTCCTGGAAAGTCCACTAAGATCTTCAAAGTTCACTTGACCGGACCTTTTTATGCCAAAAATCCTCCACATCTTCCTATGTTCTATTACAAAGAACACTTGGAGAAACATTAATGAAATATTAATTCTCTTTAGTTTTAGTACCCTTTAAAATTCAACTACCCTTGGGGTCAAGAACTTTACAATACTTATTAGTAAAAAGAACAATATGATGATCATTTGACATTTGACATATGTTAGAAAAGGTATACTTTAAGCCTTCAACCAAGAGAACATGACCTAAATTAGGAAAACCAACAAAATCACTGGTACCTTTCTTATCATATATGATTTTTTCCCATCTCCAAAGGTGATCGTACCGGATCTACTCTTAAAAAATCTAGAAAATAATGATTTCATCCCAGTTATATGCCTAGAACACTCACTATAAAAATACCATGGAGACTCATCTTAAGCAACAAAAGCCATGTGAATAATAAGGCTTTAACATATTCCTTTTATACCAAAACTACCTTAATCTTATAATTCTTCCCCAAACCCTTTTAACCATCGTCAATATTTTTAGATTTAGAAATACTTTCAATATTTGACAAATTATTTTTTGATTTTTCAACAGGGGAATTAAAATCATGTTTTAGAGAAGACAATTCATCCAATTTAGATTTTTTAATCACTTTAATGGTTTTTAATGCGACTCTAAATGTGTTTAGTGTGTGTAAATATGGATTAAGTGCAATCCGATTGTGTAAATAATAATTCGAGTAACTCGGGTATCGACACATGGACAAAGACAAAAGATCGTGAACACTACTAAGAAAGATGTCTAAAACCTAATGATTTACTCGCGAAAAAGAAAGTAAAAAGTGATGATTTTAGAAGAAGTAGTCTACGTAACTAATGAAACCTAAATAACAAATGGGAATTAACTAGAATATGTGTTAACTAAATTATGCAAAGACTGAAAACCTTTGATTTTATAAATATTGTAAGCACACAAATTTTCAATTGAGTCTGATGTAGTGTTGGCTCAATTACGGACAAAAACATTTTAGTCATAGGTTGGATGTTCATGGTACATTCTTTCAAGCCTATGGTGTTTAAAGTTGTTGAAGACGTAGCATCCAGAATTTAGAGTTCATATCTTGCCGGGTTTCAAAGTACTTTATTTTGCATCCTCAATGGTATATTTTCCAAGGCTCCTTAAGGTATGAATGCTTTATATATATTTGTAGGAACTTGGAATTTTTACTGGGTGTATGTTTTATTTAAAATGATTTCATATTTTTATCTTGGTATAAAAGTTTTATGGGCTTAAAATGAAAAATGCATATTCTGTTTTTGCGTTCGAAAATGCCGTTCGAACGAGTTTTTCCAATGAGTTTCCATTTGATGCACTGGATTATCGTTAGAAGTCTCATTCTAATGAGTTCGTTCAAACGAGTTTTTACAAACAAGAATTCTAATTATTTAACTATTGAAATCTCGTTTGAACATTGTCGTTCGAATAACCTGGAAATGTCGTTCGAATAAGATTTCTGGCGAGAACAGTTTTTGGCAGTTTCTGGCATTTTCCCACTACTTTGTCCCCACTTTCTTTTGAAAGTTTTTAACCATTTCAGGATATAATTTTTCCTTAGACTTTTGAACACTCTTTGAGAGCTTTTGAGAGAAAATTCTTCCAACCAAAAGTCCATGTTTTCATGTATTAAAACTTAAAGTAAATTCCTATAAAACACATGTTGTTACACCCATAGTTTCATTTATTTATCCAAGTATCTCTACATATATATCTATTGCTTGGAGTTTGTTTTTGCACCTTTGGTTCATCTTTACCACCAAGAAAGAGAAGTTTGGGTTTGCTTTTATTTCCTATAAAAGAAGAAGTCTTGTTGTTGCTGCGGTGTTATCATATAGTGAAAGGCACCGTGTGTGGTTGACAGGTTCTAAAAGCAATATTGGAGGATTCCAAGGTTCCAGTGGAGTCTGGAATTGTCGGCTAAGCAGAGGTTGATACAAGAAGATGCATCAGGGACATGAAGGAGTCGAGTCGAGTTGTGTAAGTCATCTGTCTTGTATTTGTAAAATTTCATACTTAGTGGACTTAGGGCTCGAGGTCGTCTGAGGTTTTTTCCGTTTTGGGGTTTTCTCGTACATTGCGACATAATGTGATTTATTTCTCTTTGTCTTGCAAAATCACCTTAGAATGCATGCTTAGGTAATTCAAGATAAAATTGGGTTTCATCACATGTTAGTTTAATTTGGTGCTAAAATTAAGTTTGGGTGAAGTTTAATTAATTTAATTCAAGTCTAAATAATTTAATTTGATAAAATTTGATTTGGCCTATACAGAAAAATGAATTAATCATGTTAGTCAAATTTTAGGACTTGGGATTAAATTAATCTTGTTTAAGTGAAATTTTATGTTGGATAAATTTTATTTCGCTTTAGTTGAGGTTAATTTTAATTTGGAAGAAATTAAAATTTGAAGGTTGTGTGTGTTGTGTTGAAGCATCATATTCCGCACTTTAAGGAAGTTAATATATAATTTCAAAAAGAAAATTTAAAATTGGGGCCTCGTGTTCCAATAAATATGAGGAAAGTGGGATAAGAATACAATCCCCCGAATAGTCAGTTACCATGTCTGATATAAAAATTTCAAAAACTAAACAACTAATCGAGAGAAGACGTCAAATTAATCTAAGCACTACATATATGAGGATTATAATCCGGAATATATAGTAAAAAATAAATCTAAAGTGCATGAGAAAATTATTTATACTCATATTCTACCCTTAAACACTCTGGTTACCAATGGAAAATGAAGTTAGAAGGCGTATAATCCTTGTTTAGACAAAGTATCAAGCTTATCATTATTTATTTTATTTTTATAAATTTTATATCCTTTCATAACACCTTGGTTGGGTTCATCTATCCTAACCCAATAAATATCTAGTCGGATATGGAAAAGTTAACACTACGAATAAATATTACGTTGCATGTAAACATTATGACGTATATATTGTAAGAACACACGTATTTAAGCATAATTACAAAGAAAATAATGATTATAACCTAGAAAGATTGTATCTTGAAACATAATAGTGAAAGGAAATACTTATATTGATGAAGAAGTGCAAAACTATGACAAAAATTGAAATCTCTTGATGTTCTTCTTCTATCTTCCTTGCTTATAAAGTCTCTCTAAAACTAGGTATAAACTAATGTCTCCTAAGACCAATTACAAAACTACAGAACTAGGGTCATTTTTGGCAGAGTTTTAAACAAATCAAACTTCTCATAAAAAATCAGGATAAAGCTAAATTTTTGCTAGAAGGCCATCCGAATCGGTTCTCTTAATTCCCAAACTGGTTTGCTTCACTAACTGATTCCTTTTGCTTCCGAACCAATTTGCCTGAATGGATAATTATTGTTATGCCCTTGAATCTTGTCTCGACTTCAAACACAAGTAACTTCTCAACCATAACTCAGAATTTGGTGTTATTTCTTCTAGTGTGCTCGTGGCTTAGAGATCTTCAACTTTTCTTTAGGTTCAAAATCTAGGTTCAAACTGTAAAATTAATTTCTTTCCCCTAGACTTCCTTTCATTCTCCTGCATTTACTTTCATGAAATGCCTGCCAAATACACACGAAAGACACAAAACATTATATACTAGCAGAAACGGGTTAGTAGCATGAATAACAGACAAATCCATCCTAATTATACCTCACGGGACCAAAAAAGTACTTAAATTAAGGAGATAAATGTGAAATATTTACGCCGAATCAAACCCCATAACTTGGGGCATAGCTCATTCTGAGGAATGTAAAAGAATAAGAGTGTGGTGTAAACAACTTCTGAAATGATTTATTGGGATATATTACCTTTTTTGCGGAGAAGCGATTGCATTTAGCGTATGCAACAAGCCGTTAAACCCTTAGACTACCCTAGTAGGACGGGTTATGTCTTGTGAGGGATTCTAGTGAATGTACCCACAAAATTCTTTTTTTGACTGACATAAAATTTCAAAATAATTAAAAACCATACAATTTGAATTCCTTAAAAATATTCCTTAAATTTTTATTAAAGAATCTAAAATAGTAGGGATATATGTGTCTGTGTGTGTGTGTGGTGGTGGTGGTGGGGGGGGGGGGGGGAGCCGAGAATCGAACCACTAAATTTCATCGATTAATCATTACGTTACTCTTCAGAAATTTGCTTTGATTCAAATTCTCATGGGATGCTCTCACAAATGAATCTCTCAGAATGCAGCTATTTTTTTTCGGTGTGCATGATATTAGGAGAAAATGTAATGGAACACAAATTCACCCACACAAATTTAAAGAAATAAATATCTACGGTGGAAATATCTCATAAATGGAATAAGATCATTGGAAAATTGGAAACATCATCTTTTATTCGCACCATTTAATCTCTCTTATTAACTTTGCATATTTTAGCACTCTACGCGGTAATTAATTTTTTTATTCGGACTCAGTTAGGACTATCTAAGTTTTAAGGTGTATTGAGTAAAATTGGGAGTGTTTGAAAAATTCGTAATTGAAAATTTTACTTGCAGTATCCGTTGGTACATTTTCGGGCTTTTGTTTGCTTTCTATTATTTTTTTAATTTTTTTGTCATATTTTTCTAATTGTTTTCTATTTTTGTTGAGCATTTTTTCCTATTTTTATTGTCCCTTTTATGCACCATTTGGGCTTAATTTATATTTTGCAATTTTCACAGTTCCGGGCCTATTGGAATTTTTTAGTTAACAAATGAAAAAGGAATTTTTTATTAGGATTAATTGGGTTGCAAAAGGATAAAAATTTTTGGCAAGTTTTTATGGCTACTATTTTTGGGAAAACAAACAATAGCCTAACTTCATTTATCAAAATTACTAATTATTATTACCATATGTGTCTCGAGATTAATGTTAGTTTGGAGATATTGTTAGCGCGTTTTTAAGACGACATTTCACTCGTTTTCCTTAACTGATCAAAGCAATAATTGAAAGCTCATCAATGACTTATGTAATCATTGAAATGAACTTTGAGTTCATTTTTAACTCAGAGAAAATTATAGGCTCAAAATATCACTAGGTTAAAAATCTCCATACTTATTTGTTAGTCTTCAATTTTCTTTTAATTTCCATCTTTCGGGAATTTTGTCTTAGTGCATTTGATTTTTACAATTTGAGACTTTAAATAAAAAAATTGTGATATTTTGAAGATTTTAACTTTGAATTTTTATTTCTTTTGAATACAAATATTTTTGACTTTTTTTTGAAAAATTTCGATTTTAGAAATCTTTGAAATTTTTATGAACTTATTGACAATTTTCAAACCGTTATTTGGGCGTTTTGAAAATTGTGAAATTTTAAAGATGCAAATGTACCCCCCCCCCCCCCCCCCCCCCCCACCCCAACTTTGACTATGCAATGGTCTCAACCAAAAATGACTAAAATCTAATTGGGAAAGAAAAGTGCAGAATAAAAGAGAAAAAATTAACAAAATGCAGCTTCGTATTAATAAGGACTACAAAATACAAGCAATAAAAGGGGTAGTGTAGACACTAAATTCTAGGGCCCTCCTAAGCATCTCCTTAGATCCCTATAACTTCCTTCTTCACCATAAACTCGAGGTCATGCTCCGAGTATCGATCTAGAGGCTATGGGGCGCTCTCGGGCCCCGTTTGACTTCGATAAACTTTCTCATTAGAGAGAAAGCTTAATGAATATTTGAAGGGCTATGAATTTCCTTTTCAACGATTATCTTGTATGCGAATCAGCCTTATGGTTTAGACAAATGGTCCGTTATACTGTCAAAAATCAATTTGGAGGCCACTGGGCTCTCTTGAGCCCCGTTTTGACCCCAATCAACTTCCTCACCCGAGAAGAAGGTCAAAGAATCTTTGAAGGTTCGAAATCCACTTTCCAACAGTCCACCCCATGAATGAATCGGACTTACGATTCAGACGAATGGTTCGTTTTCCCCTGAAAATTGAACGGGAGGCCACCGGGTGTGCCCTGACTCCATTTGACTCCCTAGAACTCTTCAGATCGAACGAGGATAAATGAATCATCGAAATACTTTGAAAACCCTTTCCAATGGTCCTCTTCGTGCACGAATCAGCCTCACGGTATGTACGGATGAACCATTTTACTCTGAAAGGTCACTGGGAGCTCTCGGGCCCTATTTTGCTAAGGTCAACTCTTCGAATTGAACGAGACTAATTGAATCTTCGAAGGGCTCTGAATTCTATTTCTAACGGTCCATCCCATGTGTGAATAGGCCTTACATTTCGGACAGACGGTATGTTTTCCTCCAGGAATCTCTTGTCCAAAAGACCATTGGGCGCTTTCAAGCCCCATTTGACCATAATCAACTCTCGAACCCAGGAGCGTCCCATGATTGCATTTTATGACCATTTTTCGAAAAAATCTACATGAGACTACTGAATAGCAAACCCATTTCCATGCCTTTGGACAGCGTGTTTAGGGTTGCCTGCCGAGAGGTAGGTCATGTACAGTGCCGATCGGCACCCCTTGACCCTCTATATGGAGAGCATGATCTCACTTCAACAGGCACCTAAAAAACATCCCTCTTAGTGATCTCAATAACATTCTCTCAAAGTCAGCATTTTTTCCATATCAAAGCCTTTCCTTCACATTCCATTTCATCATTTCCTTACCCAATTTAGCAAATTCCCGTCTCTCTCCTCCTACCACCTTCAGCCACTTGCAAGAGTAGCCCTTCAAAAATTAAGATCAATCTCAAAGCTTCCAAAGAAGGTCCAACTCTTTCACTCTCTCTTTTAATTTCCTTATTTTTGCATTAATCCTTTAATTCTTACTTTCGCATTTCATCTTTGTTTGTTCACACTCATTAATATTCCACTTTTTATTAATAGTATTGCACATACTATTTTTTCTATAAAAAAACTCAAATCAAGAAAAAAGAGGGTTTGATTATAAATTCCAAACGAGAATTTATTATCACATTTTTTCACTCTAAAACATCTTTTTTTCTGAATACACACATCTAAATAAAATACCCAGTTGGATTTATGGGATAAACCCCACCGTCATGTTGCATGCGAACTACGTGGACTTTGATGCCTTTTTAGTCTACGTAGTCCTCTTTTCCTATTTCTGTTCATATATTAATTCTACATATTATATTTCATGCTTGTGTTTTGTCCAATTTATGCCATCATCTTTCTTTAAAAGATCGGTGACCCGAGAAATGTACACATTATATTTTTTATTATTATTCTGGTAACTCTCCTTCGGATGACCTCACTTTGCCTTCTCCATGACGTGAGTCGAGAAATTCCATTCTCCATGTATATATACATGAACACAAAGTTCACGGAGTTATTAAGGAGAAGAATAACACATGCCCATGAGAGATTGAAAGGGCGGGATGGGTACCTAACACCTTCCCATTTCGTAACTTAGCCCTTCAACCTCTGAATTAATTAGTTCGGCAAGCATCTATATGTATTTTATCCAATTCTATCAAGGAAACAATATTTCTTTTGCCTATTTTGTGCAAAATGGGTGGACGACTCTATCTCTTTACATCACTTTAAATTGACGACGAACGAATCTCCCCGAGGAAGGGTACATACCTTCCTTCTCTCCCTCTCACAACGCGAGCGAACGCCGACCCTCAGGTGGAGAACGAGATGGCCACAGTGGCGACTATGCTGGGGAGTTACTTGTCGTAAGAGTGCTAGACTCTGATGGCATGGGTGTTATCATTCGTTGAATATGTGCGTATCCAACTACATGTACATTGACCTTTTCCTCTATTACTTCTTATATATATTTACATCATTCTTATATAACTTATCACTCACTTTTCACTTCACTCACTTGTAAAGACCCTCCATTTACTCCTCACACTACTTACACTTGTATGTAGGATCACTTATATTCACATGTTTCACACACCATATATAATATCCATGATTAGGTCTTACTAGCACACACCTCCACTTATCACGCTTGTATATATCCATGCCAACTTGCACATATGACATGCCACTTGTAGTTGATCGATGTTTAGGCTCACTACCACACACTCACTCATAGATATGCACGCATCACTCACTCACACGTATCCATACTTAGTGTAGTCTTCATGCTCTTGCTAGATTTACTTTTAATGGTACTTGTACATTCTTCCCTATTAGTATAGTGATTATTTTACTCATCATGCCAAATAAAATACTCTCATAATATATTAATCAAGAATCATTCATTTTGCACACTACATCACCAAGAGCATAACTATTTTCCAAAATTTTGTGCAGTACTGGGTCGTCACTTTGTGATGGGTGCTATTCTGACGGGTCGCAGTTAGCCTAAGGAATATGACTCTCACCTTCCATTATCCTAGTACCTTCAATTTATATCAAACGATTCCCCTTGTATCGTACCGCTCGTCAAAACTCACGATGGGAGGTGTATAGCAAGGATATTTGTTTATGTACATCGAGTATATGTAATTCTCTCTCACACGTAATGTCCCCATGAGGTATATAGTGAGGAAATTCATGTACACTCAGGTGTATCAAATGGATTTTCCACACGTAACAATTTTTCTCAAAAGCATGAAGTATATCAAGGAAGTCATACATAGGCGGGAACCCTTCAACTAACCAAACAAATGTATAAACCTCACATAGGCGTCAGACCTAGGACACTCATATTTAGTTTACCAATTACCACACGAAACTTTGTTGAAATGACAGGTCGGGATGCAGCCCAAAGTTTTGAAATATTTGTGTCTTTTCAAAATAGTACCCAATTCATGAGCTTGGAAACAAGTCAAACCTTATCTTACCTATTTTTCAAACACAATTTTCCTAGGCTCAAGTTCGGTTTGGCATTTATTTTTTTCATTTAGGTAAACCTAATACAAGTGAAAACATAATAATAATAATAATAATAATAATAATAATAATAATAATAATAATAATAATAATAATAATAATAATAATAATAATAATAATAATAATAATAATAATAATCATCATCATCGTCATCATCATCATCATCATCATCATAATAATAATAATAATAATAATAATAATTACGATGAGATTCTTCCCTCACTTTTTTCTTTCTTACTCATATCTAAAAAAATCGAATTACAATTTTTTTTTCTCGTCCTTTTATAAAAAATACCAATAACATTTTTTCCTTATTTTTTAAAAAAAAAATGTCAAAAGCATTTTTCCTCTTTTTCAACAAAAAAGAATCATTTCTTCCCTTTTCACAAATAAATTCGAATGATTTTTTTTCTCAGGTCGATCGCATACCCGATCCTCTGCCTGGCTCCTTATTGGCTTCGATCTTCCGTCAAATGACCCAAAAGCGCCACGAGTTTCCCAACTACTTCATCCCAGTCCATAATTTAACTTCACCAGTCCTTCATGGAAAACAATGAGCAAACACCGAACATGCAACCTAATTTGATCGTAGTCCTAGCCCAACTCAGTGACAAGATTGACAAACTTCAAATTGAGGTTCATGAGATGTAGCGAAATCAAGCGTAAGTTCCTGACGAGCCCGAGGGTATCTTTCATTGAGCCATGGGTCCATCCGCTCCTGAGGCTATTTGGGTCCCACAAGAATATCAGCATGCTCCCTCACCCCGCCTGCCAATGGGCCACTGCTAGCTCAACTCCCTATGCCAAACCTTTCCCATCTAGGGGCTAACTTACCAGTACCTGTTGATCCCAAAGAGGAAGAATTGAACAAGGTTAAGGAAGACCTCAAGATGTTGTTAAAAAAGTTTGACCAAGTTAATATATTTGGGAACTACATGGACTATACTCACATGTCTCCTAACCCTAAAGCAAGATTGTCGGAGAAATTCAAGATGCCAACTATCGAGAAATTCGGGGGCCATGGGCCCCCAATTGTTCACCTTCATAGTTATCACCGAGACATGACTCTCCTTGATGCCTCTAAAGAGATAATGGACTAGATAATTGTTCCAACAGACTTTGAAGGACATCACTCTTTGTCGGTTCCTATCCCTTGAAGAAATTAAGATCTGCAGTTAGGAGGATGTCGTATGAGAATTCATGTCACAGTACAACTACAACAAATATCTAGAGGTCACACGCCAGGATATAAATCTTCTCAAGAAGAATCCAGGAGAAACTATCATAAACTTCATACCAAGGTGTAGAGATAAAGCTTCCACTATGACTAATTGACCTTCCGAAGAAGAATAAGTCAGCATAATGAAGAAAATATTCTTGCCCCATATCCCAGGGAATATGGGAAAACAATATTACCCACACTTTCGAGAGCTCCGGGAAATGGGTGTGGTAATTGAAGAAAGTGTTACCAAGAGAGAAGTCGATCCAAAGATAGTCTCTGGACAGTTAACCTCCAGAAAATATGAGAAGCCTGCCAAAGTTACAGTCTCAACTATTAATAGCATCTCTCAGCCCGCTACCTCTTGGGCAAGAAAGAGTCTTGCTAATCCCATCAGAAAGAATACATCGAGATTCGTGCTCCCCTCTCTAAAGTATTCCAGGCCTTGTTGAGAGGAAACCTCATCAAACCTTTGGATGTCATCCATTACCAAACCCACTTCCCAAAAACTTCAAAATCGACATGCATTGTGATTTCCACCAGTCTATTGTCCATAATACTGGTCTATTATTCTATCTATGAAATGTAATCTATGGTTTAATTGACCGGGGTATTATTGCTTCACTATCAAATCATAAATCCAACACCCCTCATAATCCACTTCCCACCCACACAAATGCCACTTTTTAGAAAATGACTCAGAATTCAATCCATCTACCCAAACTGTTCCCAGTAAAACACCCATCATAACCATAATCTCACCTCAACCGCTAAAAAATTGCCCATATTTTCTTCTACCTATTTCACCGACCAAGATCTGTCACTCTTAAAGAGGGCTTGTGTTTTCGTTTATACTCGGTCCGAAGGGAAAGATATAGATTTATCAGCAATACTGAATTTTCTTCTGGATTTTGGGCTGAAATTGCCCTTTAAAATGACCATCGACTGTCAGATGTTAATTGTCTTGTTCATAAAATCCTAGAAGTGGGATCGCGAGTCAGATAATTGTGTTGTACCCGTCGATGAAATCAGTTTGGATGATGTAGTACAAATATGGTAGACATGTTTTGATATACTAACAAGGTTTGCAACTTTTTTGAACTACTCACTACTTTAAATCATCAAGGGCGATTGGTCGCTTCAGTCTTGCACCTCCTCGTTGAGTGGGAAGATTTATATGAGGAAGCCATTGAGGTCGTGGAATGTATCGATTTCTATTGGCAGGAAGACATTGTTTCCACCTAATGGGGGGAAGAATGTGATAGCTCTGATGATGAATCGAGTCAAGAAAAGGTTAGTCCAATAATCAACCTATACGGGATGATAATCTTTGAAGATTTATTGGGAAAACCAATAAAGTAGCCATTTAACCCTAAATCGATGAAGAAACGTGGTTCTTATTCTTTCCCACTTCCGTAAACAACATGACCAGATCCGGAAGACACTATCAGAATCCAAATTCTCAGCCATCAGGAACAAATAAAGGAAAGGGAGTTGCCGAGGAACTCCCATTGCCCGAAATAACCATCAAGGAAAATAAGATCCATGACCATATAAAAAAGACCCAAGCCGATATTACCTTGTTGGGACTCTTCATGTCTTCCCAATTATAGTGAAACGCTCTGATAACGTTGGTCACTGGGTTCATAGTTCCTCCTTCCACCACTACAAAAGAAGATGTAAACCTAGTTGGATCCTTGACTACCACTAGACTCCTTTCTTTCTCCTAAGAAGAAATTCCAAAGGTCATCTCATACCACAATTATGCCCTCAACATCTCTATTGAAGTGATGGGAAAGATAGTCCCCCTATCACTCGTTGATAATGGATACGCCCTCAATGTTTCCCCACTAAGAACCTTTAATTACATGGGTTATATGTAAGTGATATGACTCCTACTTCTATCGTAGTGTGTGCTTATGATAATACTCATTGAGAGGTGAACCATAACACTCATAATAGGGGCTGGTCCTATCAATCCTGTTATTTAGTTTCAAGTTATTGACATACCCGCATGCTTTAACCCATTACTTGGTTGAATGTGACTTCATAGCCTTCGAGGGATATCCTCCTCCCTTCATTAGAACTTGAAATTCTTCACCAATCGGAATGCTATATAGCTTCCACCTACTGAGATGCAACCCAACCTTGATATCTACTTTATCTCTTCATGTGTTGTTGTTCCTCCATTTTCTAATAACAATGTAATCGAGACCTCTTTTGATGAGGTTCTCAATCCAGTTTTTCTTGAAAGTAAAATAAATGAGGATTTTAAGTATCTTGCCGTGACTTACATTAATTGTATTGATTCTATTCAAACTCTTGATGATGATGATTTTGCAAATAAATAATTTTTATTGATCTTAATAAGGTTAATAACTAACAACATACCCGTGTTCAAATTAATGAGGATGAAACTATTGCTATCAATCTCGGTTCTAATAGCCAATAACACGAGATTAGGATAGGGTCCACCATTAACGAGCATGAGCGGTGCAATTTGAAGAAGAGTTAAAAGAATTTGTGGACCTTTTCACATGTTCCTATGATGACATGCCCGAAATTGATCCCAAAATAGCTCAGTACAAGATTCCAACTCTCCAAGAATGCAAATCGATTAAATAGAAGTTGTGAAAGCTCCGCACTAAATGGTCACTCAAAGTCAAGGAAGAGGTAATCAAACAGTTCAATTTAGGGTTCATTTGGGTGATCGAATATCCCATATGGCTACCCAACATTGTACCTATACTAAAATTAGGAGGGAAAGTCCGCATGTTCATCGACTATCAGGATTTGCACAAACCATTACCGAAAGATGATTACATGCTGCCCAATATTAACATGATTATGGATAACATGACGAGTTACGCCCTTAATTCATTCATCGATGGATTCTCCGGATATAATCAGATCAAGATGACCATAAAAAAGCTACATTCATCACCCCAAGGGAACCTTATGTTACACGATTATGCTATTCGAGCTCAACAACGCATGTGCTATATACCAAAGGGCTTCCACAACCATATTCTAAGATTTGATACAAAAGGAGGTTGAAATATACGTAGATGACATGATTATTAAGTCTAAGACTTGGGAAGGTCACATTCCTGCCCTTTAAAAGTTATTCGAATGAGTAAGACAATACCAGATGTGGTTAAACCCGCAGAGATGCATTTTTGGCATCACCAAAGGAAATATTTTGGTATTCATAGTCAGTGAGAAGGGAATTGAAGCAGACCCTACCAGACTAAGGCCATTCTCAAAATTCCACTGCTCAAACGGAGAAGGAAGTCTGGGGATTATTGGGAAAATTATAGTATATCAACTGGTTCATCAGACAGTAGTTGAATCTATTTACAAACCCATCTTCAAACTCCTCCAAAAGGATCCTACCAAAGTCTAGAAGGAATCCTATCAGTAAACCTTCGATAGAATCAAGAAATATTTCACCCGTCCTCCGGTACTTATGCCTCTGTAGCCTGGTCTCCCTATACTCCTATACCTAGTTGTAACAGACACTACAACAGGGTATTTGCAGGCCCAATATATCGACAAATCCGATAAAAAGGGCCATCTACTATGCTAATAAAAAATTGGTCGGGTATGAAGTCAATTACACTACGTTGGAGAAAATATGCGTCGCCCTAGTCAGGGTCACTCAAAATTTACTGCACTATATTATCGTTTTCCACCTAGACTTGTGTCCCGAATGGATCCTATCAAATACATGCTTAGAAAACCCTTTATGTCTATATGAATGTCCCGGTAGTTGATGCCACTGTCTGAATTCGATATCATGTACGTCACATAGAAAGCCAAAAAATGGAGAGCCATTTTCGATTACTTTGTTGACTACCCCATGGAGGAGGTTGATGTTTGGATCTCTGAATCTTTAGAAGAAGATATCCTTTGCATATCTCAGGAAGACCTCAGGTGGAAAATGTTCTTTGATGGAATTTCCAACAAGAAAGGATACGACATTGCGATACTCCTATTTACCCCTGATGAGTCTCACACTACCATTGCCATCAAGCCATATTTTTCTTGCACTAATAATATGATCAAATATGAGGCATGCATTGTAGGCCTCAAAGTAGTCCTCAAGAAAGGTATCAAGTACATGTATGTCTATGGGTATTTTACCCTCATCATCGGCTAAGTCCTTAGAATATGGAAAGTCAATGATGAAAAGTTCTTACTATTCCATGTCCACCTAGAAGAGATGGCCTCCCACTTCCAAGATATCACCTTCCACTACTTTCTCCATGCAAAGAATAACATAGTTGATGCCCTTGCTACCTTGGCCTTCATGATTGACATGCCCTAAGGAATAACAATGGCCCTCTTCCTAGTCCAAAAATAAGCTATGTCAACCACTGCTACCACATTGAGCTCGTCATAGAGGAAGATTCCAATATGGTCGAGTGTTGGTACTATGACATTTGTCTCCTCCTCAAGAACCATAAGTATCCTCAAGACGCCGATAAGAAATACTGTGTGACACTCCTCAAAATGGATGCCTAATACATCATTAGTGACAAAACACAGTTTAAGAGTAACTTTGATGGAACCCATTTACACAGCATCATAGGGGTTGATATTGAAGAAATGATGCAGAAGATCCACAACGGGGAATGTGAGCCCCAGATGAACGGTTATATGATTGCAAAAAATACTATCCATCAAGTGTACTATTGGACCACCATGGTTTAGGATTTCACCGCTACGTTCGGAGATGCCTCAAATGCTAATAATTTTCCAATCTCCAATACTAACCTCCTCAAAAATTATATAACATGACTTTTCCCTAGTCATTCTCCTCCTGGGCCATTGATATCATAGGGAAAGTCGATACCAAAGCTTCCAATGGGAATGAGTTCATCCTAGTCGCCATTGATTATTTCAACAAATGGATCGAAGCTAAGTCATACGCAGTACTAAATGCCAAGAAAGTGTCCAAGTTCATCCGAATGAACATCATCAGCTAATATGGGGTTCCCCATGAGTTAGTATCAGATAATGGGTTACACTTTGAAGCCAAGATCACAGAACTGATCGATGAAAATGAGATTCAGAGACACAAATATTCCCCCCACCGACCCCAAAATAATGGTGCAGTTGAAACTGCCAACAAAAACCTCAAATCCATCATCAGTAAAATTCCTCTTGGGCTGCCGCACTTTAGTCCGAATATCTATTGGGGATACCCCTTACTCTTTAGTATAAGACATGGAAGAAGTCCTACCCGTTGAGTTAAAAATACATTCCTTATGCATTATGCTCGAGAGCAGAGTCAGTGAGGAAGATTAGTATGAGATCCTCTTTGATGAACTATCACTCTTGGATGAAAAGAGGATGAAGGCACTATACCACGTCTAAGGGTACCATATTAGGCTAGCTTGATCATTTAAGTGAAGAGTCAAGGATCGTGGTGTCCAAGAAGGGGACTTAGACCTAAAAGAAATCATAGAACCCGTCTGGGACCCTAGAGGGAAACTCAAACTAAACTGAAATGGCCTTTACATAGTGAAGAAGATCCTGTTAGGAGGCGTCATTATGCTCACTGACCTTGACGGAGAAGAGATGGCATGTCCAATCAACCCGGACCGTCTCAAGAAGTTCTGCCCTTAGTTCGAAATCTCAGTGCACTATGACTCCTCTCATTCCCTTTTATTTTTAAAAAAACTCTTCATCTATGTCTACCCAAAACTACGTTGGGCCCGATCCTCTAAAAAATCTTTTGCTATCAAAATGGAAATCATATAATTTTCAAAACTCCCAGAGGTACATAGGAAGCACATTATCTTTTCATGGGAATTGTCCCCTTTTTTCACAAAATGCTATTCGTTTTTAACCCCTGAGAATGATAGTCCATTTTATCATTTACATGAACAAAAGGATTATGTATGCATTAGAGATTGGTATAGATAATTAAAATGTAAAACGCATCAAAAGGAACAGTAATATAATCAAAATCTTTTTTATTTCTAATAGGAGAGTTCATTACTATTACATGAAATGTTAGTGAAGGAAGTCAAACCAACCACCCCTCTTCACTAATCAAACTATTCCTAAACAAACCCAATCGAACTTTATAAAAATATTCCCAAATCCCAGAAACACAAAACAAAAAACATAAAAAAACATACCAGTCACACAAAAGCTTCACATAATATAATACCATCTTCATAAAGTCCTATCCACAGCTGTCGAAAGACCCAACCCCATCATCATCAGCCCTCGGAGGTCCTCATATTTCTCCTGACTAGTTGGTATTATGAATACGTCCATGGAGCAATAAGCCCTAACCATCATGGAGAAAACCAATACTCCCCTCTCCATGGTGTCAAAAAGGATAAACCACCTCTGGTAGGTCTCCTCCGCTAATATCTTCACCACTACTTGCTTACACAACCATTTTAGATAGTCTCATGACACATGCTAGACCTTTCCCTATAGATTGAGATGGATGGGCTGACAAATGATAATTCTTCCACAAAGAACTTAACTTCATATGCATGGATTCAGTCAAGTCCTATACCGAAAAGAAGTCCAGTGTCGAAGGAGGCGCTATTTACTCCCATATGACTTTGCGCAGAAGCCTCCAAGGGAAATATAATGAAGTCTTCCATAAGCCAACTAACGAAACATATTGGTATTCTTCCAAGTCCATAACAAGCTATAGCTCTCCCCACCATGGCACCAACTAGCGAGGGCATTGGGCTCCATACTCCACGAATAAAATAACATAGTTCTTTATGGATGGACCGAAACTAGTGAAGTATCGACTAATGATATTCAATACGGATGACAAGGGATACTCAGGAGGAACCGTAAAATGGAATATCTCAGCCAGCCATATGAGAAGCATCATTGGGATCCCTCCTAAGAAGCCAAAACTACCTTCTCGCCAAGCATTAAGAGCATTTAAGGTTTTCTCCAGTATCACTACCACAGGACTATGATGGTAAGACATCCACTTTGTCATTGTAGCCAACTGAGTGTCCACTATTAGGTCCCCCATCACCAGTAGAAGTTAGGCCAAGGGAAACAACTTTGACATGGCCAACGCCATTGAAATTCCTTAGATGCATGAAATACATGACAGTCATAAGACAGGTCATCCCCCAGTGACTGACGATCGAGCCGTCGAAGGGAAATATGGAGAAACTCTGCCAATAAGTCCCGAGGATAAATGCGTGGGGGGAACGAGAAAATTTGGGCATAGCCGCCACTACACTAGGATTGATTCACAACATGGCTGAGAACTCTTTATAGGTCAGACATACCTCATCTAAACCAAATCGAAAAACATGGTTTCGAGGTACCAGAATTGTGCCACCACCGCCAACATGTTCCAATCAATAGATCGATTATGCCATAAGGAGACTGGACCCATGTTGAAAGCTTCGTACTCCACGTTATACTGACACATGGATTTTAGAGTTTTGAGTTAGGAAGAGAATTATTCCTGCATCGAAAGGGATATTTGGGAAATAATAGAGCAGAAAGAAGGAAACAATAAGGAGGAGAAAGTGAGAATGGATGAAAACCTACACCCCCTTACCCCCTTTTATACATAAAAATCTTGGCTAAAGACAAAAGACCTGATGAGTCCAAATGAATTCCTACCTTTTAAAGTACTCTGAGCTGCAGGAAAGTGTAATCAAAGCCTTAGAGTGATTTGACTTGAACCATATGCCGAAAAGCAGGACAAGGTGTATAACGATCAGCAACCCCCTTATTTTAGAAAATTTTATCTTTCCTCTTTTGTCAAAATTAAAAACTTAAAAAATAATTCCTTATTTTAATACCCCCGGGTTATTTCTTTTAAACTCATCCATTTTTAACCATCATTTATCATCATTTGTTTCTCATCATAAGTCTTTTCCTTGAGTTATTTAATAAATAAATATCCCAACATTTTTATAGTCTCAACAATAAATTAAAAAGTTCAAATGGAATAAGTCATTTAAACAAGAATAAGCAATAATAATCTTCTTCATATATAATGCCATTTCATGATTACATTTTCCAGGTAGAAGAAATAAAATAATGGGACTTATCCTGAACCCACAATCTCTCTCTCTCTCTAAACCTTTAATACCTGAGGTGGATACTCTTCCCACGATGACGAGTTGTGGAACCTTTAATCCCCGAGCCCGATGCCTCATCCAACGTAGTGGGAGGAACAAAACAAGAAGGAACAAAGTTCTTGATATAGGCAGTCACGGAGTCCACCTAGTCCCTAATCTCCTTTAGACAAGTGTTCAGCATCTGAACATGCTGTAAGCAAAGAAACAGAAAAAAATCTTTATAAGCCCCATCAACCCCGTATTCGCTTCATTAGGGCCTGTGTGGTATGCTCATTGATCTCCCTCTAATCAATCAAAATTATAGGAGGGCACAGTGACTTGAGTAAGCGGAGCCTCCTCTGTCGCAGTCGCTATCGACGATGTACCACCTGCGCTGTGGGAAGATCCCACCAGTCTACTGGTACCTCTTCCCGACGTCATAGAAGGCGAAGGCATGCTCTCCACACGATAAATGTAGGAAGATATCAATCAACTCGTCATGAAATCCAAGTAGTCGTAGGTCATCATTGTGTTCGTGTAGAGTGAATAAGCCTCTTCAACCACTGTCGCCACCTTAGCCTCATCAGATATCTCCCTCACCCACCTCATATACATCGAAGGCATCGCCAGGGAGACCAACACTTCATATTTCACTATCTGTCACACAACCTTCTCTCCCAAGTACCAGGAGTATCCAAACTCATGCCCGCCACACCCATGTGCTGAGGAGACATCCCCTAAGGGTAAAAGTTCGCTTGAAATTTCCAACAAAGATTAGTATTCGTGCAAAAAAAAAATGCCAAAAAGGATTCAAAAGAAGAATGGACTGATCATTCGTCTGCGTGTTTAGATGCTGTCGCACCGCCGTCGGGGACAAAAAGTAGTTCGACCGCCTGTTGGACTTTTTCCATCGGTACATCTGGAAGAAGCCCCCAAAATCCTCATCTTTTTGGGCTATCAACCTAGCATTGAGCTCGATCACCTCATAGAACCACGTTTGTAGAAAAGACAGGAATTAGAAAAGAAGAAATAAAGGAAAATAAATAAAAAGAAAATATTATAATTACCTCCAAAAGGTACGTAGTCCCCGTAAAGTCTTCTGGCAGCACTAGTTTAATGCATCCAAAGAAGAGTAAATGGTCACCAAAGTTAGGCTTCCCCAGTCATTGAGCGGAGCATAAAAAAAGATCCTCAAAAATGGAAGAACCAAAGATGAACGACGTAGCAACTCATCGCCACCAGAAAACCACCCAACAGAAGCAAAGTAAATAACCGGGCCATTTGCCTCACTTATCGCCCGTCAGTCTCATCAGTCCTCCTACTCAAGAGCACCTCCCTAAGAAAGGAAACGCAAATAGAATCTCCAAAAACTATCCTACCCACATCCCCGAATGCCGCTTGAATTTCCTCCGTCATCACCCTTGCAGTATGGTCTACCTCTATCTGCGTTCCCCCCAATCTATCCCCAGTAGCTACTGCACGTCAATGGGAGTGACAATCGTCTCCTTAAAGACCAAATAGAAGATGTGGGAAGTATTCCACCAACACTCTCCTACAGCACATAGCACCGTAGTAGAACATGAAATATCATCCAAAGCCTGTGCCAGGATGCTAAATCTTGCAGAAGTAACCACCCAATGCACCACCACTGAAGATTCTCCCATACATCCTTCAACCCCATCCTCTATCTAGAACGCGTCCCTCCCATACATCCTTAACTATACTTAGATAGCCACAACGGTTCTTCTCCCTAGACGAATAGTGGTGTGAGGGCTCATGCAAAAGAAAGCGATCCTCAGCTACTCGCTCAAATAAGTAAAAAATATTCTTATTTCCCAAACAAAGGGTCATCATAACTCTCCACTCTAGGCCCGCCCAATCATAAACACTCAACAACTCCACATTTTATTCCTTGCTAGAAAAAAACCACCATTTAAAGTATTGAATAAATAAGGACTTAGAGATGGATTTTAGAGAGAAAAACTAGAAGATTCAAATGCAAAAAGAAGTGAAAAAGAGAAGGGATCACCACCTTTTTATTGGAGTCTAAATGGCTTGATGATTACGAGAACCCTACTCATATCGATCGGCACCTACCTATTTCTCTTCCTGAAGAATACTAGGAGTCCGTGCCATTACAAAATGACAACCCCAACAAGATGCCGATCGACAGCTCCCTGAAATTTTGTATAGAAAATGCCAAAAAATCCAAATATTCCTAAAAATACGAAACAAGTATTAGAACATTTCTCCACCAAAGAAAACTATTTAAGCTTCCAAAATCCCTAAAGAGATTAATATTACACTCTTATCTCCAGCATAAGACCCTAAACATATTTTGTAAAATGGTGCATCCCAAAAGTTCACTACAATTCCCCAACGGAATCTCAAAATCTCAAGTCTTCCCTAGCGGAACCCAAAATCAAATGCCTACCCAGCAGATTACAAAATTTTCCCATTGAAATTTCTAGACTAGACTTTCTCCCAATCCATCCACCATAAGATATTAGCTTTAACAAAGCTATCTCCTCTAAAAAAGACATAATCTTTAGCCAAATGTCTTTCCCAGTAGAGTCTCAAAATAAAACAATCCTCAACAGAACCACAAGTACAAAGGTAAATTAAAGACTCCCCAAAGGGAAATCCCCTTGCATTACAACTATAGGTCCTCAGAATTCAGCTCGGCCTGCAAAATTGGTCGTTCCAACTTTAGGTCCTTAGAATTGACCCCAGCTCTAAGAATCGGTCGTCATAACTTTAGGTCCTCAGAATTGACCTCGGACCTCAGAATCGGCCGTCCTAACTTTAGGTCCTCAAAATTGACCCCGACTGGCAGAATTGGTCGTACCACCTATAGGTCCTCATAATTTAGCTCGACTTACAGAATCGATCGACATCACTTTAGGTCCTCAAAATTAACGTTGGAAAACATAATTGATCATCCCAACTTTTGGTCTTAAGAATTAATCTCAACCCTCAGAAATTGGTCTTCATGATTATAGGTCCTTAGAATTGACCTCGGACCATAGAATCGGTCATCCCAACTATCGATCATCCCAACTTGAGGTCCTAAGCCTTGGCCCTTATAATTTTTCTTCATAATTATAGGTCCTCAAAATTGACCAAGACTCACATAATCGGTCGTCAAAAGTTTAGGTCCTCAAAATTGACCTCAGTCCTCAGAATCAGTCGTCCTAACTTTAGGTTCTCAGAATTGGCCTCGACTCTCAAAATAGGTCATCAACACTTTAGGTCCTCATAATTGGAATTTTAGATCCTCAGAATTAGCCTTGACCCGCCGAAATGGTCATCCCCAATGTCTTCATCCCATTAGTTCCTCAGAGATGACCTTTTTCCCCAAAACATACAGGTGGTGTCTATTCGATGGATTCTAGTTGTTCCAAGCTCACCAGTCAGGGGGATCTATAGATAACACATTTAAGGACCCTCATAACCATATCCTTACATCCCTAGCACCTCCTCCTTCACCAAAACCCTAGGTCATATTCGAGTACCGATCTTAAGGGCACCGGGTGCTCCCAGGCCCCGTTTGACTTCGGTAAAATTTATTGTCAGAGAAAAAGCTCAATGAATCTTCGAAAGGCTCTGAATCCCCTTTCCAACGGTTCACCTCATGTGTGAATCAGCCTTACAGCTCAAACAAATGATCCATTTTACTATCAAAAATTGATTTGGAGGCCACCGGGCACTCTTGGGCCCAGTTTTGACCCCAATAAACTTCCTCACCCGAGCAAAAGATCTACAATATTTGAAGGGTTAATCCCCTATCCAACGGTCCACCGAGTATGTGAATTGCATTACAGTTTGGACAGATGGTTCGTTTTCCCCTAAAAGCTCAACTAGAGGCCACCGGCTGCTCTACAACTCCATTTGACTACCGTAAACTCTTAAGCTCTAATCAGGATAGATAAATATTTGAAGGTCTCTAAAAACCCTTTCCAATGGCTTGCCTCATGCATGAATCAGCCTTACGATATGAATGAATGACCTATTTTACTCGGAACGGTCATCGGGTGCTTTCGGGGCCCATTTGACCAAGGTCAACTCTTTGAATCAAACAAGATTGAATAAATCTTCTAAGGGATCTTAATACGCTTTCCAATAGTCCATCCCATGTATGAATCAGCCTTATGTCTTAGATGAACAGTCCATTTTCCTTCGTCGAGTACTTCCTAGCCCTGTTTGACCATAGTCAAATCTCGAACTTGGGAGTGGACAAATGGATTATTAAAGGTATTGGGATACCCTTTACAATTTTATGACCCATGTGTGATTCTTACTTATCAATTGCATTTTACGACCATTTTTTTGAAAATCTTCTTGAGACTGTCGAATGACAAACCCATTTCCCTGCCTATCAGTAGTGTGTCTGGCGTTGCCTGCCGATAGGCATGTTAAATATTGTAAGAGGGTGGTCCCCTTGAAGCCTAGGAGTATAGTAATACCAGTAGAGGCATAATACCTATAGGTATGGTAATAAATTATAACCCAAATACTCTTTAACAAAGACAAATGAACACACAATATTGTATATAATCAACACTCAGATTGAACTCACAAATCTCTCGTGTATAATTGAAAGAATAATAAAGAAAACTCAAAAGAAACTCATTCAAATGGAGAGAGAAGTAAGCACCCTAGATACACCTTAGCAAGCATCCAACACCCCAACAACCTCTGATATCTCTCTGGTCAGCTATTAAAAGTTTCATAATAAATGATAATGGTGGGTGATTAAAACTCTCTCTAGTTTATAATAACTTCTCTTGAAAAATATCTCTCTAGTAATAAACTCTCTACAAAGAACTCTCTCTTGTTAGAAGTGCTTGAGGCTAACAAATAGCCCCACACCTTTCCCGAGATGCCTCAGTCCTTCACAAGTGTGAAAGACATACACCTCACACTTTACGTCACAAGCATTAAATGCCTGATAGGTCGATACAGGTTACGTCCTTATTATTAAATACCAGGACATACCTTTTACCTAAATACTATGGAATAGAGAACTGTCACAGTAGAGGTGACTCACCAACAGTCTGATAGCCCCAATACCACAGTTGTTTACTCATGTTTGAATCGGATAGTATTTAGCTGGCTGGTGACATTACCTAAAGTAGATGTGACATTTGGTAGCGGGCTATTTGTCTCAAAGCTCAATATATAATGGAACTCAAGGTTAATCTATGAAATCTTCCACGATGAAAGATCTCTTAGTGTTTTACTGAGCTGCCTCACCGAGCTGCCTCACTGAGCTGCTTCACTGAGTTGCCTCATCGAGCTACTTTGGTGAGATGCCTCACTATCTTTATGTTGTTTCCTTCTCTTAAGTCTCTTCTAATAATGGGGGAAGATTTATCTAATTCAAAGATTACCTTAAAATACCCTTCACATTTGCCCTAAAGATTTTTTGTGAGCGAAAGAAATGTTTGCACGAAAAACTTCTCAATCTGATGGACCGTCTTCTTTTTCCAGTTCAAATTCTTCCTTATTTTCCTTTACTGTAACTACTATCACTATTGTTGTTAGAAAAAAATTAACTTCTCCCCGATGTACCTGAACCAAAGGTCTGAAACATCTAGGCGTATGGAGAGGGGACATCGTAACTTTTTTCTGTTGTTATATCCCGATTGTCATGTCTTCTTCATTTTTTGGTGTAATTCTCCCAAAGTACATGGGAACTTCTAAAAAACAAAAATTCTCCCCAATATGCTTCATTTCGTTCCACCATTGAGTAAACTTTTAGTGATGTGACATTTTCGTTAGGACTTCCCCTAATAATATGAATTCTCTTTGTTTTCTCTTCTCAAACTTGTAAAATTCTCCCCAATTTATATCTGAGTTGTGGCCATCACCATTTGAACTTGTCCAAAAAGAAAAAATTATCCCCTATGTAGTGAGTCGAAGTTATCTTTGCACAGACTTATGGAGAGGGGACATCGTGAATTATTTGAATTGTGTTGCGAGCAACCTCCTATTCTTGAGAGGTCAAAATTCTCCCCGATGCATATCTTCATTCGATCTTACAGTGTGAGGACTTTCCTTAATTGGGCATTTTGGATTTGAATGTATTTTAAAATTTCTGGCGTAAAAAGTCATTACTTCTTTTGAAAGCAGACCTTTATCTCCTAAGCATCACCTCATTAATGATGTGATATTGTCTTTTCAAATGTTAGGGCACTCATCGAAGTTCCACGTGTCCCTTCATAATTATTATGGGCAACCACACATGTGCTTTAGTGGGAAAACTAAACTGTCTATTTGTATTCTACACTTTCAATACCTCAAACACTTACCCTTTTCTTTTTTCACGCTTTCATTTGCTATCAGTGTCTCTAGAGCTTTAGAGAGAGAAAAGGGATTTTCTTCAACCATTATTTCTCAAGACTTCATCCTACTCTTCTTCTCTTTTCCATTTCTAACTACTGACTCTCCATTATTCCCAGCCTACCCTTTCTTCTTGCCACCATTACCTCACCTCAACCTCCTATGGATTCTTCGTATGTTGCTCCAGGTGTCCCAATCGCCATTATTTCTACTGCCACCACTGCTACTCTCTCCACCACCTTGGACCCCACCATTATGATGGCAGCTCGTCAAGACCAACTCCGCCTTTATCTACGTTCTCCTATTTTTTCCAAGGATGAAAAATACTGAGCAATGTACCAAACCGTCGTTTTAAATGCCATGTGTGATTTCTTGGCACTTGGTGATGAAGATGATGAAGCTACTGCTTGGGGTTTCGTCCCCCTAGAGGGGATTTTGTATTTTTGCCTTAATCGATGTGACTTCTCCTATTCCTACATAGACTTAGAAGGGCCAGGATGCTCCCCAACCTATTTTACTTCCTGGAACACGTATATGCAAACAACTTATGCTAATGCCCTCACTAAGGTTGATCTCCATCGGTCTCCATAGTTTCATGAGTTTACCCTGTCGAATACAATACAGCACTTCACGTACTTGTATCTCACTAAAACGTTAAAACTCACACCTTCATTGCTGCTTGGTCTTGATCCCACTAGTACCTCGACTTACTATGATAAGGATTTAGATGCCGAAGAGACTGCTGCTAGGGAAACCTTGGATCAGATATATTGAAGCTGAAAATGGTCTTTCAATAAAGCTACGTTCACCACTCTCATCAGTTATTTCTTTCAAGCTCCTTCTGAGAAGGATGGTTACTCTAGTTTTGGCAACAACAAAGGTACACCTTTATAGTTACCATCTTACTTACTTTTTATCCTTTCCAGTTTTATGTTTTCTAGAAAACCCAATTACCAACCCCGAAGGGACCTCATCAATATCTCTATTCGTTTAGATGGGGGCTCAATCTCTCTATGGAAACCATGGCTTTAGGGTCCCTCTATACTTGGTTGTACATGACCCACTTGAATATAGATAGGTCCTTTGACTGCTACAACTTGGCTAATTTTACTAATACCATAATCCTTACATGTTTCCTCTACATCCGTTATCTAGAGATAGCTGCCATAAAAAAGCCTTACCCAGTTCGCGTAGACCTCAAACCCCATTGGTTATTTCTGTTTCATAAGAATTAGATTCACAAGGACTTTCTTTCCATTATATACATCCCTATGGCGAAGATTCTTTTACCCAAACTTGGTCTTTCTTTACCCATGAAGACAGACCAGTTCAAGTCACTTCGGAAGAACTCATTAACAAAGATACTTTATTTGTAGTTGTTCTCTTGTTAAACCAAGGTTATATTCATTTTTACACCAAATGGGGATACACCTCAAAACACAACAACTTCACTTATGGCTCTCATCAGTTTGGCTTCGACCAAGAGGTTCCTCTCTCTGTTTTCCAAGAATCCCATTCTAGGGCTACTTTTTTAGGCCTGTTCTTTTTATACTATCTCAGTTACCTCCTTTGTGTGTTCGACGATTGCTGGTCGAATCACCATCCCCATCATAACAAGGAAGGGTGATATAACTTTTATTTTTTCCACCAAATACCGGCCGATGCATCTGGTTAGGATTAGAGAATTCATTCAAAGTCCCCCAGTCTACCCTTCTATCTTGGGTGTTGGGTTCCCTCTGAACAACACTCCCAAAGATCCCCCCAGTGAGCTACCTCCCTACTGCCCTTTAGTTGTTACAATTTCCCCCAAGGATAAAATAACTCCAGCTCCAAAAATGATTTCCCCTGTCGAAGCAGCCCTTGTGGAAGGTACCATTGCAATAGTTGCTTCTAGCGAGGGCCCTTCTTAACCCCCTTCAAAAAATTAAAGACAATAAAAGGTGGTACATCCTCAAAATCCAAATGTAAGTCTAAGTCCCAAGTACCTATGGATGCCTTTGCAATTGCTTTTGTTCCCCCTCTGATGTCTGTAGACTTAAGTGAGGAGATACGAGCAAAATGTCAAGCATAGATTTAGCGAGTTCATGTGAGTTCTAACGACACACTCCTCCTATTACCCCCTATAACGTTTCCGACAATACTAGTAGACCCCACTGAGGGGGGCACGTCAAGGTGAAAAGGTTCTAGAGTCCCCTATACTGCTAGTGGCTCTGGTACAAGGAAGAAGACTCTAGGTATAAAAGCCCAGAAAAAACATGCCTACAAAGTGCAACTACCACCTTCTGCCTCTGTTCTCATGACTTCTCCTCCTTCATCTCCTCTTGAGGCCATTATCCTCGATGACAACCCTGAAGTTTAGCGTGGTTCTACTGAAGGAGATTCTGTAGTACCTTTATTTCCTTCTTCTTCCATGGTTATTTCGTCCCACTCTTCTCCAGAACAAGGGGTATGTTTTCCAACACTTAGGTATTTCCAACGTAGTGATGCATATTCTCTAACACTTATGCAAATAACTTTTTTTTGTAGGAGGGTGAAATATATAGGCCTTCTCCACCCATGAGACCTTTCGTAGGATGACGTTTAGGTATTTCTGAGACTTTTGCATCTCCTCTTAGTTCTCCTATGATTGCGCTTACCTATTCTCATCGTTCTGCCTCCCATTGTGTAGAGGAGGCTTCCAGGAGAGTTGCTGCCTCTGTAGAATTCATTGGAGCTTCCCATCAGCCAGAGGAGACTAATTTCTCTTCTTTTAAGACATCTCCCCTTACTATGGTTCCAATATCTTTAAGTCCTCCAGAGGTAGTAGCTTTTCCTCTTTTAGCTATCTTTTCCACTTGGTTGTATGATTTTCATAGCATCTTTTTGGCTTTCAAGTTGTAGATTCTTTCAACCTAGACACATCTCTTGATGGGTCACTTCTTCAGTTGCCTATGATGAGGCCTGTCGTTAGGTTTTTTCCCCTTTTTCTAACATTACTCAGGTAAGATCACTTCTTGTGCATTTGCCTACTTTTATGTAGTTTTTCTTGTGTCAAACACTTTCATATTGTTTGCAGCTTTCTCCAGGGCTGACTCCTCTCTCTTGTTTTGAGACTCCACATGTTCCTTAAGCTACTATTGGTTCACATTATTGCCTAGAGGTTCCTTCGACTCCTGTTAAGGTTGATACATCTAGATTTGAAATGACTTTGGTGGAACCTTCCCCAATCTTAGCACTTGCGTCTTTTTGTGAGGAGGGTGCATTGCCAAGGAATGAGGTTCCTCTTTCTAAAGGTTTAGCTAAAAATCAGAGAGATGTCGAAGTTACTCCTGCAATAGTTACCCCTGCAGTTGTTACCGAGTTATTTACTCCCTTCTCCCCCTTTTTCATAAGTCTTATTATTATGCCTGTTAAAATGAAGGATAATAAACAAAAATATATCTTCCTTAACTATGAAAACCAATTGTTAAGGGTCTTCACAAATTCTCACCTTTGAGGTGATTTTAATAATGAAAACACACTTGTTAAGGTTGTCTATAAACTCCACCTATAATGGTGACTTAAAATGAAAATACACTGTTAAGATTTTTCTCAAACTACACCTATAACGGTGACTTGATAATGAAAACCACTTGTTAAGATTTTTCTGAAACTTCACCTAAAATGATGACTAGACAATCAAGACACACTTGTTAAGATTTTCTCAAACTCCACATATAATGGTGACTTAACAATGAAAATATGCTTGTTGAGATTTTTCTCAAACTCCACCTATAACGGTGACTTAATCATGAAAAGTCACTTATTATGATTTTTTGCCAACTTATTCTACTTTATCTCATTTTAGGTTGTGAAGGAACCTTCTCCTGTCGAAGAGACCTAGCATAGTGGTCCCTCGCTTGATGCCTCTGCTCATCAAGGACCACTCTATTCTGAGGAAACCAGTACCAATGATCATGGTTCCACTACATATCTACCAGATGATAGTGAGTCTAGTTGTGAGGTTCCTCTACCCAACATGTCTCCTCATGAGTTATGCCTTATGGTTATTCGACAATATCTTTAAGTCTCTATGTACAATCATTCTATCATTGAACAAATCGCCACTTATTACCCTCAAACCTTCACTGCTGATTACTTGTATTCAAATGTGTTGGTGATTACCTATAGGCTATAAGGTCTGCCAGCCGTTATTATTAAGGTTGTCAGTACTCAAAAATCAAGTCTTATTAGGCCCCTTATTAATTAGTACGTGGGTAACTTGAGGGAGATGGACAAGGATGGCTTCCAACTGAACTGGCTGATTAGCCACTTCAAACTTTTAAAGAGAAAACTGTTAGAGAACCAGAGGGAGATTTATCTGAAATATGTAGAGGCCCAATGGGCAGAGGAGACTAGGTTGTTATATTTTCCCCCTCTATTGGGAGAATCTTATAAGGAAGTTAAGGCTGCCAAAGAAGCTCTACTAAAGGCCAAGCAAAAAGATGAAGCCTTATTGATTGAGGGACCAAGTCCAGACCAGATTTGAAAGTTATATTACTGCTCTGAGAACATATTTGGATCTTTCTTCGAACATACCCGGGGACTTCTTCTCCTCTCCCGACTTGTGGTTTCTTCTGGATTGAAGTCCATTCTTTTGTTGTGTTGTAATTTTTTTTTCATTTCCTCATTTGTAATACTATGGAAATAGTTCCCCATTTTTTTGTAATCCTTTTGAGTATATGAATGATAAAATAGAATTGTTACCATGCTATTCTTTGTTATAACTCTTATGTTTATTGCAAAGATTAAACTCTTACAATTTACAAAAAAACTTTTGCTTCTTAACTCATGAGAATAATCATAATAAAAAAGAAATAAATCATAATGAATTACAACATAACTTTGGCATAAAAATAGATCTCTAACTGAGGTTGCTCTCTTAAGCACAATAGACCTTTAACCATTTGTTATTGATCTTCAAAGGTTTATCCTCTTCCATCTTAAAGATTAAGAAGTAACCTAAATCATGAGCTTCCTTCACAATGAAAGGTCCCTCCCAATTCACAGTAAATTTAGGCAATGAGATCCCTTAAATGTGCTTTATCGCTGCCTTCAAAACCAAATCCCCTTGTACGAACTTTCTTGGCCTCACTAAGTTGTCATGTTCCCTGGAGAGTTGCTTCATGTACATTTAAAAGCGTTGCATTTCATTATCTCTTTCTTCATCTAGTGCTTCCACCTGTAAGTGTCTACTCTAAGGAAACATATTGCTTCATAAGGCATATTGGGCCGATGGAACTTCCAGCTCCATTAGCAAACTTCAGCTCCAAACATAAGAGAGAATGATGTATACCCTACAGGTTTTATTTTTATCGTTTGATAGGCCCAGAGAACTGCTGGAATCTTATCATCCCGTGAACTTGGAAAATCCTTCATCGTCTTGGCCAAAACGTTGACCAAGATCTTATTAGTTGTTCAGCTTGCCCGTTTGCTTTGGGATATGCCACCGTTGAGGTATGATAGATGATGGAGTACTTGTCTGTGAGCATCATCACTTCTTTCTTGACAAATAGGGTCCCGTAATCAGAGAGGATAACCTTTTGGATCCTAAATCGACAAATTATGTACTCTCTAATGAAGTTACCCACCACACCTGCTGTTGCTCTCCTTAGAGGTCTTGCCTAACCCACTTTATAAAGAACTCCGTTGTCACTAATATCCAAATCTTTCCCTCGAAGATGGATGTATTACCCTTACCAGGTCAAATGCCCAAGTGAGGAATGGGTAAGGAGTGGGCAAAGAGTGTATGTCAACCGAGGGAGTATGGATCATGTTTCCATGCAGTTGGCACACCTTGTACTTTTGAACAAACTCAGTAAAAATGTTTTTTAATGGTTGGCCAATAATATCCAAAGGTCATATAACTTTTCTCTTCTAATGTGAGTTGGTTTGTGAGCTTTTTTCAAGACTTATGGTGTCTCCTCCTTTGTGATGCATCGTAATGACCTATTGAAGTATCCTCAGCAATATTGCATCTCCTCTTGGATGTATAACTGTGGGGCCCTTCTCTTGATTTCCATCGCGTCAATTTTCTCCATTGGAAGAACTCCATCCTTGATAAAATCAATGTAAGGTTTCCCCAAATTCGCTCGAGTTTCAATGAAGTGACATTCAACTGCTTCAAATAAAAGTTGAAATTTATTGCACTTTTATTGTAACTTTGTTGCATCCTGATTTATCATTGGCCAGAAGTATCCCTCTATCTGGATTCTTTTGTACAGATGAATCTCAGTTGTTTCGTAGTGTTCATCGCGTCTTCTTCAACTTTTGTTCTACTTCCTCTAGCCTGATGCACCTTGATAGCTATCTTCCCATGATCCTTAAGTAAAGTCTTCCTTGGCTTGAAAAGTACTGAGCTAGTTCTCTAAGTTCCATCTTACCTTCTCGAGACTCCTATTACTTCCCGATATCGCCTCTCTAATCCAAATCATCTTCCATCGATAAGATCGTCTATACCACCGAGGGATCTGTTCTCCGTTGTATGAAAATTGTTATCGTGTTGCTCTTTATGGCCACTTTCTGAGCAATGGTGGCATAAGCATCAACATGCCTATTCATTAGTCTAGAATGCCTCCTTCTCTTGACTTAATGGAACTGGTTGATCAACCATTGGATGATTGTTCTATAGGGCACTAAGCTGAGGTGCTTCAATGCATATTCTCCATTCATTTGTTGAACCACTAAGTTTGAATCACCTTTAATGCACAGTGAATGGATGCCCCTTCGAAGGGATTCTAGCAACCCCAACAGTAATGCCTCACCCTCTTCTTTATTATTAGAGCAAGAGAAATCTAACTTGTAGAGTAGGCCAATTTCTTCATTCCCTTTTGAGATAATAACCATTAGACCCCCTTCTTTTCTGTCGAAGAACCATTAAACTGTATAGTCCATTCTTCAGGGTTTGCATCCAACAAGTTATCATATAGATCATCTTCGGGAATGCTCTCATGGGGTGGGTAAAATATTCCATATGGAAAGATTGCCAAAATATTTGCATATGACTGGCTCTTGATCGCACGATGGACCACACACTTCAAGTCATATTTTGTAAAGATGAGGAACCACATAGTTGCTCTTCCAATCAAAATATTTCTTGCCAATAAAAACTTAATGGGATCATATCTTGTAACAATATGAATTATGAAAGACAATATGTAATGTCAGAGTTTTTATGCTATAAATACCATAGCTAAGCAATGGATCTATATACTACTATAACTTGCCTCTGGTCCATGTATGATGCTGCTCAGATACTAGACTAGTCATTCCTATCCATCAACTTCCTATGCCAATAGAGCTTCGATAAACCTGGTTATAGACATAAGGTAGAGCTGCAACGGTATCCTTGCCTTTGGAGTAATCATCGTTTGCGGAGAAGTGAACAACTTCTTCATCTTGGTGAGAGATTCTTGCTAATCTTCCTTCCATTTGAATTTTATCCCTTTTCGCAGCAGGTCCATCAGTGGATGAGTTATCTCGGTCAACCCTAACACAAATCTCCTGAAGTAGGAGACTTTATTATGAAAACTCTTGATCTCCTTTATTGTTGGACATGGCATATCTGGGATTGCTCTTTATTTATCCTGGTCCATCTACACCCCCTGTCGATCCACCACAAAGCCCAAAAACTTCCAACTCGTAACTCCAAAGGCACACTTGAGCAGATTCATTTTCATCTTATACTTCTTACACTGAAGGAACACCTTCCTCAAATCATTTAGATGGGACTCCTCCTTCTTCGACTTGATGAAAAAATAATCCACATAACATTTCAAAAAATTATGAAAGAAGTAATGAAAAATGGCCATCATTGTTTTATGTTGCTCCAGTATTTTTCAACTCAAAGGGAATTACTTTGTACATGAAATTGCCTGACGGGGTTTTGAATGCTATTTTTTTATACATCTGTTAGATCAGTCTTGATTTTATTGTATCCCACATTCCTATTCGTGAAGCTGTACATTTGATGCTCTACAGTTGTATCGATCAAGCTATCAATTAAGGGCAGAGGGAACTCATCCTTTGGCCAAGCTATGTTCAAGTACTTGAAGTCCACATAAATCCTTATCTGGTTCTTCTCCTTCTTTCCCATTAGGATAATGCTTGACAACCAAAGTTTTTAATATATTGGCCTAATTAACCCTGCTTCTAGCAACCATTGAACCTCGTCCTTATTTTTTAGATCCAGTTCAGGCTTGTCAATTCTTATAACCTGCTGGACCAGTATGACTGAAGGCATGAAGTTCAACTTGTTTAAACTTACTTTTTCATCCAGACCCTCCATATCTCTATGCTTACACACATATACGTCTCTATATCCTGAATTATCTCAGTCAAGGTCTTTCTTTTCTCTTCACTTTGATCCTTCGAAATGGATATGGGCCTTGGATCTTCTCCTTCTTTAGCTAGATCCAACTTCTCCAGCTCCTGGACTTATGGCTTTGAGTGATCCATTATATACTTTTGTTCTTCTCTTACTTTTTTAATAAACTCTTGTATATTTGAGTTATGACCATGCACTACCCTTGCTAGTCTACTAAAAAATACTCATATACCGGGTCAGCCTATAGAACAATCTTTCTATCATCCGCTCACACTTTCAAAGGCGATAGATCACCTTCCTATCCTCCATCATTACTTTTATGCACTACCTATTGTCCGTTATGACTGCCTTTCTTTTTACTTTCTCTCGAAGCTTCTGCCAACCTATTTTCTAAAAACCTACTCAACATGCTCTGTCGTTGGGCCTCATGCTCTATTGGGTCCATCCTAGGCCTCATCATATCTATCAGTTATTTAGAGATATTCTAAGGTTTGGTATCAATATAATTGACCTCCTCAACTTCTTCTCTCCTTCCTACTTCTTTGCTTCTTTGACCATTTACAGGACACATCCTTTCTTTGATAGAGGTAACTCTGGCTCCCTTTATTCTTCTCGTTAGGACTCTCGTGCCCTTTTCTATCTCTGTGTAAAATGCTGCATCCACTAACTGAGACTCTTTGGTTGAAAAGGGATTCTTCGTTACACGTATAACAATCTCAGTCCCTTTCATATTTGCCCTACCACATTGGTGATATGTCAAAGGAAATAAATCATAATTGTGCATACACACCCTTCTTATTATAAGTTGGTAAGAAGTATCACTCTCAATCACATGAAACTTAATGTATTAATCGATATTCCCCATTACAATTCCTACGTTCACATACCCAATTGACTTGGAGGGCTATTTCTCATAACCAGAGATCACCAAGGGCATTGGTATTAACCTTGCTTCAGATATATTAGATGCGTGGAATAAGGCGATAGGCATGAATTTTATGGATGGTCCCCTATTCATTAAAGTCCTCTCTAAACTTACACTACTGATATTAGCTGTTACATATAAGGTCATATTGTGTGGGATCCTTGAAACTTTATCGATGTTACTAAAAGTCACTTCGAATGAGAACTTTCTTACCAATCTAGACATAGGCCTCCTCCATCTTAGTGATGGAACTGCATTCTTTCATGCAATGTCCATAATCGCTTGCGTTATCTCTAGTTTGCCTTCCTTTGGCATCCCCACCTGATCAAAGAACCATGAAAATTTGGGCGACGACAATACAACATGGTATTTGAGCCCTTGGTCTATTTCTTCGTTATCAAGATTATACACATCATCCATACCTCTGGCACTAGCTTCATCGTAAGCTATCACCGTGTTAGTCATTCCTCTCGTGTAGGATTTTAACGCCTCCTCAAACTCTTCCTGCTCCACCACAAGTTCCCTTACCTCCCATTTAGCCTTTTCATCATAAGTAGTTATTGATTAACTGCATGTTCTAGTAATGGGTTATTGTTGACATTCTCTTGAGGGATATGCAAAGATACTGCCTTCATGTGTTTACTTATAATCTTCCTCAGTGTAAAATAAGTCATCGTTGGATGACCAATCTTTTGATGGATCTAGTAATATTTTGGATCAGATCTTCTCTCTACATCTGGATCCATAGCTAGAATATCCTTGGTCTTATTAACTGCCCCTCCTTTAATCTTGGCATTGTAATAACTGACATCCTCTTCAATAGTACAAAGAAATAGTGGTGGAACCTATCTATCTCTATCGAACCTTCTCTTGTTGTCCTTCTTTGGTTACGTTTTCTCATTTCCTCCATCGACAAATCCCACTCATGGGGGCTGGGCATATCCCATACCGAGTTGCACTAGCTGCCTAAATATCACAGGCACCATGAGTGGATTTGGCTGTATGACTAACGAGATGTTTGTAGTTGCTTTAAAAAATGTTGCAAAGGTTCCTTTGTGTATTTCGTTAATGAGGTGATAGATGTACTCTGAGATAAAACCCTCATCACAAATCTGAAGCAATTTGGACCCCTTGGTCTCCTCTTTCAAATCGGGGGACCTTTCTATGAACCTTCGAACGTATGCCACCACTTCCTTTCCTTGTCGTTGCTTTTCCCTGACCAGTTGTGTCAATGTGAATTCGCGTTCTACCAAAAAGAACTTATGGACAAACATAATGTGCCTTACCTACCACGTTGAGACATTCTTCGGTGTCAGGTGAGAGTACCAGGTATATGCCTTAACGGCGAGGGATTTGGAAAACTCCTTTAACCTTAGCTTCTTATTGTTACAATAAGCCCCCAAATTCTAGATGAACCGCTCGATATGCTCCTTAAAGTTTCCTCCCATCCTTGTGTACTTCTTAAAGATATGAGGAATGTAGTTCTTTGGGTAAGGTTCCTCATTGTACTCCTCAGGATAGGGAGTAAAAAAATCATCATATATTGATGTTACCTCGTTGGGTGACTACAAGGAAGATTCTATCATCTTTAGCATTTATTTATGCATCTCCTTCCTCATTTCTTCTAAGGAAGATGTAAAAGTTTTCTTATCCATTGGAGCAATTGGTTGAGGGACCACAAGTGGAATACTTGCCATACTTGGGGTACTCCCCGTTGGGACTGGGGTAGGTACAATGTTCATGGGGGCAGGTCCCGTTGGAGATGATCTCGATGGGGCTATTGGAGCCGCCATTGGTGTTATAAAGGAGTTGGGGGTCAAATTCCCCTCCAAAAGTCATTGCAGTTACAAGATTCTATAAGAACTCAAATAATTTTCCTATGAGAAGGGCCATATGTGCCTATCCCATCACGGAACTAGTAGAAGCTTGTCTCACCGCTGAGATTACTGTTGCCATTTGAACTTGGGGAACCTCTAACCGATGAACCCCATCCTTGGAAGGATCAATCTCCCTCTCCGTATATTCTTCATTACTCTAGATAGCATTAAAGTCAATGGTACTGTTAATGTTATCTTGCACCATACTTCTAGAAGAATACCTCCCCAGTAGAGTCGCCAAATGCAAGAAGGTGGTCCCCTTGAAGCCTGGGAGTATAGTAATACCAGTAAAGGCATAACCCCTATAGGTATGGTAATAACCTATAACCTAAGTACTCTTTAAGAAAGACAAATGAACACACGATATCGTATATAATCAACACTCAAATTGAACTCACAAATCTCTCATGTATAACTCAAATAATAATAAATAAAAATCATAATTAACTCACTCAAAGGGAGAGAGAAGTAAGAACCCTAGATACACCTTTATAGGAAATCAACAACCTCTGATATATCTCTGGTTATCTATTAAAAGCTTCACAACAAATGACAATAGTGGGTGAGTAAAACTCTCTCGGTTTTGCAATAACTTCTCTTGAAAAATCTCTATCTCTATTAATAAACTCTCTAGAAAGAAATCTCTCTTCTCATAAGTTGTTGAGGACAATAAATATCCCCACACCTTTCCCGATATGCCTCTGTCCTTCACAACTGTGAAAGGCATCCACCTCACACTTTACATCACAAGAATTAAATGACTAATGGGTCGGCACACCTTACTTCATGATCATTAAATGCCTCGCCTTTTTCCTAACCACTGTGCGTCAGAGGACTTTCACCACAGATGTGGCTCATCAAACTGTCTGACAACCCCAATACCATAGTGGTTTCTCAAGTTTGTATTGGACAGTGTTTAACTAGCTGGTGACATCACTTAAAGTAGATATAACATTTAGTAAAGGACTCTTTGGCTCAAAACTCAATATACAATGGAACTCAAGGTTACTTTACGCAAGCTTCCACGATGAAAGAGCTCTTGGTGTTTTACTAGGTGTATCTAAGATGGTCAAGACAATCCTTAACGATGCCTCACTTCTCAATCCTTTAAACCAAGTCCCTCAAAAGTTCCCAGAGCAAGGTCATTCGATAGAGAAAGTTATCTCTCCAAGGCCATGCCATACCTTTTCTCTCATAACAGCGTTATAATCAATGTATTTAAAAGGTACAATTTGACTTAGTAAGAACAGAAGATAAAGAAGATCTCTCTCTGTAATTTTCCTCATTGAGCTGCATCATTGAGCTGCTTCACTGACTTGCCTCTCTGATCTACCTCGATGTCTTCATGTTGCTTCCTTCTTTTGAGTCTCTTCTATTAATGGGGAAGATTTTTCTAATTCAGTGATTACATTAAAAACCCATATTGTATGACCTGTGCATGATTCATACTTATCGATTGCATTTTACCACCATTTTTCTGAAAATCTGCTTGAGGCCGCCGAATGGCAAACCCATTTTCCTGCCTATCGACAGTGTGTATGGGGTTGCCTGCCGATAGGCAGGTCAAGTACAATGTCTATTAGAACCCCCTTGACCCTACATAAGGAGAGAATGAGATCACTTCGAAAGGCACCTAAAAAAATCCCTTTGAGTGATCTCAATAATATTTTCTCCAAGTCAGCATGGTTTCCATATCAAAGCCTCTCCTCCACATTCCACTTGATCCTTTCCTTACCCAATTTAGCAAATTTTCTTCTCTCTCCTCCAACCACCTTCATCCACTAGTAAGAGCAACCCTTCAAAAGTCAAGATCAATATCAAAGCTTCTAAAGAAGGTCCAACTCTTTCACTCGCTCTTTAAATTTTCTTATTTTCGCATTAACCCTTTAATTTTTACTTTAACATTTCATATTTGTTAGTTCACACCCATTAATATCCCACTTTTTATTAGTAATACTTCACATACTATATTTTTTTTATAAAAAAGCCCAAAAATAAGAAAAAAGAGGTTTTGCTTATAAATTCCAAATGTGAATTTCTCACTACACTTTTTCACATAAAACATCCTTTTTCTACACACATATAAATAAAATCCCCTATTGGATTTATGGGATAAACCACTCCCTCGTATCGCATGCAAACTACGCGAACTTTGATTCCTTTTTAGGCTACGTAGGCGTCTCGGGTAAAATCTAAGATTATATTCCTCTTTTCCTAATTTATTCATTATTATTTTAAGAACAATCATGTGGATGACTTGACTTCGTCTTTCTCAGTTATGAGAGTCGAGAAATTCAATTATCCATTTATGTAAACACATGTAAACACTTCACAGAGTTATCAAGGAGAAGAATAACACATGCCCATAAGAGACCGGAAGGGTAGGATGGGTGCCTAACACCTTCTTATTCCTTAACATAGCCCCCCAAACTCTGAACTAACTGTTTTTTCAAGCATCAGTATGTCTTTGGTTCCATTATCTCAAAGCGACGATATTTCTTTGGCCTCTTTTGTGCAAAATCATACTCGTGTTGTGGCGGTAGTCACGATGATCCTCCCGATATTAATTGATTAACTCGTCAAGTCGGGCCTCCAAATCGTAAATTCGGTGGATAGTCACCGTTTGATATATACACTTATCAAATTTGTGCTCATACTTAGAGTCCCCCTCCACATCCTAAATTGGATCCCATCCTGCCTCGAGTTCCTCCCCCTCTTCTTTCATCTCAACATCCTCAACAATAGGCGGGGAGGGTTGACTGCCCACATTTGAAGTTCACTTTTACTAGTGGACGCCCGCCTAATTGGTTTGGGAATTCTGATAGTGTACTGGGCCTCTCTCACCCCGGCATCATCTAGGATATGGATAATCAACCTCACATAGGGGAGAGACACCTTCCACATTATTGACGCAAAAATTCTCCATCTACGAGGACTAATAAAAAAAAGGACACATGTCATCCTATGTGGCAATATTTATACTTATTCAGCACCCGAGGAGAGTTGGTCGGCACCCAAGGAGAGTTGGTCGTCACCCGAGGAGAGTTGGTCGGAATACCAACCAACACATAGCGTACCAAGAAACTCATGGAAGACCAACCATCATAGAAGGCCAACAGTTATATTCATTGTATATAGATATAAATGTCTGAATGTATAAAGACATTGTATCTCTTTACCAACCACCCTAGAAGACTAACAATTAAATTCATTGTATATAGATATAAATGTCTTAATGTATAAAGACAATGTATCTCTTTAACTGCCATCACTATAAATACATGTATCCCATTAGCCAAAGGAGGGGTATTCAACTAAGAGAAACAATGGACAAATAAGAAACACCATACACAAGATACACACTCTTTCTCTCTCTATACCATATTGTGCTATTGTAAACCCCTGAGAATAAAATAACAGTGGACGTAGGCTTTATTCATAGCCGAACCAATTTAAAAAACTTTTGTCTCTTATATGTTCGATGTGAATATTTATCTTCATCTTCAATATCATCCTCATCATTTATCTGCTGTTGACGCCACTAAAATGGCAGAGGCCATTTTCTGTCTTCAACAAATTGGCGCCGTCTGTGGGAACGTGTTACAAGCATTGTTCTCCATCAAAAGCTAAGTTTTTTATTTTCTCTATGTATAATCAATTATATATTATACATACATCTTTTGATTCAATCATGATTTTTATGTTTATATACATAAATTAATTGTCCAATTTTTATCTGCAAAATATTGCATATCTTGATTTTAAAATCATAACTGTTAGATTAATTCTTATTTAGAAATATGAAAAATAGTGGATTTCATAAACCATAACTTTCTGCTTGATTCTCAAGTTTCAATTTTATATCATGGAATAAATATTTTAAATGATTACATATACCAATATATACGACGGTGGTAAGATTTGAAAATTTTTCATTGTTGATTTTGAAATAATTTTTGAAAGATCTTTGATGACTATTCAAATTCCCATTATATTTTTAATCAGAGAATGTGAAAAGGTTAAAGACAATAAAAAGTTTTCTCATGGAAATCATGACCCATATTTACTTTCTCTCTCTTCAAGATTGAGTCTCTGTGCATTCATTTTTATGAACTATATACTTAATTTAGTTCATCTTCCATCTATGTCAATAAAGTCTCATTGATTGATTTTGATATAAATTTGGTAATAACTTCGATCATTCACCATATTTTTATCTCTCCAAATAGGGAATAGGAAGGGATAAATATAAAAAATAATTTTCTCTCACCTGAAAAATCATTACCCACCTCTTGTAAAAGAGGATCAATAAAACAATCATGACCATATCAAGACTTTGGGCACAAATTTGATATATTGGCCCCTCGTTCATCACATCACAGGGTTTCTTTGTCGAAATCACACGATCTAGTGGATTAGATAATTATTCATTTAATTAACATTCTTAATGCTTATATTTTACATCGAATGTTATTTTTCTAATCTATTGGTTCGAGATATTTTGGGACATAGCAATATCATGAAAAATTATTCACCGCGGCTCATATGGCTATTCGAAATCGTCCACTTACAGCCCCTATTTCTGGTCAGCCATACGTATTGTTGGTCGGCATCATCTTGGGCCATCTTTTACTAAAGGGAAGCTTAAACATACCATTTTTGTTTGTTGGAGATAAGATGTGAAGATCCATCAGCAACGTTGAAATAATTTTATCCAACTACGAGGTATCTTATCGTTGGTCGAAGAATCAATTGTAGCTCGGTGGAACCAATTGCAGGTCGACGATCATCTACTTCTTGATCGGAGATATTTCAGTCTTGTTTGGAGGGTTCAATTTACTAGTCGGCAACTATCCAACCATCCACTTCTTGGTCGGTGACATCTGATGTTGTTCGGTGTCCTTCCAACAGTTGGTCTGCAATATTAATGCACCATTTTTGTTGATCAGAGGAGTTATAGTGCAATATCCCGACCATCTGTAGCTGCTCGGCGGAATTTGTTATCTGTTCACGACAAATGCCCAAATGGAGAAATATCGATTTTGACTATCAAAATCCCCACCATGTTGCTAAAAAAACGAGACAACTCCCATATCCTTTATTAATTCATGACAAGGGAATTTCTAGTTGAATATTCCTATATCTGATTAGTTGCTGGAGTTTAAATAATTTTACGAAAAACTCTAGATCAAAATTTATGCCTTACATATGGCACGTACTTGATAAAAATTTGCTCACATGACACACATTTGGCATAAAACATATTATTTCATATTTTGAAATTTTTATTGCCTTATGTCTGAACGGATACACATCATATATTGATTGGATCACAAAATTATTCTCAGACTAACTATCTGATCTAGTCTTAACAGGTGTTCGGGCAAGTTATTAAAATTCCTTAGGTACGAGATTCAATCCCGATGAAAGCTCGGGAACAATCTTAAACCTCTGGAAACTGTTATTGCTCGACATCAGGCAATTTCGCCTCGACAGATCAATCGGACATATATTATTTCATATTTTGAAATCAATATTTTTATTTCTCAAGCATATACATATCATATATTCATTACATTGACTAGATTATTCTCATGATAACTAATCAATTCAGCCTACACATATGGTAGGGCAAGTTATTACTTTTTACAGGTATAATTTTCGGTCTCGACTAAGTATTCGTCCATGATTGACTGGGAATCTTATTAATGCTTCGATATATATATTTGATCGAGCACAAATAGCTACTCGTCAAAATCTTAAACTTCTGGAAAATATTATCATTGCTCGGCAATATGAAATTTCACCTCAGCGAGGAACTATTGATTTTATTATTGATCTGATATCTGCTCAAGCACAAATTATTGTATATATCTATTGGGATTCATATTATATATTCATCTCAACATGGAACTCGACGAGATATTTATTATCATATTCAGCTTCGAGGAGAACTACAACATTTGTTATATTTCACCCCCAACGGATAGTTGGTCGGGGTAATTCTTATTTATATTCAGACCTGACAACGTTCTCGGCCATATTCTTATGTTCTGGAAAATCTTATTCTTGTTGGGCATTATACAATTCTGCCTCGACAGATCAACGAGACATTTTATTATTTTGAATTATTCTTTATATCTATTTGGATGCGTATTCTATTCTTATTCCAGCATGGAGCTCGACAAAATATTTATAATCATATATTCAACTCCAAGGAGGTCTCCATCATTTATATTATCTTATTCCCAACAATCTGTTGAGGAGGTCTCCAACATTTATTATATCTTATTCCCAACAATTTGTTGGTCAGCGCCGAGGAGGTCTCCGACATTTATTATATCTTATTTCCAACAATCTGTTGGTCAGCGCCGCTCCAACATTTATATTATCTTATTCCCAACAATCTGTTGAGGAGGTCTCCAGCATTTATTATATTTTATTCCCAACAATCTGTTGGTCAGTGCCGAGGAGGTGTCCAGTATTTATATTATCTTATTCCCAATAATATGTTGAGGAGGTCTCCAACATTTATTATATCTTATTCCCAACAATCTGCTGGTCAGCTCCGAGGAAGTCTCTAGCATTTATTATCAATTACCACCAACTCCGGTTGGTCGGGAACTCAATTACCACCAACTCCGATTGGTCGGGAAGCAAATTACCACCAATTCCAGTTGGTCGGGAAGCAACATCTATTACCACCAACTACGGTTGGTCGGTCATCTATCACCACCAATTTCGGTTGGTCGGTCAACCAGCAAATAACAAATTCGATTGGTCGGACAGCAGACAACAGTAGGTGGAGCAAATTTTATTGTCTATGCAAAACAGAAAAATTTGTCAAATAACATACTTTAAGGCCGAGAAAGCATTCAAAGATCATATTCCACACTTGGGGGCTTCTATTACAGATTTAGTTATTAATTCGGTGGCACATTCTCATAACATCATGCAGTCGAGCATCAAATTTAACTCCACAAACTTACACGGTCGGGGCCCCGACCAATCATCATTCAGGAGTTGTTTCTTTTGCTCAGGAATTAGTTTTGATATTGAAGTTTAGGAGGCATATTGAAGTTCAGGAGGCATATTCAGGAGTTATTATGCACACGCAATTTGATTTCAGAAGGCATATTGAAGTTCAGAAGGCATTATGCACATTCAGGAGTCAGATTCAGCATCTACCTCACTGAGATATTTACTACTACTGTCCCGACCAACATTGAAGAATAAGTTGTATGAAAATGTTTCGAAGTCCACTACTAGCTTGGTACTAATCAGATTGAAGAGTTGGGTTCAAAAGCTAGTATGTTACTCGACAAAGTATTCAGAGGATCATAAATCAGAAAATTAAGAACGTGAAGTTAGCATTCAGTTGCTCGGCACAGTTAGTAGTTGGCCGGCTAGCAAACCAATTAACATACTTGAAGATTATGATAAGCTACAAGCTGCATACTATGGCATGGCTGCATCCAAATTCCTGGGGTTGATACATAGCACACCTTCGCTTGACGAACAAAGTTCCTCAAAAGAAAGATTAGCAACTATCGATCAACCTGCATCATATGTCGTCCAGGAGATAGTGCACTTTATGTTGAACAAATCAAGAAGGCAGATAAAAAATTTCACGAGCACCGAGAAACACTGTAGAATAAATACTCCATCCTTTCAGTGAACCATCAAGCATGGAGCATTGGGGGCTTCTGTTTGACGCAAAAATTCTCCACCTATGAGGACCAATCAAAAAAGGACACATGTCATCCTACATGGCAATATTTATACTTATTCGGCACCCGAGGAGAGTTGGTCGGCACCCGTGGAGAGTTAGTCGGCACCCGAGGAGAGTTTGTCGGCATACCAACCAACACATGGCATACCAAGCAACTCAAGGAAGACCAACCATCATAGAAGGCCAACAGTTATATTCATTATATATAGATATAAATGTCTGAATGTATAAAGACATTGTATCTCTTTACCAACCACCCTAGAAGACTAATAGTTAAATTCATTATATATAGATATAAATGTCTGAATGTATAAAGACAGTGTATCTCTTTAACTCCCATCACTATAAATACATGTATCCCCTTAGCCAAAGGAGGGGGGACAACTAAGAGAAACAACTGACAACTAAGAAACACCATACATAAGATATACACTCTTTCTCTCTCTACACCATATTGTGCTATTGTAAACCCCTGGGAATAAAATAACAGTGGACGTAGGCTTTATTCATAGCCGAACAACTTTAAAAACCTTTTGTCTCTTATATGTTTGATGTGAATGTTTATCTTCATATTCAATCTCATCCTCATCATTTATCTGCAATGGCCTTTGCCATTTTAGTGGTGTCAACACACATGTTGTCATAAGTGGTATGAAGTATCTCATTGAAGAAAAGTTGGGCAAGATTGATTTTCTTGTGTTCATCAAGTAGGTGGTAGAGAAGGTTATCATGCAAGATGCAGAAGACCGAATCAATGGTCATTTGGAGGGTGGCCCCTCATGTAATGAGGTGGGAGTATCGGACCCTTTCGCAAAGGTGGCCTATGGGGAAGTTATCCATGAGCCATTCTCGATTGGGTGTTATACTAGAAATGCACATGGCTTTAGAGAGGGGTGCGTCGATATTAGGGAAAGAATATTGTTGTGGAAGGATTACCCCTTTGGACATCATCTTTTTTTTAATGATTACAAGTGAGAAAGGGATTCGAACTTCATCAACATACGCTTCGTGGGCGGTGGGTGACTAACGCACAAGGGTGCCATAGAAAATATGAACTTTTTGCTCATACACTTTATTGTTGCGAGGATTAAAGAAGTTGCACCACCTGGGCTGTTAGAAGATCGCGGTGACATTTTTTGGGAGCTGGTCCCATTTGATTTTGCATTCAATAAAAATGAGGCAAGTGGGGCTTTTAATATTCATGCACTAAATCTAACTCTTGATTCAAGAAATAAATATGATCGCCCCATAGTCGATGACGTTGATGGAGTCGTACTTAGTGTAGGCCTCATGGATGGAATTCTTAGGATAAGACTTAAGAGAATTAGAGAGGAAGGAGATGATTTCTTTTGTGGTTCAGAAGGTGGGGAGTATTTATAGGTGGGGGAAGATGGAATTTGGTGTGAATTGGGTTGGATGGAGGTGGGAAAGGATGGAGGGAGGTGAAAAAGTAGGTGGAGGGAATTTTGGTAAGGTAAAATTTTGAAATGGAGGGGGGGGGGTGAAAGGTGTGAAATGAATTTGGTGGGAATTTAAAACACAGGGGGATGAATTTTGGGATATAGGTAATTTTAGCCGAATCGGCCCTAGGGCAAATCGGTTCGGGCTAGGGCGAATCAGTTCGCCCAATGTGTTCTACCCAAACGTGATTTTTTCTCCATTTTTTCCTTGGCTAAGTGTGGAAACATCACTTTTCTCCTCTCTAATGCTCTTTAATACTCCTCTATAAATTCAGAACCTGTGGACACCTCAAAATCTCCCTGTAACGCGATGCACGCTATCCTGTGTGTGGTGTGTCATGTGGTGATCCTAACCCTTCTAAATTGCCGACTCTATGGGCCTCTAAAATACCCTAAAACTAACTCGACTCACTAGTATACAACAAAAAATCACACAATGCTCATCAAGGGTGCAATGACCTCTCTCTCAAACTCAATCATCCCCGTAAATGAGGTCCGACAACCAAATTATTTCGGATTCCTTAACACACGCCTAAACATACGGCTTTGGCCATTGTCCATTAACTTTAAAAGTATCCCCACCCGTCGGGTTCTTTATTTCTATCGCTCTGTGGGGAAATACTTCCTTAATGAGGAACAAGTCGGTTCACCACAAATGTAATTTATCTAGAAACAAATGTAATTTTGATTTGTATAGTAGCACATTTTGTCCCAAATGAAACTCCTTACGATTGATAGTGCTTCATGTGAAAGTTTAATCCTTTCTTTATAAATACCAGTGATTTTATGCTCATCATTGCATATCTCTTCTAACATGTGGAATTGTAATTTCCTTGCTTCACGATCTTGATCGTGGTTATAGTTTAACCTCTTGATGGCCCAATACACTTTGTGCTCTAACCTTACGAGGAGATGGCAAGTCTTGCCATAGACAAAGAGGAATGGATACATCCTGAGGTTATTCATGTAATCGGTCTTATATGCGCATAGCGCATCGATCAATCGAGTCGACCAATCCTTTAGGTTAGGATCAGCTGTCTTTTCAAGAATGTTTTTTGATTTCTCGATTTGGTAATTCCACTTACTCATTCGTTTGGGGTTGGTATGTCGTCCCTACCATGTGGACGACACTGTAGTTTCTCATAAGTTTTTCAAACGGGTTGTTACTAATGATGGCCTTCGGAGCTGGAAAGTGAGAGAGTATGTGTTAATAAATGAACTTAGCCACCACCTTACTGTCATTTGTTTTTGTAGTTATGTCCTGAACCCACTTCACACATAGTTTACTACAACAAGGATGTATAGGAAGCCAAAAGAGGGAGGGAAAGGTCCTATGAAGTCTATGCCCCGATAGTTGAATATCTCGATGACGAGAATAGGGGTCAATGCCCTCATGTCTCGTCGAGTAGCAACTCCCATTATTTAGCACCTATCGCAAGATTTGCAACGGGAATTCACATCCCAAAATATTGTGGGCCAATAACAACTGCTTTGACGAATCTTAATGGCCACCTTTTTCGTGGAAAAGTGGCATTCACAAACTTTCAAACGAAAAATCTGGATGATACTAAGAATCTCGTCACATACCTATGGATTATTTGGTTGGCGCAATACTTAAATAAGTATGGATCATCATAGAAAAACATGCGCGACCACGTAAGGAACTTCCTCTTCTCCTGTGGTGTCCAATCAGAGGGGAAGACCCCCATGATAAGATAATTTACAATATCTGCAAACCAGGGAAGAGAGGAAGTGGAAAATAATTGCTCATATAGAAAGTACTCGTCCATGGGTAAAGGATTATGGGGTACGTCAAATGAGAACTTCGATGAATTATTGGATACGACATTTTCTCCTCCTTTCTTTTCTTTAATGAAGAGGTCAAACTCTTGGAGTAGTAAGATCCACCTAATTAGGCGTGTCTTCGCATCTTTTTTGGAAAGGATATATTTGAGTGCCACATAATCAGTAAAGCACGTGATGGGAGACCCGACAAGATAGGAGCATAACTTTTGAAGGGCAAATACTAGAGCTACCAACTCTTTCTCTGTAGTGGAGAAGTTCAATTGAGGTTCGGTTAAGGTCCGTCTAACGTAGTAAATGATGTGGGCTTTCTTATCTCTTCGTTGACACAAAACGGCCCCAATTATAAAGTCACTCACATTACACATAAGCTCGAATGTAATGGTCCAATTCGAATATTGCATGATGGGAGTGGAGACCAACATTCTTTTTAATTTGTCAAAAGATTCTTGGCATGCTTCACACCACTCAAAGGGTAAATCCTTCATAAGTAGGTTTCTTAAGGGCCTATAAATGCCACTAAAGTCCTTAATAAACCTACAATAAAACCCTATGTGGCCCAAGAAGTAGCTCATGTCGTTTAGTGACTTAGGTTGAGGAAGATCGACTATAACGTCAATTTTTGCCCTATCAACTTCAATACTTTTGGATGACACAATGTGGCTAAGAACTATGCCTTTGATAACCATAAAATGGCACTTCTCCCAATTTAGTACCAAGTTATTTTCCACATATCGGGCTAACACCTTCTCAAAATTAGCAACGTAATGGTCAAAAGAGCATCCGAAGACACTATAATTGTCCATGAACACCTCAAGGCCCCTCTCGACCATGTCACTAAATTAACCAAACATGCACCGTTGTAAGGTCACGAGGGCATAACACAATCCAAATGGCATACGTTTGTAGGCAAACGTGCTAAAGTACATGTGAACACGTCCACCTAAATTTGGTTATACCCAGAATATCTAAAAAGAAATAGAAAGGGTGGTTTGAGACTCTTTCAAGCATTTGTTACATAAATTGTAAACGTAAGTGATCCTTTTTAGTCATGGCATTGATCTTCCATTAGTCAATGCAAATGCGCCACCCGGTGGTGGTAAATTTTGGATTGAGTTCCTCTTTTGCATTTTTAACCACGGTTATTCCTGAATTCTTTGGAACGACTTAAATATGAGTCACCCAATTTCTATTCGAGATGGGATAGATGATGCCCACATCCAATAATTTAATGATCTCCACTCTCACGACTTCTTTCATCATCAGGTTCAAACACTTTTTAATCTCTCTCGAGGGTATCACGTCCTCCTTGAGTTGAATTTTGTGGGTACAAATTAAAGGACTTATACCCTTCTAATCCGTAATGCTCTACCAAAACCACTTTGGTTCTTCCTCATAATGGCTATAATCTTCCTTCTTTCTCTTTATTTAAGCTCAACGAGACCACAATAAGATATGTCTCATTCTCTCCTAAGTAAGTATATTTAATGTTTGAAGGAAGCTTTTTCAATTCGATGGTAGGAAATTTCTCATTGGAGGGAACCGTGTGTGACTCCTTCGGTGGAAATTCCTCAAATAGAGAGACCCAGCTAACATCCCTCACGTCATCATCGCTCCCATTCGCATCCAATAATTCTTCTGTCTCCCTCACATCTCGCTCAAAATCAGTGTATGCACTATCAATCTCACTCACCGTAACAATAATGCCTTTAACGGATCCCTAGTGTGATTACCCTCAAAGTGTTTGTGTACTACCTCCTCTATAAGATCCAACTCACATAACTCGTCCTCATCATCCATTTGCTTGGTGATGTTAAAAATATTAGTCTCGAGTGTCATATTACCGAATGTGAATTGCATTTCCCACTTCACTTGTTAATTAAATCATGACCCATAGCTAAGAATGGACATTTAAGGATCACACGAACATGATGGCTTGAGGGAGAGAAGGTCTCAGTGTCCCAAATGAAAAAATTCATTAGGAAGTAGAAAGTGTCGACTGCAATGATCTCTTCCTTAATAATCCCCTAAGGTATCTTCACAAAAAGATCCGCTAGTTGGAGAGCAATTTTTATGGGCTTAAGGTCTCCCGAGTCAAGTTGTCTATAAATGGAGTAAGGGAGAATATTCACACTCACCCCTAATTCTAATAAGGCTCTCTTAATTTTTCTCTCTCCAATGGTGCACGAGATGTTAGGTGCACTCGAATATTTATACTTTTGCGGGAGGTCGTTTAAAAGTACCGAACTAATTTTTTATGATAATAACACCTTGTTCTTTACCTTTAGACTACTTTTCACCATTATCAAGTTCTTAATAAATTTTACATATGCAGGAATTTGTTTGATTGCCTCGAGAAAATGTAAATTAAGCTTCACTTGCTTAAGCACTTCTAATATATCGTCATGGGAGGCCCCTTTAGTGGGGATGGACCAACCGTTGAGGGTAAGGAGAAGCATTAAGGGGTTTCACTACCAACTCGTACCTAACCGTGTCCTCTTTAGCACTATCTTCCAAGGGGCATCTTCGACCTCTTTCTTGTCGAGAGAAACCTCCTTAACATTTTGCTTGTCGTGTGGGGAAGGTGACAAGTCAACAAATCTCCCACTACATAGAGTGGTAACTGCTTGCTATTTCACCTTATTCTCGTCAGTATCAAAGCTAGCATAAGTTTGACCTAGGGAGGGAAACTTTCCCTTTCCATGGACACTTAGGGAAGATTTCAACTTATACAACGATGCCTTTATATTGGTAAAAGTTTGGACGTTTGAATGTTTATCGCTGACTCAGTTTGTATAAATTAGGCTAAAGTGTCCTCGAGACCCTTCCGTTGTGGGATTATATACTTCATAGGATGGGGAGCTTGCATTGGTAATGCTTGTCAGTAAGTTGCGAGTGGTGGCGGTTGTTGGGAAACATGTGGATTCGGGTTCATCACTGCGTTTGGTTGCACGAAACTAAAACCGTGATGGTTTTGCCACGAGGTTTTCTATGAATTCTCGTGAGGGGCATTAAAATTACTCTTTTAGGATCCCACCACATCAACTTTGTCTTAGAGCATAACTTTGCAGGTGGGTATCGTTGGACATTTCTTTATTTAATGTCCCGCCTTATAAATAATGAACACCTCCTCTCTAATTCCTCGAGTGGAGTCGAATACGTCTCTCCCCTAGCTTCGACCACATCTTCTAACCTCTTAATTGGTTGATTAATTTGAAGTTTTAATTCGGTTTCCTTGTCCAATTGATAAATTCCAGACACAAAAGGAGCCGTGGACGTGTGTTTAGCTTTGGGTTGGGTATTTGGATCCAATGTGTCCGACGCTTGAGTAGTCTTGGTGACATACTTCAAGTGGGCCTCTGCATTGTCCACATCTAAACCTAAGAACTCTTCTGAGCATATAGTTTCAATGAGTTTTTTGGAACTTAAGCATATTCCATGATGAAAGTAGGATATGAGTCTCCACTTCTCAAAATCGTAGCGTGGGCACATGTTGATTACCTCGTTGAACCTCTCCCAACATCTATCGAAAGGCTCATTTTCATTTTCTATAAAGGTATGAATTTGATACCTAATTGAATTGGTCCTATTTGTGGGAAATAAATTTTTGAGAAGCCTAGCTTGCATATCCCTCCACGTATCTATCGAGTTCGGTGCTAGTGACCAAATCCAAGTTTTGGCCTTATCCTTCAAAGAGAAAAGAAAAAACTTGAGCCACACTTCGCCTTGGGTGCACGTTTGATCATTGAACGTCTTGCATGACTCCTCAAAAGTGTCTAATTTGGAGGTATGGATTTTCTGACTCCATTTTATGAAACGTTGGGAAAATATGAATTATTACATTCCTAACGTGAAACTGCCCCGCATTATACAAAGATATGATTCACCCCAAAGAGACTATTCGCTCGGGATATAAGTGGTATCTTATGGGGCGATACGACATCTCTCCCTCTCCCATCCCGAAGCTAGCGTGGTCAAACATTACGCTCTCACTTAATGAATTGGTATCGTTATCGGATGCCCTAGACGTGTGACTCATGTAGATATTTTTTTTTTTTTTTTAATTTTGGTTTTTATTATTTTATTTTTCGCTTTTTATGTATTAGAGTAAAATTATTAGATGAATTTCACCTAACCTAATATGTGTACCTAGTCCCCAGCAATGGCACCGAAAACTTAACGTGACTCTAAAGTCTCTAGTGCACGTAAATACGACTCAAGTGCAAGACAGTCGCGTAAGTAATAATCTGAGCAAGTAGGGTATTAAACATAGGCACTGGGATGAATGATCGTGACAACTGCTAAGAAATATGTCTAAAACCTAATGATCAACTCATGAATAAGAAAAGAAAAGGTGATGATTTTTTAAGAAGTAGTTTGCATAACTAATTCAACCTAATTAACGAATGTGAATTAACTAGAATATGAATTAACTAAATTATGCGAAGACCGAAAAATTTTGATTTTATTTATATGAGGAAAGTGGGATTGGAAATAAATCCCCTGAACTGCCAGTCACTATGTCAGATATAACACTTTCAAAAACCACACAAATAATTGGGAGAATACCTCAAATTTATCTAAGCACTACATATATGAGGATTATACTCCGCACAATATATAGTAAAAAATAAATATAAAATGCATGAAGAAATTGTTTATACGCATATTTTAACCTTAAACACTCTGGTTACCTACAACAAATGAATTTAAAAGGCTTACAAGCCTTGTTTACATAGAGTATCAAGACTCTAATTATTTATTTAATTTTAGTAAATTTTATATCCTTCCATAATACCTAGGTTGGGTTCATGTACCTCAGCCCACTAAATATCTAGCCGAACATTAACACTACGCATGAATATTGCATTCCATGTAAACATTATGACATATAGATTACAAGAACATATGTAATTACACACAATTAGAGAGAATAATTATTATAACCTAGAAAAATTGAATCTTGAAACACAACAGTGAAAGGAAATACTTATATTGAAGAAAAAGTGCAAAACTATAACAAAAATTGAAGTCTCTTAATGTTCTTCTTGCTTCTATCTTCCAACCCTCTAAAGTCTCTCTAAAACGAGGTTAAAACTAATGTCTCCTAAGCCTAATTACAAAACTACACAACCAGGGTCATTTGTGGAAGAGTTTTAAACAAAACAAACTTCTCGTAAAAAAACAGGATAAAGATAAATTTTTGCAAGCAAGTCATCTGAATCAATTTTGTTAAGGCCTGAACTGATTCGCTGCTCAAACTGATTCCCTTTTCTTCCAAATCGGTTTTCCTGAATGGATAGTTACAGTTATGCTCCTGGATCTTCTCTCGATTTCAAACACACGTAACTTCCCAACTGTAACTTGAAATTGGGTGTTGTTTCTTCTAGTGTGCTCATAGCTTCAAGCTCTTCACCATTTCTTCCGCATCCGGGTTCAGGGTACAAAATTACTTTCTTACTATTGGACTTCCTTTCCTTCCTTTATTTCTTTATTTAGGCTTCTCTCTTGCATTTACTTGCATGAAATATGTGTAAATTACATGAGAAATACACAAAATAAGAAATACTCACAGAAAAGGGTTAGTAACATGAGTACGAGATAAATCCATACTAATTACATTACACAGGACCATAAAAGTTCCTAAACTAAGGGGATAAATGTGAAATATTTATTCCAAATCAGTTTTCTTATGCCTCTAGCAAAATTCTTTTAAATGACCCCGATTACAAAAAGTGCAATGATACATAACACATTGATAATTTTTCTTAGATTGTTTTGAAACAATTTTCTTCTCTAGAGATGAATAAGACTCTTTAGGAACATGATTCTTTGGAGAAGTTTGCATAAATCTGGTTTTGGTCTTAAATTTATAGGACACATTATATTTAACCAAAACAATATCACTTTTGTCCTTAGAAGGTTGGGTATGAAATAAGAGCATTTTCCCATTTTTTCAATCATTCTTCTAATTTGACTTTTACATTCCTAGCGGCGTGTATTTCATTTTCAAGAGAGGTCATTTTCTCATAAAGAGTCAATGGAAATTTTAAGTTCTTCTAAGTCACATTACAAAATATTTAACCTTCCTTGTAAATAATTTTTCTCATTATCCACTAAAACAATACTCTCTCTAAGAGGGGAACATTGAGCTTCTGCATTGCTAAAGTGGTATCCTTCCATTTTAAAATAGCATTTTTCTTTTTCAGACTTTATAAGTTTGATGGAAGTGTAGGGGATATTTTATGGATCAAGTACAACTTTGCAACCGACCAACCCATCACACAGAGTAGACTGCCTGGCCCAATCGAAATATTAGATTTTTTTACCATGCATTTAACATGTGCTTAAATACATTGCCATAAGCTCAAATCGGTTACCAATAATATCAAGCAGATATTCAGGGACACCAACAAGCTATCTACAAAGAGGATAAATAACTTATACAAATTAACCACTTAATTACCACTATAGCATGTGCATGATTATTTACCTTCTGCCTTCGTATATTTTCTATGATTGTTTATGGTGATAATTTTGTACTCAGAATTGGTGTCGTTTGTGGGAAATGAGTTTTTTTCCTACGAAAGCAATCACAAAAGAAAGCACACGATGTCTCACCACAATAGTAACTTTTCATAAATGGATAATGTACAAGCTAACCCAATTCTACCCAGGGTCAGGTCTAATATTCACCAACAAAATACTATTTTTCTCCAGGAAAGAAAATCCCCTACAGATAGTCATGGACTGCCTAGGTCTATATAGATTTCTAGGCAGGTTGATGCATATGAAGACAAGCCTCAAGAGAAAGAGGAGGTGGGTCCCCAGATGGAAGAGAATGCTCGCCTATAGTGTTGACTTGAACAATTGGAGAGGGATCTCCATAGAGACAATTAAAAACATCGCTAACGGTCTCCTAGTCCTAAAATGAGTAAGACTCTCTACTGAGGAAGGAGTTTTAGGAGGTATCAGGACCGCTCAAAGCGTGGATGGTCAGAAAGGTTCCACAAAGATGACGATCATTAGAGAAATGATATAAGGAGCTTTGTTCAGAGAGAAATTAATAAACACCCAGCCCATTGAGGGGCTAGGCCCACTAGAGAGTTGTCCATGAGAGCTACTAACATACAGATAAAATCCCTCTTTTAAATGTTATTGAAGAGGAAGATCCCTCAAAGAAGTTTGTTGTTCCCCGATTTAAAATTTAAGATGAAAAATTAATCATATAGACCATGTTAGGTAGTATAGACTGTAAGGACAAATTTCCAATTAGGTGAATTTGTAGTGTTGGCTTAATTTCGAACAAAACAATTTGAGTCATAGGTTAGACGTTCATGTTATATTTCAAGCCTATGACATTTGAAGAAATTGAAGACGTAGAGGCCTTGCCTAAAGTGAAGATATCATTAGTGCCTATTTTCATGCCAAGTTTCACGTCATTAACTTTGTCACATTTTCCAAGGTCTCCAAAGGTATGAATGCACTAATATATATATATATAGGAGCTTGGAAAATTATTTTGGGTGTTAGTATTTTTGTTAAATTTTTTCGAATTCATACTATCTAAGGTTTTTTTTCTCGTACACCTTTTCGTAGATAAATCATAACTAATAAAAAAAATCAGAAAAATACAAAATTGGCAGCCACGCATTCGTATCGAAATTATCTAGATTCATGTCCTGAAATCTCATTAGAAAGTTTGTTCGAACGACCTCGTCCAAACGAACTTCGAACGGACTTCAAACCAGATTTTGTAAACTTTGTTGTTTGCTCGTTAAAAGTTCATTCGAACGAACTTCAAACCAACTTCGAACGAAATTACAGTTTTTTGCTCGTTTTTGGAAGTTTCCATTTTTATCCCCCCACTTCCCCACTAGTTTGTACCAGTTTTAATATGTGTGGGAAGACACTTTTTCTGAATAACTTTTTCATCATTTCTAAGAGTGTTGAGAGATAAATTCTTCCAAGAAAAAGTCTCCTTGGTTTTCTTAAAACTGTTTAACCTTTGAAACCAGACCAAGTGTTTTATAGCCAAAATATTTATTTAGTTTAAATCTAAGTTCCTACACACACACACACACACACACACACACACACACACACACACATATATATATATATATACTAGCGACAAAATACATAATTGTAAAACGAAAATTTTCAAAATACATAATTGTAAAACGACAAAAATATATTTCCCCAACAAAACAAAACAAATGTGTAATTTTAAAAAAATTGATCATAATCTCACTTGTTTATAGGACTATCTACCCTGCTTAATAAATAACAAATTGACAAACACCATTCAAATAATCTAAATTCATCAAACAAAGTCACATATAACATGAAATATAAAATATTCATCAACTGAATTCTCATTGTGCCTCGAAAAATAAATTGTCAAAGTTTTAAAAAAATTGGGCAAAATCTCCTTTGTTTATTGGACTATCCACCCTTCTCAAGGGATAACGACAAATCCGACAATATAAAAAAAACGAATTCGCCTAACAAAAGCTTTAATGAAATAAATATCTTAAAAAATAAATATATATCAATGGATGGAAGCCCAAATAATTATGTTCCACTATAATTATTGTCCGTTCTTTTCAAATGCGACTTGATACAAAAAAGAAAATATAGTTAGTAAATTGAAAGAGTTAGTCAAATATTATATAAACAAAGTGTCAAAGTTTTAAAAAAATTGGGCAGAGTCTCCTTTGTTTATTGAACTATCCACCCTTCTCGAGGGATAATGACAAATCCAACAATATAGAGAAAAAAAATCGCCTAACAAAAGCTTCAATGTTGCACTATAATTATTGTCCGTTCTTTTCCAAAAGCGACCTGATACAAAAAAGGAAATATAGTTAGTAAATTGAAAGAGCTAGTCAAATATTATATAAACAAAGCGGTGAAAAATTCGCTCTCCAATAAAACTAAGGCACATAAATATGTAATATTTCAACTTGTGTTACAATGCCAATAAATTTCAAATGTATACAAAATGTAAAATTCTGATCTTGCACAGGTATATTCAAAATTTAAGCATATAATTTAATTATAACATTATCATCGTGTTTACGACACGCGCCATGCAAAGAGATTTAAGCACTCACAACACAACATATAGCTATTTTATACACCAACACTACTACTTCTTAACACTGCTACTTCTTCTGAAGAGCTGAAACAACTACTAAATGGATCAACTTAATAAATCACAAAAAAAGACTAACAGAGTATCTAATTAGATGCAGTAATCATTGTTGCGTGAGTCTATGCATGTCGGTAACTCAATGTCGGAGATCAATCGAGAGATAAAGGAAGTGTTAAGTCTTTTGAGGAGAAAGAACTTATCTGATCCAACTATGATCATAGGGACACGCTAATATGCTTCCACTGATGGGAAAATTGGAGAATTGAGGGGGGAAACACAAAGATATAACCATACCAGATGTTCGGCAGCACCTTTTTTGCATCTTTCATCCACAATTCCTTAAAGATCTAACTGATTTTTTTCTTCATTTTATCAAAATTTTCCTTAATCTCGTGATTAAAAACAGGAAATTCAGATTTATGAGGTGAAGGATAATTACCTCCGAGTATTAACATTCCACTGAAATTGACTCCTAATTTGTTGAACTTCTCCACCGCCCTCTTGTGACGTAGCATCCTTTCAATGAGATACCTCCTCCACCATGTTGAACCTTAATCCGACAGCAATGGAAGCTTTCAATTCCAAGGAAGTAACTGCTCTAAATCTACCTTGATGCTAAAAGAGCGTGAGAGAGAATACACCTATAACACACAAATTAAATTAAAGTTCATTGCATTGTAAAATAAGGTGTTTAAAAGTGTGAGTGCGTACTCATTCTCGATTTGGGATGATTGGGGACTATTAAGGTGGATGGGTCAATGTTTGGGGTGGTAGTGTCTAATGAGGCTCCGAGCACCAACGATGTCTTGAACACTAAAACTTTACATGTCTTGAATAACAACTAATAACTAAATGTAAAAGACACCCCAAAACGTGGAAAGCTTATATTTAAAGAAGATGGTAATTCTTATTAGAGTTTTTCGTGACAGTTTGAGAAAAAACTACACTTACCATCTCAGTGCTATAACTGATACAAAGAATTATAAGCAGGCTCGACTTATTCATTATTTATCAAAAAGAGGGAGAAATGAGTGATTACTTTCAGGCTACTCTGCAAGTGTGGGATCCTCCCAAGATTGACCTGCTGCTTTGTGAGGAAGGGCTTTCTTTTTGGTCTCTGCTTTGTGCTCGATTTCACTACTTGCATCCCTCTGAAATAGTTGTTGCGCCTTCTCATAAAACCACACCATCATATTATAGATGCAATTGATAAAGAAGAAAAAGCTAAGAAAGAAAAAAGGCATAATTGACTTTAATACCAAGCTTTTCTACATATTTGTCGTTGAACTTGACATAATTGACATAAATAAGCACAAAGGAAAAAAAGCTAAGGAAGAAAAAAGCAAAGCTATGCCCAATTCCAGAATTTCAAATACCAACACAATAACCAAGGGAGAAAAAAAACTAACCAAGTTGTAAAAGAAAAACAGAACAAACTATACCTAGGTATAAAAATAAACAGTCATAAATTACATAATAGTAGAACACATTAAATTTGAAATTTCAGCTAACTTATGACTGTTGATTTTATACCTAGATATCGATGCTTCCAGGCGTGTGTGTTCTGCAAACTCACAAATAACGTAGCATCTTCCACTCCATTTGTCCAAACTCCTAAAAAATTAAGAGAATACTAACTCACATAGCATATAAGAAAATTAGAAAATGACAACAACTTAACAAATTACGCGTGTTTAACTGTTATCTCAATATTACACCTCAAAAAGGGAAATTAATAACTTTAGTAAATATATAAACAAATAGTACTGCAAACTTGATATTTAGAGTATTTTTTTGAATGTAAAGAAACTTAAGGATTGAGATTGATATCAACTTAAATTTTACCTCACACCACTATATTTTTCCCAAATGATATTGTACTGCAATCCCATCTAAAAGCACGAAGTATCCTTTCAAACAATGCAAGTAGAATTATTTTATTGTCTTTAGAAAACTGAAGCGTCCGCTTGAACGGTACCTCCATCCCATGGAGTGTCATCAAGACCAAATATAATCGTATGCCATAGCATTATATTGTTGTCTTCGGGTGCACCACCGATGCCTGCCGAAGGGTCCTGCTGTAACCTTTTAAATCATCCTAAAAATAGGAAACAAAGTCCCTTTGGATCATCAACGAAAAAGTATGCAAATTAACTAAAAAGTACGTAAATTAGAAAAAGAATATAACCAAGCTGAGATGTTTAGTATGATTCAAGTGAGAGATGTCTACGCTATGATATTAAATAAATATCAATATGAACTTTAAAGAAATAATCAGTTATTACAATGTCAAAACTTTTTCACGCATTTGAACAAACACATGGTGCTATTTTCATAATCACATCTGACACATGATAACCCCAAGTATACAATAGATCTTAAAAAATCCAAAACTGAACAGAGAGTATACCATAACACCTATTTGAAGCGTTGGATTTTGAAAAAAAACATGATTCCTACAAAAAGAAATATAATCACATAAGGCCCAAATTAGATTTTAACACTAAAACTTTATAGGTCTTGAATAAAAACTAATAACTAAATGTAAAAGACACCACAAAACATGGAAAGCTTATATTTAAAGAAGATGGTAATTCTTATTACAGTTTTTTGTGACAGTTTGAGAAAAAACTACACTTATCATCTCAATTATTTTTTTCCTCATATATTGGAAAATAGGACCTTCTATTAAGGCACTATGCTGCTAATTGTGACCTCGTTAATGGAAAAAGTGGTAGATGTCAGAGAAGAAGATCCCGTGGTGGAACAATTGACTAAACACTGCATGTTCTACTAAATTTGCCATATCTCCCGAGCTTACCAAAAAAAAAATATCACTAAGAACACAGACAACACATGAAATGGAATGCAATACTCATAATATAGTTACCCAATCAACTCCATGTTCGTAATTTTAGACAAAAAGAGTACAATATATAGACTAACAAAAAACTATTTGAACAGGTCACAATATATGTATGTGAAGCCCACAATATATGTATAAAATTGCATAGATTAACATTGTTGAAAGAAAATAAATTCCTTACCAATTGTAAAGTAAGATCAAACCATAAAGAAATCCAACAAAAGTTGAATTCTGCAAAATAAAGGCATTGAAAACTAACACGTTACAATGAAAATAAATACAAAAAATACAATAATTTTAACAAACAAAGTTGCACAGAGCAAAAGTTTAAATGATAATTTCCTAAATCTAACATCAATTGCAGGGATCTGAACCAATAAACATCAGCAATAAACATCAGCAAATAAACATCAGCAATAATCATCAACAAATCTGGCTAAAATTCAAACCAATTTGTAATGAACCGGATCTGGGAAAAAAAGCGAACATCAACACCAGATCTGGACGGAGGTGATGTTATCAACACCAGATCTAGCCGGGGGTGATGTTCGGAGTTTTGGGTCATAGAAGGTTACCTGATGGAGGAGTGCGGCGTCGGAGTAAGGAGATGCGCGATCGGATCTGGGAAAACCCACCAAAACGCGTAGCCACATGAGGGAGGATGTACCCACCAAAACCCGTAGCCACCTGAGGTGGAGCAGGTGAGGCAGCAGAGCAGGGGTGGCGGGGGCGGGAGCGGTTGCGGGGTCGGAGCAGGGGAGAGGGGGAGGGAGTGGAAAGAGGGAGGGGGTACCGAGGAGTGCAGCGGGGAGGGGAGAGGGTGGAGGAGGAGGGGATTTGCAGCTGGTGGGGGAAGGGAAACGGGGTTAGGAGAGAAGGAAGGAAAAAGGGTTTGGTTTTTTGTTGGACGAAAATGAGAGACGGAAAGTGAGCGTAGAAGGCTTATTTTTTTTGCCAAATGCCATGTCACAATGAGCATAATCCTACATGGCACAATCCCACACCATTAGATCGCTCCATAAAATTCGTTCATAACCGTTGATTTTTTGGAACAGTAGAACACCCCCCTCTCATATATATATATATATATATATATATATATATCTTTGCTTGGAGATAGTTTGGCATCGGATTCTTCTATACCCTGCAAGTAAATAGTTTGGGCTCTTTATTTACCCCACAAAAGAGATAGTTTTCGCTGCGGCGTGCTCATACGGTGAAAGGAATCGTGTGTGGATTGACGGTAACCAGGCCCTATTGGTGGATTCTAAGATTCTGGTAGACTTCGAAGTTGTTAACGAGGCAGAGGTTGAAGATTGAAGGAGCGTCGAAAGTTGGACGGAGTCAAGTCGTGTGTTGTAAGTCTCTTGTCGTGTCTTTTGTCAAAATACCATACTTGGTGGACTTGTAGGTAGGGCCGTTTGAGGTTTTTCCCGTTATGGGGTTACTCGTACATCACGGCGTCGTGTGTTTGTGATTTATTTTATCTTGCAAAATATCACTTAGATGCATGCTAGGCTAATCAAGATAAAATTTGGTTTAAATCACAACTTTGTTTAATTTGGTGCTAATTTAGATTGGGTTAAGTTTAAATTTAATTTAATTCAATTCGTCATTAATTTAATTTGATAATATTCATATTTATTTTGTTTAACTTGAAATGGATTGAATTTTGTTTAAGTGAACTTAAAATTTTTGTGTAGTTTAATTTCACTTTAAGTTTAATTTAATTTTTCATGTGTTTGATTGTGCTTTTAAAGTAAAGAAAATTAAATAATTTTTTGAAAAATTAAGATTTGTTATATCATTGAACCTTCTCATAGTTTTGAGTTTAAAATTTGTGGGCATACCCTCCATCTCAAATAAGAGATGACTCAGTGGAGCCACAATGATGACTCAGGAAAAGAGGTAGGGAGGGGTGAACTTAAAAATACATACCCGCCCATTACGAAAAGAGGTAGGGAGGGGTGAGGTGGTTTTGTTTAAATTAACTCCTAACCCGCCCCATTTCATAAACGGGGCGGATCGGGGCTCGTACGGGTCAGTTAAAATATAAAATTCGAAGTATTACATAATAGTCTTAGATGTCTACAATGGTTCCTATTACAATATTTCAGACCGCCCCCAATTGTGAATGCATGTTTCCACATAGATCTTTTACAAAATACCTTCATTGAGGCCTTTACTGCTTGCTTCATAACTAGCAGTTCTCACCCAAAGAGGATGGATTAACTTCTCATAATGAAGAAGAAAATAAATGAGACTCTTTGTGAGTATTTCAAAAGATAGTAGGAAGTTTACAACGAAGTAGAGGACTACTCAGGGAAATTTTTCATGGAATCATTCAACATTAGTCTGCCGACAACATCTATGCTACACCAGTCTCTCACTAAGAAGAAGGTTAACACCATCGACGACTTCATGGTGAGTATTGAGAAGTACGCCAAGGTTGAAGACGTGATTCACACTAGTCTTAGGGAAGCTAGTCGCGTTCAAGTCAACAAGGGAGGATATAAGATTTACTCTCCAAAGAATGAGAATAAGAAAGGGGGTAAGAATGGTTCAAATAATGGAAGCAATGCATATTCCTCAAAACCCTTTTAGGCTATTAATACAGCCTTCAAAGAGAGGATTTACAAGATGCTTAGAAAGATCAAGGACCTTCCATTTGTGAAGCGGCCCAAAAAGGTGGGCGGTAACCCGATGAAGAGAAATAATGCATTGCAATGCGGATCCCATAAGGAAGGCAACCACAAAAAATAAATTCCAAAGCACTCAAGTCGTACTTGGTAGAGTTGGCCAAAGCTGAGCAACTGAATGAGTATATAAATAGGAAGGCCGATAAGGTTACAATCAATGGTGACTCGAAGCCAGATAATATCCTTGATGACTATATAAAACATGCATTTACAGTGATCCACGGAGCATCCAACTTGAAACAGATACAAGGGAATGTTGTACATATAGGACTGAAGAAGGTCACAACTGTTATGGAGCAATTCTTGATTGAACCCATAAAAACCTGGCTGGTAAGCGTCGGAAACTAGAGGATGTCGATTACACCAAACACATCATCTTCACATAGGAAGATTTGATTGGGGTAAGGACTCCATAACACGATGTACCTATAGATAGTCCATAAGATGAAGCTCAATGTTGTGGGCCTCAAGGGGGAAACTATTTTATTGGTCTAATTCACGGGGAAATCCACAATATCGTTGGGAAAGATAGTCCTGCCAGTAAGGGTGGAAAATATTTCAAAGATGATTGACTTACTAGTTGTGGATATAGATTCTCCCTACCATGCCATTCTGGGTAGAAGGTGGCTTCACGCTATGAAGGTTGTGCCATCGACCTAACACCAAAAGCTCAAGTGTGTTACTGATTAAGGAGTAGTAGAGATTCATGGTGACTAGGCCACTTCCAGAAAGTGCTTCATCGCTGCCATCCATCCTCAAAAAGAGAAAAAGAAGGAACTAGAGGTTATCCCAGAGGAAGCTTTGGATAATACTACTCCTTATAAATAATAACTACAGTACGACCAATCAGGGGTAGAGGATACGAGGGTTCCACCCATTGATAGGGTTATTAAAATCCTGGAGGAGGTTACATTTGATGGCAACCTACCGCAGAGAATGTTTTTTATTAGGACGGCCCCAGCCGATCACGAGAAAAGGGAGTTGATCACCTTCAAAAAAAGAAACTTGGACATAGTCTCTTAGGAGCCTTATGTTTTATAAGGGATTGATCTCAAAGTTGCCTATAATTTCCTTAATGTGGATTAGACCTTTAAGTTAGTCACTCAAAAGGTATGCCGAACAACACCTGAGAAGGTTATAGAAGTAGAGAGCGATGTATAGAGGCTTCTCGATGCAGGGTTCATCAGGGAAGTTTAGTTCCCATAGCGGATCTCAAATCCAGTGGTAGGATAAAAGATTAACGATTGCTCGAGAGTTTATATAGACTTCACAGACCTTAATAGAGTGTGCCCCTAGGACAGTTTCCCTCTACTGAAGATAGATATATTGGTCAATGCCACGACACCAAATGAGCGGATGAGCTTCTTGGATGCCTATTTAGGGTACCACAAGATCCCATATATCAGCCCTGACCAGGATAAGATGTCGTTCATCATAATAGTTGGACTATATTGCTATAATTTCAAGCCATTTGGCCTCAAGTATGCAGGGGCAACCTATCAGCAGTTGGTCATCATGATGTTCAAACATCAGATGGGATATATTATGGAGGTCAATATTGATGACATGTTAGTCAAGAGTAGATAAAAAGGAGACCACCTCAATGGCCTGGAAAATACTTTCAAAATCCTCAGGAAGTTTCGAATGATGATCAATACGAGAAAATGCTCATTCGATGTTCAGTTAGGGAAATTTCTGGGTTATCTATCAGCAAGAGAGGGATAGAGGCAAATCCAGAACAAATTAATGCTATGCGTAGGGTCCAACCATGGATGACACTGGGAGATGTTCAAAATCTTACTAGGATGATCGTAACACTCAATCTCTTTATCTCTAAGTCGTCAGCGCATTGCCAACCATTTTTCTAGCTCCTAAAGAAGGGTAAAGGCCTGATTTAGACTGTTCGAACGCCTTGGAAGAGATAAAGACTTACCTTATCAAGCCGACCTTGCTAAAAATCTGTAAGAAAGGAGATCCTCTACACCTCTACCTTGTAGCATCAAGCCACGCGGTTAGCTCAGCTTTAGTATGCGAGCAAGAGGAAAGGAAGTGACTCATCTATTATGTCAGCAAGACACTTTTGGAAGCTGAGCAACACCACTTGCCCCTCGAGATGTTATCTTACGCTCTTGTGGTTACATTTAGGAAGATTAAGAATTATTTTGAAGCCTATTCAATCAGTGTTATCACTTTTTCCCCCCTCAAAGTTGTTCTTCAAAAAGATGACTTCTTCGGGAGACTGTTAAAATGGTAATCGAGCTCGAAAGGTTCGAAATTCACTTTTAGCTAAGGACACCAATTAAGGGGTGAATCTTAGAGTATTTCATTATAGAATTCACGTGAGACAAACCTACTAATCAATAGCTCACATAATAGCCATCAATCAACGAAGCACAGTCCAAAGATTGGACCGTGTACGTCAATGGAACCTCTAATTCTAAGGGGTAATGAGTGGGTATTCTCCTAGTAACCCAAAAACACACTATCATTGAGAAAAGAATCAAGCTAGGGTTTGAAGCCTCGAACAACAAAGACGAACAAGAAGCTCTAATATCTGACTTTTGCAATGCCCAATTATTGGGGGTATAGTGGATGAACGTGTTCGATAATTCCAAGATGGTATTCAACCAAGTGAGAGATATTTTAACATGAAAGATGATTAGATGGAACCCTACCTCGCTGTAGATCATAAACTCATGTCAGAATTTGATGAGGTCCATATCGAGCAATTCCCTAGGGGAAAAATAGTCTTACTGATGCCGTAGCATCCCTAAGCTTAGTAGTGGATTCAGATCTTAAAAGGATAATTGAATTAGAGTTCCTTGCTCTAACTAGTGTTGATAATACGGTGGTCACCGAGCATATTCTCACCATAAAGAAGGGTCCTAGTTCGATGGACTCGATCATTATCTAGTAAGAGTAAAGGCTGCTCGCTTCTATCTCGATCTTGAAGGGAAGATCTACAAAAGGTCTTTTATAGGTCCTCAGCTCTAGTGCATCCACCCGTAGGACACCGAGAAAGTTCTTCGCGAACTTCATGATGGTATTTGTGGGAGTCATATTAAAGAAAGATCCCTCGCATTTTAAGAAATTAAAGAAGGATATTGGTGGCTACATATGCAAAAATATGAGAGTATCTACAGTCAGAAGTGCGACAAATGCCAAAAGTTATCTCCTATGGTTCATCAATTAGGTAATGATTTGAAATCTTTGACATATCCTTAGGCATTCCCACAACAGGGATTCGACATTATGGGATCACTACTTATCGCACTTGATAATCACAAGTATTTGTTGGTCGACACAGATTACTTCACCAAGTGGGTTGAGGAAGAACCACTAGCCAACATTCGAGATACCGAGATGATAAGGTTTATCTAGAAGAGAGCCATAACATGCTTTGTGGGTACCAAGAGCTATTATGACCGATAACGAAACACCATTTGAAAGTTTTTTTTTAGAACTTTTTTGACGAGCATGACATCAAGCATCACTTTTTTGACCAGGCAGAGGCTTCCAACAACACGCTACTCAATGGCCTAAAAAAGGCTAAAAAGAGCAAAGGGCGCTTTGATAGACGAGATTCCCCATGTCCTCTAGGCCTATCGTACTCTGCCTAGAAGGTCAATTAAGGAAACACCCTTCGCACTCACATATAGAATCGAAGCTACCATTCCATTTGAACCTGGTCTCCCTACCATGATAACTAATTAGGTCGACCAAGGACTTAAGGACGATGCCTTTCGCACTGAACTTGACTTAATTGATGAATGAAGAGAATATGCCATGATTAAGATGGCCTCATACCAGCACCAACTGGAAAAGTCATGTAATAAAAAGATCAATTCGAGGAAGTTTCAGGTATGATATTACCTCTTAAGGAAAGTCCTGTGCAGTGGAGTAAGGCCGTGAGATGGAAAATTAGGAACAAACTGGGAGGGACCCTTCAAGGTGATCTAGGATGATATTCAAGGAGCTTATCACTTGGAAACACTGGAGGTCCAAAAGATACAAAGAGCATGGAATGTGGCCAACTATGATAAGTTCTATTTTTAGTCTTCTTCCTCTATTATAGCACATCTAGTTTATAAAAATATTTGTTTCAAACTTATGATGTCCATAAGTTAATTCTTAATGAATAAAGGCCCATTTTGCTTTAACTCTTAATTATCTCAATTTTATATGATGTCTTGACTATCTCAATTTTTTGCACCATTTCCATGCGATAGACCCAATATTAGATACTAAGTAGGATTACACCTAGTTACAATACGTTGCTCAGCTTATTTCAGCCAAGGAATTTGCTCAGGCCAAATAGAATTCCACGTTACTATAATAAGTCATTTAACTTATTACGATCAACGAATCTCCTCATATCGAGAAGGATTCTGATTGATTACAGTAAGCTACTAAGTTTATTTCAATTAATTAAGGAAATCCTCAGGTCTTTGTCATATCGAACACAAAGGACCTCATGAGTTGTCCAGATAACAATAAAAGCCATACAGGGGAACCTTAGGCAAAAAGCCAGGTTAGGTGAACTATAATGGTCGATAAAAATATTGAACGGGTGGATGGTCCATTGACTAGGAAATTCTTGACATTGTCTTTCCTAGTCCTAAGGGAGTGTGACGACATGACCTAAAAGGTAAGGGAGATGGAATGATACATGCTAAAGAAAATTGGACTGGAAGAATGCTCAAATAGCTATTACTAACTCATTTAGTAGGTAAAAGCCCAAAATGATTAACAGTTATTATCAAGTCATCCCAGTTGAGACATACAAAAGTTATTATTAACTATGTTCAGTGGGCAAGTGCCCAAAACAGGCAATAGTTAATAATTAGACTTTATCCATTCATTATAGTCCTAAAAAGGTATAAGATTATACTTCAGACTATAAAATAAATATGGTGTTAATTACATGGCGGAGTTACAAAAAGATATCACAAAGGCACATGATATTTATGTTCGACGAGCCAGGAATTCTACTATTTGCTTTTGTCGTCCATCTTCCGAGTTGGGGAAAAACTCATCCTCTCTATCAGGGTCCACATCAAAGTCATTGAGTAGTTGATGAGGAATAGAATTTAGAGGAATATACTTTTAATCCTTCCCAAAGGGAGGCCGACTAGATGCAGGGTAATCTACCTGGTACATATAATATAGATGGAAATTCTTAGGTTCTTTGAGCACTATAAGGGCGTTCAGCCACCCATGCTTGTACACCACGTCTCGTGCTTCTTATAACCTTACAGGTGCGTCCTCCATCCTTCATCATAGATTGCCAAGTATGAAGCTCGTGGACCCCTCCTGAACAAAAGATTGATCTTCTTTATGTCTCTTTGCTATTTGAATATAATGACATATTTCCTCAGATGATCCTCCTCCAACTCAGAGATCTTTTGCTTTATGGCAACATTCTCGGCCTAAATTAATTCATTGACCTTGACTACATCATTGCTCACGGTAAGATCAGGTCGATTGTCTTCTTTTGTAGTGAGGAGCCGATATCCTCATGTCCTAGAGGTCATCCTTAGGGTTGCCAACTAGTTTACATTAGTCCTTATATGTTGTTATTATCGATTTTAAAGATTTATAGACCTTTATAAAGGTTCGACGAGCTTGCTCGCTCATGATCGAGCCTAGTATCTTTTTAAGGTTTGGGAAAAATAAATAAATTTCATCCATAATAATAAGCTACAAGTAATAAGGGCAAACAACAAGCAGGAAGAATATTAGTAAAAAGAAAAGTCATTTTTCATTATTAATAACATGGAGGTAGGATCCAGTACAACAGAGGATAAAAGAAAAGTACAACATTTTAACAAAATAAAGAATAAAAAGTCTAATATATAGGGCTTCACTCCTTTACATGTACAGAGGACTCTGGTTCATTTACCTTGTCAGCAACCTTTCCCATCTGGTCGGCAGCCGTCTCGACCTCTCCTGACGCCCCTCAACTTGGTCGGCAGGCTGGCCAGCAGAAGGCTCCTCCTCAGTAATTAGAGAAGGACTCGATGGATGTCTATGGAATAATCTTGATTCAGGAGGGACCCCTTCTACCTTTAAATCTTGGTCTCATCCCTTCATGAAAGATAGATTTTGGGTTAGACGATCTGGATCTCAGTATCATAATATGAAGCGTTCAATGTAATTTTTGTCCTTGATTTCGATGACCTCACCCTCCAACTTCTGGACCCTTTCAGCCAATTTTTCCTCCCTAAACTACTTCTCCTTCTCCACAGCTATAAGGTTTTTAGCAATCTTCATCTCGACCAAAGCCTTCATTAAGGCATGCCTCTCTATCTCAATCGTCTTTTGAGCATCAGACAAGTACTTCTAAGACTTTTTTAGGTCTTCATCCAGCTCCTGGCTCTTCCTGAATTCGTTGGAATGACCATCCAAAAGATTACTAAAGTCAGCTACAAACTGCAAATGAAGAAAGAGAAGTTCGTGTAAAATCAAAGAACTTAAAGATAATAAATAGGGAAAAGATACCACTTACCACAGCGAGTGTATGTGTAGATGTAAAGGCCAAATAGTCAGAACCCAGCCTTGACGAAAACTCACGATCGATAGCGAGCACTGCCCCTTAATTAAACTAGGGGCAAGGGTCGAGTTATTAACTATGGTATCCCTATAAGGAGCAATAGAGAGAGGGAAGGAAGAATTTACATAGGCCTCAATGGAATTATTTTGTTTCCTCTCTTCTTATATCTTTCTCTTTATTCCTCTTTTTTCCTTCCTCTTACCCTCTTCCCTCATCTTCTTCTTTCATTCCTCTTCCTTGGTTCCTGAGATGGAACCACCGATTTTGAGGGAGTCCCCCTCAGACTTTTTTAGGACTTTCACCTTATGGGACAGCAGGACATGATGATCATCATCATAATCCTAGCGGTAGTATTTTCTTTATGGGATCCATTCATCCTTATTTTTCTTCCTCTTCTTCTCCTTGACAGTAGTAATCTATGTCCACTGCTCCAAATGATTTAGAATTATCCTCTCCCAGAACAACAATCTCAGGAACTTCATCTATTGGTTGAGCGACGAATTTAGAGGTTGTATTGGTGTATTTCAACAAGTAAGCATCAGACCGTGGATGCTCAATGTCAGACAACCTCTCCCTTATCACCCAGGCTTTCTAAAGATCCTTAATACTTATGAGATAAAGAGGTGTTTCCGTGTTCTTATCTCGAGATGCACAAAGATAAAGAAAGTATACATTAGCAAATAGAGAAAGTTGCAAGAATAAAACTTCAATAATTGGCATGAGTAAGCAATTAACAACCTATGTGATCCTATCCACAGTCAGGGAAAAAGGGACCTCCACCTTCCCTCTAGTTTTTGGCAAAGGGGAGGATGTTGCTCATTTTTAGCAATAAAACCCTTATCGTAACATCCCATATTGGAATCAGTTATATTCACAACCAAGATTCCATTAGAAATTCGCGCTTTTAGGTACAAAAGACCATCAGAAGCATGCGACCAGACATAGAAGAATCTGATCTCTTGGACTCCCAGGTTAGTCTCGTATAGTTCATTAATCCAATGGACTCCATTAACTATCCTCCAAGAGTTGGGGGCACATTGTGTAGGAACGACATCAAAATAATTAAATAATTATAGAAATAGGCGATTCAGTAAAAAGGTTTAACCCCCTTAGACCATGGCTAAGGTGTGCATCCAGTGTCTTTCATCCGTGTCTTTGACATTTTTGGGCATGGGGGCACAATCGATCTCCACCCAGTCTAATATAGAGTATTTTTCTAAACTCTTATACAATTTTACCATCGATAATGGCCATTATAGAAAGAATTTCGAACAGTAAACACAACAAAATAAAATGATGAAGAAAGGAAGCACGGGAGGAGAACTCAAAAAGAAAAATGGTGCAAGAAAACTCTGGAAGTATGGAGAATTAGAAGGAGAGATCAAAGAGAAGTTCACATAGAAGAAACAATTGTAACATAAAGTGACGATTTCTTGCAGGTGAAATACGTTTGAACTATGTGCAAATGACGAAAAATAGTTCCCAAGAAGGACTTTGGCACCTCAGACTTCTGTTCGAACCAGCGCACCACTATCATCTCGAGTATATTACAAGTTTACCTTCAAGTTAGCTCGGATCAGTGGACCCTCAACAGTTCAGCAGTTTTACAGAAGTGCCATTCTAGTTTTAAACAATTCTAGGTTATGGGCTTAAAATTTAAAATTTGGTGTCCCATTATCTCAGCCCAAATATTTTAGGGTCAATTATGAGGGATATTTTATAGATCAAGCAAAACCGTGCAACTGATCGGCCCAGCACACGGAGTGGACTGTCCAACCTAATTAAAAAATTATTTTTTTTACCATGTATTTAACAAGTGATTAAATACATTACAATAAGCTCAAATCGGTTACCAATAATCCCGGGAAGATATTTAGGGACACCTACAAGATATCTACAAAGTGGATGAATTACTTATACAAGTCAACCACTTAATTATCATTATAAATGTAATTCCGAACCCAGGGCAAAGGGGATGTAATTTCGATTACTTGAGAGACACTAATAAACAGTAATAACCACTCCATGGACGCAAGCACGTTTTCGAACCACGTATATTTGGTGTTGTGTGTGTGTGATTATTTACCCTCTGCATTCGTATATTTTCTATGATTGTGTATTGTGATTATTTTTTGCCCACGGGAAGTATGTATCAATGTTTTCTTAAATTTAACATTTTCAACATAATGTTTATCACATCATTTTGGAGGTAACAATCTTCTTTATTATAAGATTCATCACTAGAATAATCGGAAGAACATAAGGTGTCTATCTTTGTCGAAAAATTATCATCAATTTATGAATACAAACACTACAGATTATCAACTGATATAATACCATAAAAAAAGCCTAAGTATCTGTAGGGTGAAAAATGTCATTAAAAATAACTACACATTTAAACACCATACTGTTCTCCATATTAATAGAAAAATGAGATCTTCATCTACATCTATCAACCTTAGAAACTAGAGGGAGAAGCTCTGATACTAGTTGGGAATGCATATTTTGTACAAAAATGGAAACCCACAAATTGAAATTATTTTAAAATTTTAATTATGCTAAAAATTTGAAGCACACGTAAAAGGCCTTGTGACAATATTTACTAATGTTTTATCAACCAACTCAGATTTAAATCTTGCATAAGCATGTGGGTGATAAAATATGCATAAAAAGTAAATAGAGACATAACACCTATTGTACGAGGACAAAAATCCACTGATGGGAAAAACCTCGGGCTAATTCAATAATGGTACAAAAAATGGTAAGCACTTACAAATAGAACTAACGACTAACACTCCTTGTACTCTTACTCTCATCTCACACATTTTTCACCAATCCAAAACAAGTTGTTGATCTTTACACGTCGGTAAACATGTTCATTGTCTCTTATGTCTTGACACACGTCAACAATGTTGCACAAGCCTTATTATTCTTCAAGATTTAGAGTTCAAAAGTGATTCAAATGTGGAAAAGAGACACAAATATCACAATACTCTTATTTGGGATAAATCCTAAGGTTGTACGAAACTAAATGATATTTTAAAGGGTTAAGGCTCTTAATAAAAATCTTATCTTCTTTGATATTAATTAACCTCGGGTAAAAGAGGTTATTAATTGAATAGAAGAGAAGATGAAGAAGATGAAATATATTTAGATATTAGTTTCCCTCTTTTTCAAAAAAATATATTTATCTTCTCAAAAAGGAAGAAGATAAAGAAGACAAACAAAGCTCTCTTGAAACTAAGATGAGAGATATTTTGAAATGAGGAGGTATAATAGTTTTAATAGATAAAAACTGAACAAATGAATTTTACCATTACCATGGTGAGCTATCATGTCACTTCTCTGACACAAGGAATGTGTGAGAGGGTGTAGGAGTATCTAATGTCTAATCATCAACTATTTAAACACAAAAAGTGACTTTTGTATGAAAAATGAAAAGATCTTCAAGGATGTACCAAACTATATTTTTTCCAAGTACCTTCATTGTAGGTTCCTTCCAACGAATTTAAAAATCATTACAGAGAACTTGTGGCGAGCCAAATTGCGAAATCTACTCAGGAAATTTTTAATCCTTTGCTTACGAAACCAGGGGTGTCGAGCAAAGAGTTCTGTCAATATAATGAAGATCTTCAGTACAACAAACCAACATTGAACAAGGTCACTTTCTTGACCAGGGATTTTGTCGAGAGAAGTCTCAATGGGCATAACCAAAGAAGGAAACTAGCACTATAGCGCGTCAAATGGGACTTGTTCACTTTTGCTTATTTTCTTATTAGTATTTTTTAAAATATCTTGAATAAGAAAAATTAAAAAAGGAAAAATATAAGTTTTATAGACATAAAAGTTTGTGACATGATTATCTTTTGTGAAAAATAAGTGATGTGAGGGTAGGGCTACAAAGACTTTTGCCATTTATCATAGATGTAATCAATTATTACATAAGAATGAGAAAACCGATTTTAGGTTCTTGAACATTGATAAATCTTCCAGGAGAGATAAAACATAGGACCCAAAGTGTATTTTTTTATCAGAGCAAAGTGTGTTTTGGAAATAGGAATAGGAACAAATGCCTATGAGGGCACAAATGAGTATACATTAAATCTTACAAAATCCATCAAATCCCTTTCGATAGAGTCTTCATGAATAAACACCCATGAACGGTATATCCATAAATATCTCCCATAACATATATGCACTAAAACGCATATATGTTATTAAACACTAACTTAACCCATATTTTGGGTTCTCCAGTGAAAACCCAAAATGATGCCATATTATAAAATCTCGACCATAGTTGAACAATCTCAACTTTCCACACACCATATGTTATTAAACACTATCTTAGCCAATAATTGGTCCCAAAATATCTTAAATATTATTTTTAAGTGTTTCTAGACATGTTTCTAACACTCTATGATCACTGCCTATATAAAAACATTGAAATAAGGGTTAAATGAACAACCTCAACATGTATTAAATAAGGGTTCATATAAATTATGGGATTAATCAATAAAATAAATATTTAATCATTAAATTATTTTCTAAATATACACGATTCATCTTAACAAATAAATTCCAATAAGCTTTATGACAAATCTAAATAAGTTCTTATCACATAATCATCATAATTACCAAGGTACCACATGCTAATGGATCAGATTCAAGCTTGAAATGAGTCCAATTCCAAGATAGATGATTAAGGCAATTAGTCATAAATAAGTTGTATTAAATATGAACTAAAACAATTTATTTCTTTAGATGAAGCCTCTTTGATTGAATCATGTAGGTGATCCTCCATTTCTCCCCAAACCCATTTCTTTGATCTCTCTAGAGTTCCTCTGTTGCCTAAGTCTCATGAGATGTGTAAAGTGAGGGTCTAATGGGGGTTCAGTCTCTTTTAAATCCCTTAATCATTCATGTCTCCTATAGAACTAACTTAATACCTCTAAATAAGACGAAAAATACTGTCCAAAGACTCCTAAAACTTAGTTTAGAGGGGTACCCACCCATGTGGCTGAAACTAACGCATTAAAAATGCTTTTCCGGGCCTCCATACTCCCTAGAGCCCAGCCCTATTATGCTAACTCACACCTTGAAAATATATCATAACGTGATCGTTACGTCACGATTTGTTCACAAATGATTTAATTTCCCATTTTAAATTCACTTATAACACGAAATCCATAATTTCAATTAATTGCACATTAAGCAAATTTAAAATAATTATTAAATAACCATTTGTTTAAGTAAATAAAAAATATGGGGTATTCCATTAACTGTTCTGTGGTGACCTCCTCATATGACTTTATTGAAAAAAGCTTATTCGATGTATGTTTCCATTATTAGACTACAAGCTTCTGTTCTATAGGTTTTGCTTCTAAGGTCACCATAATTTTCGTGACAAATTCAACCAAACATAAAAATTATGAAGTGCTCCTATTTTATAGACTGGCTTCTTTTAGTACCTCTTTATATGATAAGAGGTGCAGATGCTTATTGCATGAGAATCAAAATAATAATTGGTATTCTGAGAGGATATTTATAAAAACAAGGATACTTGAAAATGCAACGGTCCCTCTATGTGTGTGCTCTTTAGGTGGAAATGATTTTTCTTAAAAAAATATTTTTAATTTTATTTAGCACCAATTTTGTGAACCAATATTCAATTAAGCTAATTTTATCTTAAACCCTAAACATGCATATAGTGATATAAGCAAGATAAATAAAAGAATTCTTACACAACACGCCGATGTATGATGAAACCACTAACAAAAAAATCTCGGACGACCACGATCAGACAATCACTATGTTACGAAATTTACAAATGAAGATTATAGTATTACTCAATGGTAAGATACCCACATATCTTAAAGCCTCTTTCTCTCTTCAATGGCTCCTCCATAGTGCAATTTAGGAGTCTATCTATGCAAGGTCCACAACATATGAGTCCACGCGTACCTTGTTATCCACCGATACAGCCTCAGCAACCGTCAATCAACAAGTATGAAATCCACCGCATGAAACACATTATTCGAATGATGAAGAATGAAACAATGGTTCAAACACAAGATCTTCATGACATATGGCATGTAAACTCAAATACTGTAACCACAAAGGATGTATTTATCTTTGAAAATCTTTGGTAAACAATTGCAGAAGACGTATATGTTATGTTCTATTTTTCATTTTTTGCGCCCCCGTTTTTCTGAGAAAAGTATGCCTTAAATAGTCTTTTTGAGGCGGCGCGTCATTCTAACGAAATTTTCATGTCATTTGAATAAACATAGAATTTCGTTTGAATGTGACTTCCATGTCATTTGAATGACAGTCCAATGTCGATTAAATAATTGGTGAAGTCATTTGAACCATGTAAACTCAAGAAAGTGTTTCATATGACTTTAAACATAATATAACTCAGAAAGGAAATTTTAAAATTAGATTTAAATAAAATAACATCCTTAGAAAAGTATTCCGAGTATCCATAAACCATTATGCATCCATACCTAAGAGAATCTCGAAAAATAATGCGAAGACGTGAAACGTGCACCAAAACTATGGCATGATTTATCTTTAAAGCTTGACCGCCACCTCTTCAACTTAACGCCATAGGCTTAGTGGGCGTTGTATCACGCCAAATCTATCCTATGACTCAAAGTGATTTTTGTCTGGAAAAATGCCAATACATACAAATTGACACTATTTGAAAATTTTTCCTTATAATACTTTATATATGGTCAGGCATCATCACTCGACATCTAATACGGTGTAACTTATATAAGGGAGTGAGCTCTAGTTTTTATCTTCTCACCAAACCAAGGCTCCACTCGTTGCATGATTTGAAATAACTAAATGCGAGGGGAGTTCTTAGAAACAATTTAGCATATAGGGTAGGGGTGGGAACCCAAAATATTCTTTAAGCATATCAAAGACTTCAAATCACACTTTATTCCTAACATTTTTCTCTTAAATTTTTCAACACTTGAAAGACAGGTTGGTACTTTTAGACTAGGTTTAAGATCAATTATTTCTACAACTCCATTATAAAAGCCAATTTCTAGACCTTATTTATAAATAGTGGTGGCTGCACATTTTGTAAAGCCAGAATTCAGTAGAGTTTGGTATCAACCCCCCTTTTCTTACCAAAAAGTCCAAAAACATTTTTTTTTATCTTAATCTTAAATTAATTTTTAGATATTCAATTTCATTACGTGGTGCTTAAGGTTTTAGAAAATTTTAGATAATTTTCTAATATGATTACTTTATTTATTCATTTTTAAGAAAATATAATCAATATATACCTCCATTATTCTTATGATCACCATTTTGAACATTTTATCATAACAACTAGTACACTTCCCTTGAACTTTTTAAGAAAAAATGGCATAACTCTGTAGCAATAGAGTCCCAAAATTGGGATGAATGATGATATTTTTTTAGTTAGGCCTAAATAATGGCTATATGTAAATATTTGTCTTTTTAGTATTTCCAACCTTTCTATTTCTTCTCAAATCACTTTTATATTCTTTCAAACTTTTTTAGACATGTTAAAAAAAATTGGATCTCAAAAATGACATGTGAGAGTGTGCATTGCTCGATGATAACTACCCAATTAAAATTATTTCTAATTAAAAAGAAATATTTTCATTAATCTAAGTTGTGGTAAAAGTTAATCATAATGTCTAAGTAATAAAAAATGTGATTTACTAAATTGATTTTTTTTTTAACTTATCTTTATTAAGAATATAAAGAAATAAAAATAGGAAATAGTAAATCATATACTTGAGATGGGAATTAATAAGAGGATAAACCCGCAACGAGAAAAATATTGGGTGAAATTGACACCTTGCACTGGTATAGGTAGAGTATTACAAGGAGGTGGACATGACTTACAAACATTAATATCTCATAGAATCGATAAACAACAACCTCCGCAAATAACTTTCTCTAACTTTTAGTATTAAGAGAAAACACAGATCTATCTCCGACCAGTCTCCACATTGTGGGTTATATCCTTCATTGATAATATTGTATTTGAACTTTTGAAAAAATATTTTTTTATAGTCGAAGATAAACTTTGATCCAAGTAAATCAGAAGAGAGAGAATCCAATGACTAACACCTAGAATATATGATGATATCCTATTGGTTGATGATGTATAAAATATTTGGGCTTAACTCAAAATCTCATTAAATATTTTTCGAGCTTGAAAGAAGACAATACTTAAGAACAACATATTTAGAAATACAGTTTTGTTGAAAATTATCGTGGGTATGAAAATCTTATTTTATATATTAAAAAAGGAATAAAATGGCTTGAAGAACCCAGAAAATAAATGTGAAAATATTCTCTAAAATATTTTTTATCTTTGTACAAGTTGGAAGAGTGTTGAGCACGTGAGTAATATAGCCAATTGGTGGATATTAGGGTGGCTTGTGGATTTTGAGTCCAACACAAAAATCTATTTCGATCAATTCTATGGCCGATAAATAAAATATTTTTCCATGACATTCTTTTTAATGAGATATTATAGAAATATATTCTTAAAAGTACAATTTTCGAAAAAAGTACCACTATGTTCGCTGCATGTTTGATGCAACGAAACTATGCTTCGCTGTAGCAAACCTGAGGCAAATGAGGTCACGATAGAAGTCATAGTTTTTCGCATCCTTGGCAACGAGGAGGCTTCGTTGTTGTGAAGAACAACATCACAGTAGTGAACCTTAAGCAAACACGTTGTGCCATATCCCAAAATGGAATCTATCTAGTTTTTCTTCTACCGTTTTGGAAAAAAAATATTTTGAAAAAAAACTCCAAAATATGTTATACCCAACCAGGTTAAACAAATATTAAAAAATAACTAAATATCCCTTTTCTAATAAATAAATTTATATAAGAATAGTATATTGCATCATGTATTTTAGATTCAACAAAAACATCCACAAAGTTAATATTTCAAAAGTATTTTTCTTTCTATGAAAATATTTAATGATGGACCCTGGAAATCCCAAAATTTAGCTTACTTTAGGAAATTACCATGATAAATCTTTGGTGAAGTTGAGTCTTAAAATATTTAATATGAAGCTTGAGCACACACATTATCTTATAATCTCACCCTTTGCCTATTCCTTTGAAAAATTATACCAACAAATGAAATAAATCTATCACATATGATACAATCTGCCGACCAAAGTCACAAAGATAAAAATAACAATTACAAGAATCAAATGACACAAGATACTCCGAAAACCTTCAAAGATCACTTGTACATTTTTTTCTTGTCGTAAACTTGAAAACATTACAAGATATCAATGTTTAATGTAAAGAGATTAAAAAATAAGCATTAATATTAAATACAAGATATGTTAATATAAAGCTTTCATTAAATCATAAAAAGGTTAAATGTACTCCCATTGCTTAACTTTTCCCAACATATTATCATAAGACTCTCTTCCCCTAAGAAGCACGGTGTAAGACTACAACCTAAGAACACAAGATTACCTCCCATAACATATTGTTATATATCTTTTGTCATATATTTATTCTCCCCCTTAATCATAACCTCTCTCCCCCTTTGGGAAACTTCTTCCCCTTTTTTGTCATGGAAAGTAAACTACATACTATTTGAGATGAAAAAAAGATAGAGTAAAAGGCATGCTATTAATTACAATAAGCACAAGGAGAACAAAGTATTATGAGATAAGAATAACATGGTGTACACTATTAAAGAATAAAATATCAATAATTGATCTAACGAGCCAAATATATAAGCACAATCATGAAGATATGTACTTAACAGAAAAATAAGTAGTAAAAAGATTATATTATTATAACAAACACAAGTTGTTATTTAAGTAGTTGAGATATTTTGAAATCCATATCCTAACTCATAAATGGTTTTACAAGGAAACACAAACATAATTTTACCAAACGAGAACAACTCGTAGACCAAATTTAATAAGTGAAATTTTGTCAATATTATCATACTAACACAAATTTAAGTTTATGATAATTTTCATAATAAAAAAATATTATTTATAATAGGGTATTAACCTGATGAGATTATTATCCAAGAACATAAGATCATACCTCATTTGTGTAAAAAATGTAACACCCTATATTTATGAATATTATTTAATTAATTCGGGTATTTTTAACTACACATGTGTCATAATTTAATTCGATTATTTATTACATGTTTATTAAAATATTAATCAAGGGAGATAATGATTAGTGTTTATGGAATATAATTACTAAGTGAAAAGTGATTTATTATTTTACGTCATAGCGAGTGATAGTGGCATGGTAGAGTTTTAAACTCAACCGGGAGTCGCGTGTAAACTATATGAGGTCGAGATAGGAAATTTTGGAAGGAGGACTCGAATGGAGATTTTGAGGGTACAGTTGGTTCTGATAAGGTCAAAATTGTCAAAATAGTGTACTTGGGGATAGTAATTTGGTCCCAATGCCTTTTTAGAAATAATCGGACCCACACGGGGGTGTTCGGGTCATTTGGGTTTGGTCCGTTAGCCTAATTTCGAGATTAGAGATATTTAACCTAAATTAGAGAGCTTGGAGCATCCATTATGATTAATCTAAACCCTAGAATTGGAGAGAAGAAAGGAAGAAAATAAGGAGCTTTAGGAGTCAAATTCGAAGAGGATTTGGGTGTGCAATCATCGGTTTGTTGTCTTCAACGTGGAATCAGACCCTATGAACATCGAAAGGCAAGTAATTAACTTTCTTCTGATTTTAATTGCAAAACTCATGTTCATATCATTGTAGGTGTAGACAAATCCGTTTTGGGGAGGGTTGTCACATGTAAAAATGAGTTTTTGGTGATTTGAACATTAAAGGTGTAATTAATGTTTAATTGATGACGAGACACAATCATATGACATTGAGACTTGTCTTAGAATCAAATTTCAGTAGCCAATTTCGTTTAATTTGTATTATAGAAATCAAATTGAAAATGAGGTTGAATAAATGGGAGAAAACCCAATTCGTGATTTAAGTGATTTAAAGTAGGAGTAGATAATGTTCAATGATGATTTTGTTGATTAGAAAATGTTGGGAACATGTGCTAATGGTTAGTAAATATTGGGTTGAGTTTGAGAAGAAATTATGAGGTTTAATGGTTAAAATGGTGGAAAACCAGGCCAGGGACGAACCTGCTGCGAGCAGGTTTTGATCGATCAGTCGATTCCATCGATCGATCGATGATACCTGTTTTCAGACAGGTTCGCTTATTTTAATTTTTGGGCATTAATTCTTTTGGTAGATGTTAAGGTGGATATAATTAGTGAAAATGAAATTCAAACTAAAACCTAGAGTGTTATCGGTAGGTACATAAGGTATTAAAGAGTGTGGAAAGGTGTGAAACCTTAGGGACAAATTAAGTAAATTAAATTCATTATTAAGTAAGAACATGCCTATTGGGTGAGTCTGGGTACCTTAGGAAGTGAAGCTACGTAAATTTATTTAAGGGATGATAAATTAAATAAAATAAGAGTCGAGAAAATAGACTCAGGTATTATGGGCTAGTGCTACGAAATTTAGACACATGTTCGCCGAATTTAATTTAATTATATGTATACGGAAGATGTGATAGTATATATATACTTGTGTGCTTTATAAATATGGGGGTAAGATATTTATGTGAATACGTACCCCTTTATTGCTATCATAGGAGGTTTCACGATGTGGTTAAATCCCCTGGATGGTGAATGCAGGGAGATTATAATTCACAGGTCATATCATTCGGTATTTTTAATATGTGATTTATTTTTCGAGGTGGGATACTTTGGGTATGATTCGGTCTCACTCTTGGAGAAATAAGACTGCCTCCACTACATTTGCGATTTATTTACCTATTTCGGTGAGAGTTAACTGATTTATGGTAACCGGGTTAGAGTGAGCATACATGGGATGATAATATTTCCGAGACAAGCATCAAGTGCGTGTGTGTAGGAAAGGATGTTTATTATACGTGACATGTGTGTGATTATTTTAGTATATTCATACGTATGTAATAATTTAGATAAATTATATAGGGTTAGAACTACATAGTGTGAATGTAGTGTGCATGTTATATAATCAATTAAAGTGGAAAAGATTAACTAAGTTAAAGGGTAAAGTAAATTAGGAAATAAAATAAGGAAATACTCGTGATAGACTAAAGTACTAGAAGGGTTGTAACAGGACTAGTTAGGTGCGGTAGAATAATTAGTTGGATTATAAGGTAAGAGTTAGGTTTGCATAATAGATGAGGGGTGAGTAATATCTCAGAAGAGTGTGACACCCGCTTAAATATGAAAAGTGTTAATGTATAATTTAATTATTTCATTTTAATTACTTGCAAAATAATTTTAAATGGTTTTCGACTCTGACCCGTGTCAAAATATTTTCCAAGACAATTTTAGTGTCCAGCAACAGGGATGCCCAGCTTGATGATTCTTTTCGGGAATGCATAACTACAACATTGTGGAGGCTTAAAGTATTTTCTTTAGACACTTCTATTAATTCATTCCTAGTTAGGAGCTTAGTTTTAGTATTTCATTTGGACGTGTTACCCCTTCAGACTCTTCAATACTTTAGTTCATTTATTAGACTTTGTTGGAATTTCGTCTTATTTACTTCAGATTCTAGTTGGATTATTTATTTTGGGAACCGATGGTTTATTTTAGTCTTATTTTCGTTATATATATGTTGTGTGATTGTTCATACTATATTCATGTGAATGGGTTGGTTAATTTATTTTAGTTTTATTTTCACCAGTTGTTAAGTTAATAACAAGATAAAAATTTGGCATCGACTTAATTTAACATATGTGGTTAGTAGTTTAAATATTTTTCGACAGTGATTCTAAGAATGAGCGAGATGCGATTCATGTTTATTTTGATAAAGGAATAAACATCTGTGATTAAACTAGGTGGGGTGTCACAAATGGTATTATGTCTATATAATCTTTGCGGGTTACAACGATTTCAACAAAGTGTTCTTTAATATAGAGTTATATTATAGAATTGTGGTATTCCTCTTCGTACGTACGTTTATGTTCTCCTGCTATTAAGTATAGTCGATACAAATCATAGGTGAGCTAGGTTCGGTTTCGTACACCGAATAATATAGGGCTACCAGCGAGGGCCGTTAAAAGGACTGCATGAGGTGAGGCTCATCAGAAGCCATAGAGTATTCTAGAAACGGTTACATAATAGGAGTCGCCATGATATTGTTCAGGCATATGATGATAGGATAATCACTAAGACACGATAGTTTCCCCAAGCAGCATCGTACATAACAGTGGTGCAAATTCAGACTCATCCATCGTAGTCGATAAAGAGGGAAGTTAGAGGGACCTTTTCGAAGAGTGATCTGTAAGGGTTCAGGGAAGTTAGAAAGTGTGATGGGCTAATGGAAGGAGATAATCCAAATATAATTGTGTATGGTGGAGTGATGTGGCACCTAGGATTTAAATTTTGGTTTAAAATATTTACTCGTAAGAGTAGTGTTGTCGTGGTAGGATACAGTCACCACATATAAGGAAGTAGAAAAGAAATTATTTATTTTGAGTGCAGTTCAATCGCAAGTTCTTTGATATGTTGTTCATATAGATATGCGAAGGAAGTTTCTGGACTTATCACGGGAGCGGGGAATGAAGGCCAATTGTGATGAATAATTTCTTTGTTTAAGTGAACTTCATACCTTAGAAGGTAGGAAGGGAGGAAAAAAGGTTCTTAAGTGTGATGATGGGCTCATGAGTAGGAGTCTCCAGTACTTATGGGAAATTAGTCTTGAATGACTTCTTTGTATGGCATCAATGACATTATTTTAAAATGTTTATATCAACATTTCCAAGGGAAGGGAGCCAAGCGAGCAGGAGAGCCTAGCCAAAAGGGCAAGATTAAATGTAAATTGGTAATAGTGAGGCACCACATGGGTTACCCATCAAGAGACCCATTTAAATGATCTAAATTAATGATATTCCTACCAAGTGATTGTGGATTCAATCAGGGCTATTAGGTCCAATGGTGTGTTTCGTAGGGCCAACAGAGCTAAAGGAATAATGAGGGTAGCCATCGGGGCCAAGACTACGAAGTTCGAGAGAAGGACAACCCAGATAAGTCTAGTGGGGCTAGAGACAACGGGATGGAACATAAAGGTGCCCTAGGTATGGAGAGTAGGACCACATGAATCGAACTTATCTGCAGCCAGTTAGGAGATAGGAGTGGGATGCCCAGTAGGGACAATTTTTGTAAACGTTTTTGGATCGGCTTGGACGAGAGTGTTATGTCCAGGAAGAAATTGACTGTTGGTGCTATTGATAATTAAAAGTCTGAGTTTTATCCTAAGGTGAATATGGTATGTTTTGTGTAACACGGGGAAACAACAGTATTTCGTTAGCACTAGGTTCGCACATGAGATGGGTTTAGTGAATGTATCGTTAGTGTTACTATTGTGTGTATATATTTACCATTGAGTGGTGGCGTCTTTTTGGTTCCATCAGTAGGGGAGTGGGTGGGGACATTGAGAGGATATATTTTAGTGGGTTAACTCGTTCTAAGAGATAATATTCGAGTATGTTGTCCTTGGTATGGGCTAGTTAGCAACGGGTTGAGCGATGGTGGAATGTTATAGCAAGGCTAACGTGTTTGTTGTTCCAGGGCAGGACGGGTAGTTTAGCGATGTGTCACCTGGAAGAGGGTTGAGATCGCATTTATATTATATCGCGGAGGATACTTCAGAGGTTAAAGTTGTCTCATTATGTTTGATCCCAGTGTGTAGGGATTGTACTGATATGATTCAGGGTATATTAAGTTTATTGTCGACAGGAGAAATGGAGCTCGTTATCAGCTTAGCGTGTGAAAACTAGGGATAGTGAGAGTGCCATGTCGTGTAACTCCTTTAGTGACGTGGGAGTGGATGATTAGGCTTTTACGTATGGGGATAGGATTTGGATATTCTGGTTATGTGCTTATGGCCTATGTATCTCGATGACCGACAATGATAGGTAGTAGTGTATCGGGGGGGTCTTTATTGGGATTTCTCTTGCGAGACATCCCACGCATGAATCCTACCGAATGTTGAGAATTGAGAGATGTGTTGGTCATTAGGGAATGGTTTTATAACTTTAGTTATTACACGTGTATGCGAATGAAAGCATGAGCTGAGAGCTATTATATGATATAAGACCTATAAAGTCGAGAAGTGCTGCGTGGGGAGCACTGAGGAAATTTTTTCCACCATTAGATGATGGGTGGGGAAGTTTTAAGGATAATTAAATAATTTAAGTAGAGTAATTGAGGATATCCATACATTATAGCCACACTGAAAGTGGGGTGGGGGGGGGGGGAGCATGAGATAGATATGTTACGTGTTTGACATTTTTTATGTTTATGCAAATATGCATGGGATATAGGGTGTATGGGCACCCTGGTTAGTTTGATTTTTAGAATCATTCAGGATAAAGGAATGTGGGAATAAATGTGCTAAAGGTTTGCCTATAGTGCAATTAAAAATGTAAGTGGAATGGTATGACATAGTGAAATCCGTATGAGAAATGAAATAGCCTGACTATGTGTATATCGAGGAGAACTATCACAACTATGGTGAGTTAAAAGACGATGAAGGCACATGTAAAAAGATATTCCTTGCCAAGGGAGGACCCCACAATTTTGGGAAAGTAGAGAAGAGTCTCACTTAATCAATTGCCTAGAGTGGCCTACACATAAATAAGAGGTTGATTACTACCACATGAAAAAGTACCCAAGGAATGCACAACAAACGCAAGGGAAATGATTTTTGGTATATCCCGAAAAAAGGGGAGTAAGATGTTCCACGTGATGTTAAATGTTGAGCATAGAGATTGGTGTTGAGTGAGACATAATGAAGTTGACTCCAAGTGCACCATTTGTGGAAGGAAAAGGTTAGTCAGAGATTAGCAACCAGAATGTTATGATAGATTGGTGATTCCAGGGACATAATGGATATGCAGATTGATAGAGTTCATTATTGGATTATAAAAATTATAGAGGGGTCAGGATTTTCTTTGGGTTATGAAATGTATTGACTAGGAACAAAATAATTGTTATTCATTTGGGGTGCGTTACAGTATTGAGAAGTATTCCCAGCATGTTATTGAGGAGAAGAAATGAACCGGCGCAAGGTGCCACGCAATATTGTGGTAAATCAAGAAGGGACCTTAGAGTCCCACCTTGGATAGGAAGTGTCAGGAAGCAATGGGTATGGAGTTGTGTCTTGAGATAGATGTGTCAATTGTAGGTCGACGGATAGTTAGGAGGGGTGACATAGAATATGGCATAATGCGAGAATGCATGTTTTGTATATTTGGAGTAATTATAAATACTAACAACAATTGGTAGAGATACATGTGATGACTCATAGAAAGATATTAATTACGAGGTAACTTATGGGGTATTGTAGGAAGAAAATTTTGTGCCCACACTTTGGATAGTTGAGAATGGGGAATAACAAGTTTCTCGGACCTAAACTAATTCATGATCCGTCAATAAGGATCAAGTTAACCCACATCCTTTTCGCATAGTTCGGGACATAATGTGAGTATGTTCACGTGAACCAAAGTTTTGAAGTCTAGCATGAGTGATCATGTATTATTGCGAGTGTCCCCTAGGAAGGGAGTCTTGCAGCTAGTCAAGAAAGGGAAGTTAGTGCCATGATATGTGGGATATTCTCTCATAATTGAGAGGGTAGGACTAGTTGCGTATAGACTAGGCTTACCGAAACACTTACAACGGATTCACTTAGTCGTAGTGAGCATAAGTTACGATCTAAGGTGGTACCTTTAGTTAGAGTCCAATGGGGACACCACAAGTTTGACGAGTCGACGTAGGAGCGGGAGGAGGATATACGAGAGCAGTATCCAAAGATATTCACCATAGGTACGTCTTAATTATGAGAGAAAAATATCTTTGTAAAGGGAGAAGTATATAACACCCTGTATTTCTAAGTATTTATAATTTAATTCATTCGGGTATTTTAAATTACATGTGTGTTGTAATTTAATTGAATTAATTATCATGTGTTTATTAAAATATTATTGGGAGAGATAATAATTAATGTTTATGGAATATAATTACTAAGTAAATAGTGCTTTATTATTTTACGTCTTAGCGAGTGATAGTGACGCGGAAGTATTTCATCTCAATCGTGAGTCGCGTGTAGACTATATGAGGACGAGATAGGAAATTATGGTAGGATGACTCAAATGGAAATTTAGAGGGTAAGATTGGTTCCGGGAGGGTCAAGATAGTCAAAATTGTGCACTCAGGGGTAATAATTGGGTCCCGGGGCCTTTCTAGACATAACGGGACCCACACAGGGATGTTCGGGTCAATTGGGCTTGGCTCGTTAGCCTAATTTCCATAATATAGATATTTAACCTAAGTTAGAGAGTTTAGGGCAGCCATTGTGATTATTCTAAACCCTAGAATTGGATAAAAGAAAGAAGGAAGAAAAGAAGGGAGCTTTATGAGTCAAATTCGGGGAGGATTTGGGTGTGCGATCATCGGTTCATAGTCTACAACGTGGAATCAGACTCTACGAGCATAGAAAGGCAAGTAATTAACATGCTTATGATTTTAATTGTAAAAACTCATGTTCATATCATGGTAGGTGTAGACAAATCTATTTTTGGGAGGGTTGTCACATGTAAAAATGGATTTTGGGAGAATTGAACATTAAAGGTGTAAATTAGTGTTTAATTGATGATGAGACACGATCATAGAATGTTGGGACTTGGTTTAGAGTTAAAATCCAGTAGGAAATTTCGTTTAATTTGGATTATAGAAATCAAATTGAATATGAGGTTGATTAAATGGGAGAAAAACCAATTCGTGAATAAGCGGATTTAAAGTAGGGATAGTTAGTGTTCAATGATGACTTTGGTGATTAGAAACTATTGGGAACATGTGATAATGGTTCGTAAGGATGGGGTTAAATTTTAGAAGAAATTATGAAGCTTTAATAGTTAAAAATGGTGGAAAACCAGGTCAGGGACGAACCTGCTACGAGCAGGTATCGATCGATCGATTGATTCCATCGATCGATGATACCTGTTTTAAGACATGTTCGCTTATTTTAATTTTTGGGCGTTAATTCTTTTGGGAAATGTTAAGTTGGATCTAGTTAGTGCCAATTAAATTGAAATGAATACCTAGGGTGTTATGCAACTACAAGGAAAAAGCCTTTTTATGACATTTTTTAAGTGTCATAAATCGCATATTATGACGTTTTATTTTTCAATACAAAGTGTCATAAGGTTGGGTGTCATAATTGATACCCATAAAAAGTGTCATATTAAGTAACGGTTATATACGAATTTTGTTTCAAAACTATCATATCCGCTATAAAAAAATGGTCATAATATACTCTATAAGATGTCATAATTGATTTAAAAAGCGTCATGATAAATAATTTTTAAAATTTTAAAAGGTCATAAAAATTTCATCACATGAGAATTTAATATAAATGGTCATAAATTAAACATATAATAAAAAAAATTAATAACCAATATTAATTTCATTATTGACTAATAAATCTAAACACAAACCAAAATTCATAGAATCATTTATTCAACATTCAATGTTACAATTGATACATTATAGATTATAACATTTAGCCAAGAAATACAAAAACACTACCACCAACATTTTTTTGTCTCACATCAAACAAAATTACATGAAATCAAATGGAGCTAACACATCAACCAAATTAAATTTGTCTATCAAAATTAAATGTTCCTCCGTAGTAATAATCTCTTCATAATTTTAGGCAACAATGCTTCAAAGTCCTCTTGCCGCTTACGTTCACTATCATGTTGTATGATGAGAGACACCTTTCACATGTCTCTAAGTAAATGCCCCTGCATAAGTTTAAAACATCATATATAAATCTCTAGGGTAATGTAAAACACAACATATGAATTCCAATTTTTCCAAAGAATCTAGTGCATAATTTAAGTCAAAAAGATTTTTTATATAACACAAATAATTGTAAATAATTTTCAAAACATTGGGCAAAAAATGCATGTATATTCGCTTTCTGGTATGTTTATTAGTCGTTTTACTTTTTCGTCAACCAATACCTAATTTTCAAATGCATGTCTATTTAACTTTATCAATTTTAACATATATTAATTTCAAAAAATTGCGGCAAAATTTTCTTTGTTTATTCGTGAAATCCAAATTGTTTTAACATTAAAACAAACTCAACAACAAAAGCCACAACTAAACCAACAACAAATCCCTTCCAGCGATTCAACATATATAAGATAAAAAAAAATTAAATCCATCAACATAAAGGTTTAACATACTCATGTCTGAATTTAAAAAAAAAAATAATAATAATCTCACACAACCCTCACAACCTAACAATAATCTTACATTAGTCCCTTGTGAGGTGTGCCTCCCTCTTTTCAGATCGTTATGTTTTTATCTTGCGTTTCGACGCTCCAACCCCAACTCTAAAGTTTTATACTTAGAAATTTGAAATTTAGAACTACATCTGAATCCATGAGTCATATAACTACACATATTATTTGTACAAGTTACTGAAAACGTTGTATATGACTGTGTGATAATTGATTAAATTAAATTTCACAAGTTTCCAAGTAACCCTTATTTAATTAGGGACTAATTTTAAATAAAATAAATTCATCCCTTAAACATGCATCTAAATCATCCCATCAAATATAAAGCATCCGATACAGAATTAAGGAAACATCCCCGGAGGGAAAAACCTTTTATTTCTAGAACTTTGAATAATTTACAAGACCATTGACTTACATACAACCTGATAATTGCCCACAAGTGTAACGCACGGTGTCTTCGTCAAACCTTCAAAGCAACGGCTAGAAATAATGTCGGCTGGAATCTCCCTCAGGAACTCCAGTTGGTCAGCAATGAAGAAGAGAAATGGTTTCTTCACAAGGGTTGAACAAATACAAGGATGTGTTCTTGGGTTGCAAAATGATTCACAAAGATATGGAAATGATATGTGAATCAAAACATGATTTTTCGAACTCAAAAATATGAACACTTGAGGTGATAGGACTCTCAAATTCGTCTATTCAAGTCTTGCAAAACTGCTCCCCCGAAGTTGGTTTAAATAGAAAAACAAATGAAGAGTTTCACAAAATAAAAAATCTGCCAGCGTACAGGGACCCCAAATCGGTTCGGGTAACCTCTGAACCGGTTCGCCCCCCCCCCCCCCTAACCGGTTCTGTCTGGGTTCGGGGAAACTCGCTGGAAAAGGGGTTAAACGCTTAGCAAAAATTCCAAGGCTTTTTCTTGGAATTATCTCCATTTTCAAAAGGCCATAACTTTTCACCATAACTCAGATTTAGGTGTTGTTTCTTCCAGTATCTTTATTAGGGAAATCTCTTCAACTTTCCAGATGACCAGTCCTACGGACGGTGGTTGTAAAATTACAAAATTTCCCTTGAACTTCCCTATCAAACCTTGTTTCATTGTTTTGACTTCTCTTGCGTATCACTTGCATTACGAGCCTAAAATCATGGAACGTGAAGTCGTTGAGGCAGATGAGGGACACATAATGGAGATAATAAAGGCTTGATTCCCGAAATTCGAATTGAGGCCATCATGCGAGATCTTGAGGAGACGTGCCAAATGTAGCGGTGTACGACATACACAAATGAAACATGTTGAACATGAGAAAAATGTCCTTACAAATCTCCCCCTATGTCTATGCCGGTACATACATAAAAAATCCAAATTATCAAATACGAAATTGCCTATACAAATCTACCTTCCGATGAACCCAAAACTGGAAAAGGTAAAAATCAATAGTCTCCATCGTTTGTTCTTCAAATCTTCAGGAATCTCAAATATTTTCTCATCACAGTGTGTAATTCAGTGATCATCAATGTAGTACCTACACACATGAGATAAAGAAAATTACCAAGTGACGTATTGAGTTTGAAATAAGATAATCATAGTAACCAATTAATGATAACATCATAAGACATATCTCAAAAGCTCCCCCAAAATTCAAACTCCCCCATAATATGATAATTCTTTCTTCCCCTTTTTATGATGTCCCCAAATAGACAAGTGAGAAGAATGAATCAAACAAGCAAAATTGGGGTGTCAATGTATTCAAACCAAGGCATCAAACAATATGGCAAACGTGCTCTTGCAAGGAGATGCTAAAAGAAACAAATCTTCACAAACTATTTTTGATTTTTCAATTTTTTTCGCACAAAAATAAGATACCATTTGAAAAAAATATGTAAAACATGATACAAGAATCACACCATGGATTTAAAACTCAAACAACTAAGTCATGGAAATGGAATGAATGGGTGTGAACACATTCGATAGGTAAATCAACTCAATCAATCATATGTGCACGATGCATATGTGTACCCCTAACGAATGAGCATCAAAAGTATCCTTAGGTGTAAAAATTTGTTGAATTTAGATGACATCGTCTTATGCAAATCAACAAATCAAAGTCAAAGTGATTTCCACACCAATAACGTCCAAAACTATATAGCGCATTTTCAAGAAATTCAAGGACGTGCAAACCCCTTTAAAATTCTGCAACCAAACTCCCTCATGCATATTTTCTTTTAGAGGTGTATAAGCTAAATTCTCAAACTTTGGAGAATTGGTGCAAAAACCTAAATGGCCCATAATTGGCATGAATTTCTTTTTATTGTCTTTAAATTTTCTTGGGCTCTTTTAAACCTCTTTGGACCCCGGATAATAAAATTCCTCCATTTTTTAGGTCCAATTTAACGGTGTCTTAGAATCGCAAAGGCTAAATGAACCTTTCGCAGCCCTTCCCCGTTTTTAAATAAAGCACACAAACTCACAAAACGGTTTTTATATGAACATTTTACTTATCAATATTTTATCGCGCTTGGTTCATTTTAAGGACAAGATTGAAGTGAAAACACCCAACCAACATGTGATAAGACAAGCACAATAATCAAACAAATTCTTGCATGTGTGCAATAAAGGAAACATGAGTCAAACATGTAGGAAGTAACACTTAATTACATCTTAATGACTCCAAACATTATAAAGCACAAGGATGAATTGATCTATTGTCTCAAAAAACTATCAAGTAGTCACATGAAAATAATGGAATGATGTTGTGACTCGGTCATCCTAAGTGTCCATCCATAAATGGTGCAAACAAAATACAAAAATCGTTTTGGATTTTCTCAAAATTTTATCAAAATAAAATCTTTTTGTATTTTTCAAAATTTTTCAAAAAAAATAAAACATACAAACATGATACATACCAGCAATAGGCAAACAATGACATCATGAAAATCATCCTATGCTAGAAAACAAGTCAAACCTCAATCATTAGGTGCAGAGGGGTTTTCCAAAGGTAGTGACAACTTATGAAAAACCTCCATCAATTCTTGTGAAGTTTTGACCAAAAACTTAACTTGCTCACCTAAATGTACAAACTCTCTCATGTAGTCTCCGGGAGCATGTAAATTATCACGTGTGGGTGCATGTGTGCCGGAAACACGTGTAGAAAAATGTGACACATAACCCAACTTAAAATAAAATTCCTTAAGGTGTCCTCTCCTCTTGCAATGGGAACACACATATATAGGCCTGGGAACACCTCTCTCAAAAACTCTAGGACGCGTTCTCCTAATAGGAATGGGATGCCTAGGTGGGTTAGGGTGAGACTTATGTGAATCTAACACTAAATTGGGAACTGGCTCGGGTGCTAATTGGGAAGAAGAAGCACCGTCATGACTTATTCCAAACTTCTCACCTTTACCCATATGAACCACCTTTTCAACCTTCTTAGGTGCATTCACAAAATTGACTTTGACCTCCCTAGCACGTTCGAGATCACTCTCGAGTTGGGATACACATGTCATCAGACTAGACACCGTGTTAGTCAAATCACACTTCTCCTTTTTCAAAATCTCCTTCTCTCTATCCAAATCTAAAACTCGACGACCTAAATCACGATTATACTTCTTTGTTTTCAGGGTCTCGGTGTACAAATCTCTAAAAGCTTTTTGGAGTTCACTTTCATCTCCATTCTCAAAATCGCTTTCTCCCTCACTTGAAGAACACAAATCACTATCATCGCTCTCGTGTGCACTCTCGTGAGACAAAGTGGATGTGCTCACATGACTAGAAAAGGCAATAACCATCCCATGTGCTAAACCTTTATCGAACTCATCTCCCTCCTCTTTCTCACTATCACTAAGTGTGGCAGGCATGGATACTTTCTTTCCTTTCTTTCTAAGCCACTTAGGACACTCAAACGACTTATTCCTCTTACCCCCACATTCAAAACAAGTTACGTTTACAAAATCTTCCCCACACTCCTCATCGGAGTCATTCTCTTTTTCTTTCTCAATGCTTTCTTTGGCCTTCCCTTTCCTTTTATTTTTCTCAAAAAATCTCTTTTTATTGGAAGAATTATTTTTGTTCATGTTGAGAAACTTTTTAAAAAAATTCGCAAACAAGGCCATATCATTAAAATCAAAGTCTCCTTTAGAATCGGACTCACAAACTTTTTTTTTTTTTTTCTTACAATGAGTCTTTAAAGCAATGCCATTATCCTTAGCCTTAATGGTTTTCGGAAACATGTCAATCTCATAGGTTTGAAGATCTCCTACAAGTTCTTCCAACTTAAAGGATTTCAAATTTCCCAAAGAGTTCAAAACAGTGACTTTAGGAATAAAGCGCTTTGGGAGAGATCTCAAAATCTTTTTAACGACGCGCGTGTTATCAATCACCTCACCCAAATTAAAACATGTGTTAACAATGTCCGACAAACGTGCATAAAACTCATCAAAGCATTTGGCCTCAGACATGGTGATAGTCTCAAATTGGGTGGCCAAATTTTGCAATTTTGATTCTTTAATCGCGTTCGTACCCTCATGTGTTGGTTTCAAAACATCCCAAGCCTCTTTAGACGTCGTGCACATCATAATTCAGCGAAACTCATCAGGAGTGACAGCTCCAGAAATAGCACTCAGACCACGGGAATTAAAATTGGACAATTTATAATCATCTTCAGTCCAGGCTGACAGGGGTTTTAAAGCGGTGCCATTATTAACGGTGACCGTGGGAGGAGTCCAACCATTTTCACAAAGCAACCACACACGCTCGTCAATAGCTTTTAAACATGATTTCATGCGAGCCATAAAAAATAGGCACCTTATTAAATGAACATTCCATCGAAAAAATTGCGATTTTTCATAAAACTGATTTTTCAAAAAAAATTAATATCACACGATTTTGCGAAAAAAAGGAATACGCGATAACTTAGCGCAACCTGCTCTGATACCAATTTGAAAACATCGTATATGACTGTGTGATAATTGATTAAATTAAATTTCGTAATTTTCCATGTAACCCTTATTTAATTAGGGACTACTTTTAAATCAAATAAATTCAGCCCTTAAACATGCATCTAAATCATCCCATCAAATATAAAGCATGCGACACAGAATTAAGGAAAAATCCCCGTAGGGTAAAACTTTTTATTTCTAGAACTGTGAATAATTTACATGAACATTGACATACATACAACTTGATAATTTCCCATAAGTGTAACGCACGGTGTCTTCGTCAAACCTTCAAAGCACTGGCTAGAAACAGTGTCGGCTGGAATCTCCCTTAGGAACTCCAGTTGGTCAGCAATGAAGAAGAGAAACGACTTCTTCACAAGGGTTGAACAAATACAAGGATGTGTTCTTGGGTTGAAAAAGGATTCACAAAGTTATGGCAATGATATGTGAATCAAAACATGATCTTGGGAACTCAAAAATATGAAGACTTGAGGTGATAGGACTCTCAAATTCGTCTATGTAAGTCTTGCAAAACTGCTCCCCCGAAGTTGGTTTAAATAGGAAAACAAATGAAGAGTTTCACAAAATAAAAACTCTGTCAGCGTACAGGGACCCCGAACCGGTTCGGGTACCCTGCGAACCGGTTCACCCCCCTGGAACTGGTTCGGTCTGGGTTCGGGGAAACTCACTCGAAAAGGGGTTAAACACTTAGCAAAAATTCCAAGGCTTTTTCTTGGAATTATCTCCATTTTCAAAGGGCCATAACTTCTTCACCGCATCTCGGATTTAGGTTCCGTTTCTTCCAGTATCTTTGTTAGGGCAAGATCTTCAATTTTCCAGATGACCGGTCCTCCGGACGGTGGCTATAAAATTACCAAATTGACCTTGAACTTCCCTATCAAGCCTTGTTTTACTATTTTGACTTCTCTTGCGTACCACTTGCATTACAAGCCTTAAATCATGGAACGTGAAGTCGTTGAGGCAGATGAGGGACACATGATGGAGATAATAAATGCTTGATTCCTAGAATTCGAATTGAGGCCGTCGTGTGAGATCTTGAGGAGACGTGCCAAATGTAGAAGCGTACGACATACACAAATGAAACATGTTGGTCATGAGAAAAATGTCCTTACAGTTACTCTAATCATGTATGAGGTGTGTTTGCCTCTTTTCGTAATGTTTGATTGTTGTTTTGCATTTTCATCCACAAAGCCAAATTTTCAAGTTTTAACACATAAAATTTTCAAATTTTGATCAAATCTCAAACTCGTGAGTCACGTGACTACTTGGGTTGTTTCCATAACTTTTTTTGATCATGTGTGAGGTGTTTATGCCTCTTTTTCATAGCATTTTGCTCTTATCTTACGTTTTCATGCTCCAATATTGTTTTTACTTTAACCATGAGCACGAATCTAAGTGTGATTACCACACTTTAAGACACATAAATGACTACTAATGCAAGCGACGATCTTCTTATTAGGTCTTGATTGATACTTCTCAAAACCAAAGGCACAAACATTAGTGTCACCGACACCATTTTATAGATTAGTTTATAGGTATCACCCACTAATTTTTTCAGTTCATTTTATATATTAGTTTATCTTCTTACTAGTTCATGTTGGAATAAGCGATCATATCTCTGTTGTTTGTTAAATCATATGATATAAACTAGCGGTAGAGGTTTGAGTTATTTTTTGTCAATTTATTTTTTGATTTATTTGTCACTGATTCAATGTTGTGATTGATGAGATTAAGGTATCTTCATTAGCTTAAGATTAGTTTGAGAGCCGATACTAGTCGTTCGACATTTTCCTATGTGAATGAGAAATCATAATGTTTTGATATTTCTTAATGCTAATATTTGCATATACATTGTACCTATCGGATTTTTGGAATATGCAGCCGTTTTATGTTGTTTGCTAAACCACTTTATGTAAACTAGTGGCATAGGTATTTTTTGTATTCAACTATATATTATTTGTCATTGATTTAGTATTTTGTTGTGACTGGTGAGTTCAAAATATCTACTTTGTCTTATTATGAGGCTGAGAGTAGATGCAAAGTCAAGATATAACTGTTGTTCTATGTAAATCAGGAATCTTAATGTTGTCTTAATGTTGTGATATGCTTATATGTACGTATACATGTATCTATAGACTCTCTGAATGTGCAATCGATTTTTGTTGTATGTTAATCACGTGATGTAAAATTGTGGTAAATAGGTCGATGTTAGGCTATGTGATAGTGATTTCAAGAGGCACATAGTGTAATTTCAAATTTCACAAAATGTACATGTCGAGATGTAGCTTGATTTCAAGACCCAAGATTGTGCCAAATACAATATAATAAAGCAACAATTACCAGTTCAGTATGAGAAATTGTTTCCTGTCTATTTCCCTTATTGAGTTCCAGTTCCCATTTCTATCTTTGGAATTATTGTTGCTTGACGAACCTTAGGGTGCACTGCTGGACTAGAATCACAAAGAATCTGATTAGTCTTGCAAAGCTAGAGATAACAATGCATAAAATAAGAAATGAACTACCAATTAAAATCCTGTCGATATAATAATCTAAGCTGGGGAATAAATATCAATAAGAAGCATAAGCAATTATGGTTGAAGGCTATAACTTAAAGCAATAAAAAAAAATTAAAAATTAAGGCCCGTACATAATTCAGAGGACATGGTTTTTTCATGACTTTCTCTTCTTATCTTCTGTATCATTATCTAATTGATAATGATATTTTTAGCATGGTCATCCAGTGTACACCGTGCCTGTTAAAGATAAACTCAAGTACTCTTGGGCAATTCTAAATGTATTTTGACGCAACTAAGTTATTGAAATATGTAGAGAGCACACATATACGTTAAGGGGGTTTATATTTAGGTCCCTAGACTATTAAATATATAGAATGAAGTCCAAATTATTTTAATTTGTAGAATACATAACAAATGGATGAAGCAAAGTCTGGAATGAGGAAACCAATAGATGCCATACCATTATCCTCTTCTCCTGACAAATCAACCTACATATAGGACAAAGATGACAAGATTCATCTTGAGAACTAACAGTAGAAAGTCTATCCATAAACATGAACGAAAAAATAGCAACACCAAATTGCCCCTATGACCAAGCCAAGAACAAAACCTTACTACTTTAAAGATATTCTACATATGTATATGTCACTTTTATAGTGAATTTTCTATTAAAGTTGAAATTAATGAATTTCTTATAAATTGAGAGGGGAGCGGGGACACATACATTTTATTACATTCCACAACAGGAACACTTTGGTGGCACACATACTATAAGTTACTATTAAGAATTTTTGTATTTATTTATAGTGATTAAACAAATTAGTTTTAGTGAGCAATTTTTTTTGGATGCCAAGCATTTTCGTTCTTCAAATAATAGAAAATCAAACAAAGAAAAAGTGTGAGATGCAAAATAGGGTTCTCATGGACAAACATAAACTAGTCTAACAAAAATAGATCAAAACTAGGAATCCTACTCATGGGGAAGAAATTTGTCTTAGTCTTAAGGAGAAGGTCATTGAGCTTGAGAATAAATTAAAAGAACATGAACATATGGAGTCAGACTCTTCATCATAAGGTCATGGAGCTTGAAAACATGTTGAATAAGAGAGAACAAGAGTATGAGCTTCAGTCAACGACATTTCGAGAGAAGATTAAGGATCTTGAGAAGAAACCAGAAAGGCAAGGAGACAACACATGATCTTTGTTGCTTCATCAAAACATTGAAGAAAGTTCAAGGCAATAGAAAACTCAACAGCCTGATCGTTTACCGACATTGACTTTATAAAAAAAATTTGGACCAAAAAGAAAAACAAGACTATCAATTTGAAATAAAAGAATATGAAATTTGGTAAATATATCTCCTCACCACGAAGATGGTCTGCACAAAATTTCATAAAAAATATTAACTTATGGGTGAGATGAGGATAATAGTCATAAGTTCAAGCGGAAACACACACACACACACACACACACATGAACTATCTGTTTTCTTATTATGTTGTAGCAGTCATGGTTTTAATTTAATTAATTTGATTTGTTTAATCAGCAGGTTAACTATTTGATTTGATTTCATCTGATGATTTTAGCCATGGTATGAGATCACGGATTCATACAAATCCCAAGGGACACATCCCCCAAGAACCTAGAAAAAGACATAGGTGGATCTGAAGACCACCTGTGCAAGGTAGCAAGCAGAAGGGAAACACAATGAAACCTAATAAAAGGAAAAAGCTATAACAACAGAGCTTCGTTTAGGGGAAACATCCAAACCAACCCTATATGCTACTAACAGTAAACATTGTCTTCGAACTGCCTCTTAGTTTGAAAAAACCATTAGATGCTTATTTAGCCAAGGCACAGTATTACATCGACGCAACCACAGTGACAACAAAATTATCATGAAAAAAATAGTGTTAGTCATAATTAATATCTAACTGCAAAACAATGAAATTGTTACTGAAATACTCATGTGTATGTGAGGGAGTGAGGGAGTGTGGGAGAGAGAGAGAGAGGGATTAAAACCTACACATTGCAATATTAGGTGATTAATGAGATTACAAACCTTTGTTTTAGTTTCACAATGAACATTAAGTTGCTAGAGACGTAAAGATAGTTCACCGGCAAGCAAATACCCCAAACACCAAGGCAAGCAGTGACGCCCAAGCTGAAGTACTTCATCAAATTTGCCAAATTATTCCCTAACAACCATAGTATACTGGTCTATTTGCACACAGCCAAGTGCTTGCCCCATTCTTCGAATCTACAAGCACAATAAAACTCAATTACAAATACACAAGATACTTTTAAATCAGACAAATGTAAAGAAATATCTAACTTTTTCCCTAAATATTCTTGCACTAGGCTCCCATTTGCTTTTCTACTTCCTTTTGCCTAGGTTTCATTTCTATCACTACATGTGATTACTAATCTTACATATAACTTGATTTCCATGCAATTTAATCCATACTCTAAATTCTGAACAGTAGAATAAGAATTGAGAAGGGCCATAAAGTTGTGTTCAACTAAAAAATGAAAACATAACAATAATGGTTCCATATACTCCATCTGTCCGAAATAAGAGTTGGAAAAGGGGAGTATCTCTTCCCTCCCGAACAGATTTATGAGTGTTTGTTCTAACCACCAGTAAGGTGCATCAATGTGTTTGATTTAGAAAAAAGTGATTTTTTTTCTCACGAAAATGGTATGAATTGATGCAGCTGAAATTGCAAGAAAGCTCTTTTAATAGTTAAGACAACTAAAAAAATACACTAAACCTATAAGATTGTCCTTTTCCAGAAAAATAGGCAAACTCAAAATGCACAAATAGCCAAATAAACAAAAGATAACTGTAGAGTCCACTTAGGGTTCATTTGTTTGATAAACATTTCCTTGTTATGGGTGCTATCATCAAATTTTTAGTAAAAAAATGATCGGTGGCTAATGTCATTTGATCAGTCTACCTATATAGATTTACGAGCATATGAAATGGATAAGTGACCAATTGAGCTATAACAAACCTCCCATTTTGGTTATTCTTTAAGATCTAGGAAAATAGTCTAAAAGCATATCATAGTACTACAAACAACATGACAAAAGGCAACTATTAGGGGCCTATAAATACCTTTTATACTCCCTAATTTTGTTCTACACAATTACAATGAATAAATGAGAATGAATTTAGAGATAACTTTGATTTACAACATATCGTAGTTGTACTACTACTTACTATTAGTAGGTAGTAATGGTACTGAAAATTTAAATTCAAAGATTAACCATTTTCTGGGAAAAAATGATAGGAAACTCGTCTTTGTAAACACATGTCGATATTCCAAATTAAAGAGAGAATTTGAAATTAAAATGATGGGCATTAATCTGCCTTGGGACTAAATCCCTAATTTCTCCAATAAATCTCAAATCTCAATGAGACTGAATGTTAATCCATTATATTGAGATTATCATCCTCTAATCACAAATAGTTCCAAGCTCAAATCGATACTGTTTGACACTCCTTCCTTAGGCAAGCAAAACATATAATTAAATTCTATTTAATATTAATTCAGTTTCCAAAGTATTAATATAGATTCAAGTGGTTTGAGCAACGACAAGCCACTTTGTAGACAAGTTTTATATAAGCCTAAAAATGGAAGAGAAAAGACAAAAAAGTTAACTCAATAGTAGTAATACTAAAATGTGGGTTTATAAAATACTCAAATAGAAAAGCACCTTGCAACAATTAAAGAAACTGCATACATTCACACCGTGTTCAGTAGATATGAGACAAGATCAACATGCTCAACTCTTCTTGTCTCATTATATAATTTCAAGGAGAAAGTTACGACATCACCTACAACATATAGACCTATGAATGCCTAGATTAAAGAAATGCCCAGTCCTCAATAGATAGGTCCAAATTATAAGCTTAACATTCAGCCATGTGGCCAAGTTAGAATGAACTTTAGGTTTTGTTAACAAACTTATCCATTTAAAATCTTAAAATGATCCTTATTTTTTCCTTACCAAACATAAAGTGTCATCTTTTAGCTAAAAAGAAAGAAAATTGAAATGTTTATTACTGGGGTGAACATTGAATTTAAAGTAGCAAATTACAATGTCATGATTTTTCACATATAATTATGGAGAGGAAGACAAACATTCATACATATACACGAGAAACCAATTATTTGTTATGCTATAACACAATGGGATAATAGAAGAGACTTCTAAAATTTTAACACAATGGGATAGTCAGGTCTTTTGTTTGGTCTCGCAGTATTAGTGGCTGGAAAATAATATTTAGTCAGATCTTATGACACCATCTCACCTAAAACCAATTGGAGTTATGGTGGGCAAACGTTTAATCTTTTACGGATTCACCCAAAATCATTGTCTAGGGGCAAGGAATTTATTGCACTCTTATTCCAACACAATCCCCCTACAAATGACACGGACAAAAGTCGATCCCGAGACCATTAGCTTTCACATCACTTGTTAGATCTCAAGCCACCATCTCACCTAAAACTAATTGGTGTTAAGAAGGGAAAACCTTTAATCATTTACAAGTTCACTCAACATCGTTGTCCTAGACGAAGGAATTTATTGTACTCTCAGCTTAACATAATGGGAAGGAAAATGAAATATAAAACACCACATTCATAAGGAAAATACCGACTAAATCATTGTATCTAAATTTTCTTCAATTTTTTCACCAATCTCAAGCCCCAGAAGATTCATTGTTGAGATAGGGGCCAAAATGTAAACACTCGGTACAATTAGTATTTCAACTCGAGACAAATTGTAATCCATAGGTTAACAAAATCTAATCATTTAGCTTCAGTATGTTTCATTACTTTTTATGTGTAAGGAGAAAAATCAATTTAATACAAACTATACGACAACAAAAATAAAAACAAAAACATTAATGCAACGGAAAATCGCACTTCTCTACCTAATTCTCATTCATTTGAAAAGTAATTGTAGTGATTACAATGGGTTGTCAAGTAATTTATTTATAGGCTAAGTTATCTTACCATCTAAACCAGACATGAAAATGAAATTAGTAAAAAAATACGATTAATTTCTTGGGCCTCTCATATACATCATTCTCCAACACTTGAAAAATCTATTTTCGAGTACTATGGATCTACTATAACATAGAAAAACAATCACTAGTGTACTTCCCAACTTTGGAGGGGAGTTATTCGGCTAGAAAAAAGACAATGGGATAGAATCAGGAAGTCAAATCACGACCGACGAGCAAGAATGTGGCATTGAACTTTTCCACGATGAAAAACAACACACCAACGCCTCAAGGAGTGCCAACAATGCCAAATGAGGTTTAAATCTTTCACGATGAGCATCCTTAAGGCTAGGCAGTGAAACTTTCCATCCAAACGTGCCTAAAAAATCCATCCCAAAACTGGTTCACATATTCATAAGCATCCACATCGACCCTAGGTAATGACTTAGTCTCAAAATATCCACCACAAGAAACATCTACAACTAAATCCTACCCAATCCCCAAAAATAGAAAAAATCAACAATGTCATATGATCCCACCACTCAAAAATGTGAGTGAGTCATATAATCAATCTCAGTAAAGATATTGAAGAAATCATTAATACATAACCTGGCCTCTTCTTCCCCAAAGATAGAAAAGATGTTACCGAGATCAAAATAAATGATGTCTTTAATCCACCTTAAATTGTTTGAAATTCTAAAAAAAATATTGCGAAATATAAAATAAATGTCTTTAGAGAAAGAGATATAAATGTTTGTCGATAAATATTGTTTGCCGGTTTACATTTCATTGCCCGATTCAGATTCAGACTGAACTAAAATCAAATGTCACAATATCATAGAAAATAAATATTTCATAGGTCGATTAATATTTCATAAAACTTGAAAACAAATAACGTTTTTGTACTAAATCAATTGTTATAGTGTGAAATCCCATAGGAACCCGAAAATGAATCAAAACCTAATACACAAATAAATCAATTGTCACACTACTAAATCATCTTCTTTTTAGCTTTATATTTGGCACGATTGTTTTTTTCAACTTATAGGGCATTGACTACTAGTCCTAATCTATTATCAACAGTCACAATAAGACTGACTTTGTGCCCTTGACTAATGACTACAATAAAAAAATCTTCTTTCTTAAAACATTCGAAAGATAAAAATAAATACAACCTCATTCTTTAACCATATTAAAACTCTTCATAAAATTATTAAAATAAATCAAATCTCCTAGTGCCATTTTCTTTTAAACTTGTGATGAAATTAAAATAACAGTATCTGAACCCTCTCCAACCCTCTACTTGACAAGCTACCCACTAGTCCTTACAGTTGTTTTAACCGATGAAATTACAAAACTCCCACAACTAGTAAAAGTCGCTAAAAATTATCAAAACAATCAAAATATAGTTGCTTTGTATTACACACACACACGCACACGCACACGCGCACACACACACACACACACACACACACACACACATATATATATATATATATATATATATATATATATACATGCACCAATATTGTCAAGGCACCATAATATTTCAAGTAAACTTGTGTGCTATTACTATGAATTAAAGTATATTTCTCATTCATCCTTCAGGCAACAAAACATAAATAAAAGACATTACTCCTACTCCTTTTGTTCATTATACTGACGTCTCGTGTCTGCATTTTGTAGATACAACATGTTAATGTCGCACAAAATGAATCAGAATCACTATTTTTCTTATATCCCACCAAAAGACATAAGGAAATTTAGGGTTCCAATCAATATTCAAAAAACATAAATTCTACTAAAATCAGTGGCGGATCCAAGATTTTTGGTTTGGGGGGGGCGAAAGTCTTGAGTGGTGCCAGGGATTCGGGTGAGGGAGCCCTCGAGACAAAATTTTTTTGGGTCAATTCAAGTTTTATACAAAAATTTTATCAGAAGACAGTTTCGGCAAGATCTTAGGAGGGGCATCCCTTAAAAAGATTTTTTTGGGTGAATTACACATTTTGCACCCTTAAAAAATTGAAAATTTCAGGGGGGCCTCCGCCCCTCTTGGCACCCCCCCAAATCCGCCACTGACTAAAATATTGAAAATTTAACTTACTAACAATGATCTCACATACCAGATTAATTAACTTAATCCAATTACAGATAAATTGATAGCTCAAATGCACATTTTATATAAACATAGGGTTTAATTTGAGAGTGTATAAAAAACCTGACATTGTGACTTATCAGCTAAAAGTATGTAATTGAACACAAAGATCAAAAATTGAAAAATAAAAATAATGCATTTCAGTATATAATATGTATCCGTTAATTTCTTTTGTGTATATAATATGTATGTGTTGGTATGTATCTGTCAAAAAATAAAACAAAGTTAATCTAACCAAATCAGTTATCAATACCTAACTTACAATTAACACAATACATATAACTATAAGATTTTAATCATCAACATATATATGCAGTACCTACCATAGGTGGTCTATCAAATTAACAATGTTGATGAATCTAAACCCTAGAAATTTCACATGCCTGAAATATAAAGGTGAAGGATAATCAAATTAAAAAACGAGTAGTTCCTAGATCGAGACTTAATTAAACACATATGATTTGACTAGTAAAGAGAAAAAAGGTAGTGAGAAAATGTAAGTAATAATAAGAGAAAGTAAATACAGTAGACAAATATGATTTGAGATATATATATAGGTGTAGATTACCTCTAATATTTTATCGACGTGAGAGAAGAAGATATGCGAGAGAAGAAAATGCTTGAGAGAGAAGGAGACATTGTGAGAAGGAAAGAGATGCGTGAAAGATAGATAGAAGAAGATGCCTACGTGAGAGAGAGAAAGATGAGCGGGACACCAAAATTAAATGCAGCGGGAATGAATGAACGACCAAACAAATTTTAGTCCAAAAAAACTCCGCTTCTAAATTTGGGAGAGAAAAAAATATCATAATATGTGCATTTAGGTTAAAAACTCTTGAAAAAAAATGTCATAATATCTATAATAAAATATGATTTTTATATTTAAAATGTCATAAAAAATAATACTAGTATGTATAAAATGACATTTTATATTAGAAATGTCATATTAATAATAGCATTAACCTTTAAATGACATTTTTGTAATAAATGTCTTTAAATTCTTTTTTCGAGTGTCATAACAGGGTGTTTTTCTTGTAGTGTGGGTAGGTACATAAGGAATTAAAGAGTGTGGAAAGGTGCGAAACCTTAGGGATGACTTAAGTAAATTAAATTCTTGAATAAGTAAGTATGGGCTGACTGGGTGAGTTTGGGTACCTTAGCAGTGAAGCTATGTAAATTTATTTAATGGATTCAAAATTAAATTAAATAAGAGCCAGAAAAATAGATTCGGGTATTATGGGCTAGTACTATGGGAGTTAGGCACGGGTGAGCCGGATTTAATTTAATTATATACGAAAGATGTGATAGTATATATATAATTATGTGCTTTATAAATATCGGTGTTAGATATTTATATGGCTACATACCCAACTAGTGCTATCATAGGAGGTTGCGCAATGAGGGTAAATCCTCTGTCTAGCGAATGTAGGGAGAGTATAATCCTCAGGTTATATCGTCCGGTATTTTTATTGTGTGATTTATTTTTGGAGGTGGGACGCTTTGGGTATGATTCGTGGTCACTCTCGGGGAAATATTACTGCCTCCACTACGTTTGCGATTTATTTACCTGTTTTGGTGTAAGTTAACCGATTTATGGTAACCAGGTTTGAGTGAACATACCTGTGATGATAGAATTTTAGAGACAAGCATCCAATGAGTTAGTGTACATAATGATGGTTATTATACGCGACATGTGTGTGATTGTTTTAGTATATTCATACGTATATAATAGTGTAGATAAATTATATATGGGTTAAAACTATAAGGTGTGAATGTAGTGTTAATATAACTAGTTTTCATGTTATATAATCAATTAAAGTGGAAAATATTAACTAAGTTAAAGGGTAAAGTAGCTTAAGAAATAAAAGAAGGAAATACTCGGGATAGAGTAAAGTACTAAAAGGGTTGTAACAGGACTAGTTAGGTGCGGTAGAATAACTAGTTGGGTGAGAAGGTAAGCATTAGGTTTGCATAATAGATGAGGGGTGAGTAATATCTCATGAGAGTGTGACACCCGATTAAATATAAAAAGTGTTAATGTATATTTAAATTATTGCATTTTAAATACTTGTAAATTATTCTAAAATTGTTTTGGGCTCTGAACCGTGTCAAAATATTTTCCAAAACAATTTTAGGTGTCCATCCACAGGGACGCCCAACTTGTTGATTCTTTTCAAGAATGCATAGTTGCAACATTGTGGAGGCTTGCACGATTTGATTTAGACACTTCAGTTAATTCATTCCTAGATAGGAGTTTGGTTTCAGTATTTCATTTGGGAGTGTTGCCCCTTCAAACTCTTCAGTACTTTAGTTTATTTATCATACTTTATTGGGATTTCGTCTTATTTACTTCAGATTGTAGTTGGATTATTTGTTTTGGGAACGGATGATTAATTTGGTCTTATTTTAGTTATATAGATGTTGTGTGATTTTTCATACTATATTCGTGTGGATGATTTGGTTAATTTATTTTAGTTTTATTTTTGCAAGTTGTTAAGTTAATAAGAAGATAAAAATTTGGCACCGGCTTAATTTAATTAGGTGGCTAGTAATTCAAATAGTTTTTGATAGTGACGCTAACAATAAACCAAATGTGAATTCTATTTATTTTGATAAAGGACTGATCACCCGTGATTAAAGTAGGCGGGGTGTCACACAAAAAAAACAATGAAGACTATTGGGAGAAAGGTGATAAATCAATATCAAATAAGAATTACGAATCATAAAACAATAAACTCCAAGCTTTGACTCAAGTAAAATATCCAACACCATTTAAAAAGAATTTTCAACCACCACTTTTCCCCCTCAATAAGAAATCCTTGGTTAAAATCTTTTTCTCATATATCATTGATGTTATTCTATTTTGAAAATATTGAAATCTTTGATACACTGCCTTTGTTCAAATTTTTTGGCAATTGTCGACTTTCACTAAAAAATAGATACCATATACTATTTACAAGATTGAAAGTTAGCATCACACATTACAGTGTTATATCCCTAACCACTACTTCACTCATATGTTTTTAAGATATATCGTTAGCCGTTTATAAGTGTTACCCTCTTTTTCATTATTTTTGACTTTTTTTTAGAAAATAAAGTATGTGCAATATAACTAATAAATGATGAGATGCTAATGCGTATGATGTAAAATTACATCTAAATTGAGAATTTATATAACTAATATGAAAATAAAGGAATGTAGAGAGAGAAAAGGATATTTGGACCTTCTTTGGATACTTGAGGCTTGATCTTGATGCTTAATGAACTTCCTTGCAAGTTGAGATGAATGATGGATGATAGAGATGGATATTTTTGCTAAATTGGATATGAAAATGATGGGAATGAAAGATGGAAAGGAATTTCACACAAGAAAACTTTGATGATTGCCGTAGAATGTTACTGAGATCAGTGATATTGATGGATCTGAGGTGTGACTTGGAAGTGAGCTCTTGCCCTCCTTATACAGGGTAAGTGGATTACCGATCGGCATATCCATAACCTTGACAATTAAGAGGTGACTCTAGACATATTGGCGACAGGCAATGAAACGGATCTGACAATCGACAGTCTCATATAAAAATTTTTGAAAAAAAGTCATAGAACACAATTCGTAAATCCAAATTTCGGGCGGGGCATACTGTTAGAAAGGTAATTCAGATACCTTTGGGTCGTTACTTGGTCCAAGAGTTGACTTTGGGTCAAATAAGATTAGAAAGCGGTCGTTGGTCCTTTGGACAGGAGATCGTCAGACTGTAATGGATTGTTTGTCCAAACCGTAAGTTAGAATCGTGAACGGGGAGGATCGTTGGAAACGCTATAAGAGGAAATTCAATGTTCCAAAGAGCTTCACTCAGTTAGAGAGTTGACATTGGTCAAACCGGGCCCGAAAGTACCCAGTGACCTTTCGGAGTAAAATGGAACATTCATCTGTACTGTAAGGTCAATTCGTACATGGGGTGGACCATAGGAAAGGCTATTTCGTTCCCTTCTAGTATCCATTAAGCTTTCACTCTGAAGATGGAGTTGATCGGGGTCAAATTTGGGCCTAGGAGTGCTCGGTGGCCCCCGGATCAATTTTTGATAGTAAAATGGTCCTATCATCCGAACTGTGATGTCGATTCCTATATGGGGTGAACCATAGAAAAGGGGTTTAAGAGACCTTTGAATATTTATTGAGCTTTTGATTTGATGATCGAGTTGACCGGAGTCAAATGATTCCCGAGAGTTTCGGATGGCCTCTAGATTCGTTCTCAGAGTAAGACCTAGAGGTTTTAGTGAATGAATGAGGTGATAGGGTCCTAAGGAGAGACTTAGGGGGTCCTAGAATGTGGTGTCCGTAAATTACATCATCTAAAAAACATAAACATGATTATATTAAATATATCATTTTAAATATTTTTATGAAAGATATGTACAACCACGAAAGACAAGTCATATAACATAAAAAATATGTAATAAAAGATCACAATAAAATGTTACCACAAACTCAATCATGAAAATAAATAATGAAGTCCTAAGATAATAAAATATATAGAATTCATAAATATTAAGACAAGAGAGCATGCAAGGAAGAAATAGAAAATAGGAAAAATATGAAAGTACATGACTATGCATATATGTTATAAAAATATGAAAGTAATTGACATGGGTCAACAAGAGATCAACTACATGTGATAGTCCTAATGTTTGGAATAACCAAACTAAAAGACCATTCTCAATATAATCCTAAATATGAGATATGAAAAAGATAATCATGATGTAAAAAGATCATATAGGAGTTAAAAGAAAATTACCTAGAATTGGATGTATATAATATGATATGAAATTATAAAAATGGTTGTTAAAAAAAAACATTTTAGTTTTTCTTAAAATATAACTATAAAGAAAAACAAACAAAAGATAAAATCTAGAAAGAATCATAAGAAGCCTACGGACACATGACAATAACTATAAAAAGATCTTAGGTAGCCATGAACATGATTCAACTAGTAGAGGTAAAGGGATCTAAACTAGGATCTCGATTGGTCCATAGATAAATTCTATAAAAAAATGTGCTTACTAATCCTCTCATGACTCACTCGGGGGATCTTAAGGATATCCATGATGGGATTAGTGCGAGCTACATTGTGCTTTTCTTTTTCTCCATTATTATGAAACGTCCTCCATTGAACTTTTATGTTTCTTCCCCTTTCTAAGATTTTTTTCACTCCTTACCATTAAAGTGAATATGAGGTTTCCTAAAAAATAAAAAATACTCCACTAAGTGACCATTACTTTTGCAATAGTTGCAAGAGTAAGTCTTTGGCATGTTTACTGGAAATCGTGTCTTATAAAGAACATGAGGTTTGTGTTGAATTATTTTCTATTTAAAGTAAAACTCCTTAAAGTGACCTTTCTTTTTTGAAAAAGGAGTAAACATTGATAAGTCCCTTGTTATAAAACTTTACTTATTTTAGATTTTCAATATTAGTAGAAGTAGTAGTATGAATAAGAGTACAATTATTAATGGAAGACTCTTTATCAAATAATGTGGAAACATTGGAACCACTTGCCTCTAACTTGTTAAAGTCCAACGAGGATTTATCATTGTCTCCTTGGGTTGGTGCCATCAATATCTTCCCTAACTTCTAAAATATCTCTTTTAGCTCCATTTTAAAAGTGGTCGTTAGGATGAAATCTTCTTCAAGTAATGATATATTAATATATGAGGCACACTTACTATTATAGAACCTTCTAAAGATTTTTTTGTTTCCTCTAACTCAATACAAAGATATATCTCTGACCACTTAGATTTTCTCTTTCACTTTCGAAACAAATGAGATTATCCATAAGGATATCTTTTTGAGCAAATATTTGGACCAACAAATCACTATACAATATGTCTTCATCTCTCTACTTTTCAATTAGTGATAATTGATTTGAAGTCTCTTGGTTTATAGTCTCGATGAAAGATATTCCCTTATGAGAAAATCGTACGCGGTCCTAGAACTATCAACTTAACTATTACTAGAAAAAGATGAATGAGCATCTGTTTGGGTATCCTCATCAACTAGTGCATCATGAAAAATTCAATGACTTTTGTAGGCTATAAAAATCATGAAAATATCCTATTTAAAGAGATGTCATTATCTCAATTAGTCCCAACTTGTATCACTCATGATGGCTCTTGATATTCTACCACCTCTACACTCTATGGGAGTGGAAGTGAATTGATGGGACACATTTCCTCTACCACAAAAAGTAAAATAAATCACTAAACCATTTTGATATTTAACCTTATTTACCCCACTACTTTGACTCAAATCGAATTTGGTTGACTTACACTTATCATTGACCTCTTTTAGATTTTTAGTTCTTCATAATTTGGTGAACTTTTTAAAAAATCAAGACGCTTATTCTTTTGCCAAATTCAATGGAATGGTTCGATCCCTTATTTGATTTATCTTTGAAATCATTTTTTTCTTTCTTTAACCCTTGTCATGATTCAAATTTGACTCATACGTTTAAAGTGGACGCACTAACTCATCCACACGTAACGAGATATTGGTAGAAGTTCTAACTTCATCTATGGAAACTAACTTCCCATAAAACCTTATAGTTAGAGATCATAAAATTTAATTAACAAAATATATTTTTTGGGATCCTTTTTTCCCAAGCTAACTGAAGATGTCATCGTGTTACTCAAAAGTGCATAGAATTCATCAAAACTTTTGTTGTCTTTCATGATTAAGACTTCAAAAGATGTGGTTAACTGTTAAACATTAGTGTGCTCTATATCCTTGGTTCCTTCATGGGTAATCTAGAAAACAACCCATGATTTTTTAGATGTTGTAAAAATTGTTATATATATATATATATATATATATATATATTCACCAATACATATAGTATTTAAGCCTTTAGTATTCCACCAATTATTTCAGTTATCATTTCGTCCCTGCTAAGTTTACTATTTTTCTTTGCAATCTATTATAACACCCTGTATTTTGAGTAATAAATATTTAATTAGTTCAGCTAATTAAAATTACACGTCTGACATAATTTATTTGAATTGATTATTATCTGGTTATTAAAATATTAATGGGAGGGATAATGATTAATATTTATGCAATATAATTTCTAAGTGAATAGTAAATAATTATTCAACGTCATAGCGAGTGATAGTGACGTGACGATATTATATCTCACCGGGAGTCGAGTGTAGACTATATGAGGTCAAGATAGAAAATTATTTTAGGGTGACTCAGATGATGATTTCGAGATCATTGTTGGTTATGGAAGGGCCAAGATATCAAAATAGTGTACCCGGGGGTAGTAATTGAGTCCCGACGCATTTGTAGACATACCCATGCAAACACGGGGGTGTTTGGATCATTTGGGCTTGGTCCATTAGCCTAATTTCAGTATCAAGAGCTTTAAACCTAAGTTATAGTATTATAGGCAGCCATAACTCAGATTGAAAACCCTATAATTTGAGAGAAGATAAGGGAAAGAAAGTTAGAAGCTCTTGGGAGCCAAATTGAGGAGGAATTGGGTGTGTTCTTCACCAATTCATCTACTACAAAACGTAATCAGACTCTACGAATCTAATCAGGCAAGTATTTAACTTTATTTCAATCTAAATTGCAGAATTTAGATTCATATCATAGTGGGTGTGATCAAAATTCTTTTTGGGTGGGTTCACATGAAAATTTGGGTTTTAAATGAATTGTATATTATGGGTAGATAAAGGTTTAAATTGATTGTGTAGCATGATTCGGTGTTGTTGGAGTTTGAATGATATTATAATACCAATAATTAATGTTGATTAATTAGGATTATAGAATTGAATTTGTGAAAATGATCGTATGAAAATCGTGAAAACCCAATTAAGGAATCGATGACTTTTAATGGAATTCAATGGTGTTTAAAGGTTGTTATGAGGATTAAAACTAGTCTTAGATGCATGTGATATAATAACTTTGATTGAGTTAAGTTCTGGAAAGATATTCAGAAACTTTGGTGAGTAAAAATGGAGGAAAAGCATTGTGGGGAAGAGGATTGTCGCGCCTTGATCGATCGATTGATGACGCCGGGAATCTAACACTGCCTCTCATTTTTATTTGTTTAGCCTTAATTATGTTGTGGATTTAATTAGTGAAAAATTAAATGAAAACAAATACCTATAGTCGTAGAATATGAGTATTAAGAAATTAGAGGTTAAGGGAGGGTGTGATACCTAAGAAAGGAATTTCGTGGAATAAATTTTAGAGTTGTAAGGACACAAATTTCCAATTGAGTCCATATATAGTTTTGGCTCAATTCCGGACAAAAACATTTATTCATAGGATAGTATTTAATTGTAATATTCTCAAGCCTATGAAGTATTTGTTGAAGACGTAGTGGCAAAGAGTATAAAGCTTCATCAAATATGCCGGTTTGTGTGCCTCATTTCTACGTCATCAACCATAGTTCCATGCTCCGAAGGTATGAATGCAATATTATATATATAGGAGCTTGGAACAAGTTTATTGGGTGTTAGGTTTTATTAAAACCGCATTTTATTTTAAGAAAGAATTAATTAAAACTTTAAATAAATGTTTATAAAGTTTTCAGGGCTTAAACAAGAATATTCAAACTTTCTGGTTTTTCGTTCGATAGAGTCGTTCGAACAAGATTGTCGTTCGAACGAAAATGTCGTTCGAAGGAACCTGCCAACGAGTTCCCATATTAGGCCACTGGAATCTCGTTCGATATGTCATTCGAACGAGATATCCAACGAGATTCTAACGAGTTCAATCTGGAATGTCGTTAGAAGTCTCGTTCGAACGAGAATTTCGTTCGAACGAAATGTCGTTCGAACGAGATGCCAGGAGGGAACAATTTTTGGCAGTTTTTCACCCACTTCCCCACATAGTTTTTAACCAACTTTTTCAGACTTTAATATGTGCGGGAAGAACATTTTCCACCTTAACATTTCCATAACTTTTCCATTCTATTTTCATCTCTTAGAGAGAGTTGGAGAGCAAATTGTTTTAAGGAAAATGTTCAAGTTTTGAGTGCTATTTTTCAAGAGAAAATATTTTATCACTCTAGTTTTACACCCATATTGTTTATGCAAGTTCACATATATACATATCAATTGCTTGGAGTTTGGCACCGGTTTATCTCTTCCGTTTCAAAGAGAAGTTTTGGTTTGCTTCTACATCCATCAAAGAAGAAGATTTTTTGTTGCGATTCTACCCACTTGGAGAAAGGCTCCTTGATTGGGTGACGGTGACCATATAAAGTCCTATCGGTGGATTCCGAGACCGCGGTGGTGTTCCAAGGTTATTCGCTAGGAAGAGGTTTCTACAAGAAGAAGCATCGGGGCTTGAGAGGGATCGAGTCGTGTGTTGTAAGTCTTTTTTCTTGTACTTGTAATTCCGTATCTAGTGAATCTGTGGCTAGGGCCGTCCGAGGTTGTTTCCCGTCTTGGGTTTTTCCTCGTACATCGCGGCGTAGTGTGATTGATTTATTTTATCTGGCAAAATAACGTAGAATGCATGCTTAGAATAATTCAAGATAAAATTTGGTTTAAATTATCACACTCATTTAATTTGGTGCTAAATTAAATATTGGGTAAAGTTTATTTAATTCAAGTCTTTTCCTAAAATTGGTTTCGCCTAACTTTGGAATATTGATAATTATGTCTTAGGCAAATTCTAGGACTTGGATTGAATTAACTTGGTTTAAGTGAATATATTAATTGATTAATTTTACTTCACTTGGTTTAATTTTAATTTGTTTTAAGAAATTAAAATTTGTTGTTTTAAAGTTGAACCATCACACCGCTTTCGCATCGAGTTTACATAACAAGGAAATAATAATATGTTAGAATTGGGGGCCTCGCGCACCAACAGAGTGGTATCAGAGCTTTGATTTAGAAAAGATCATGTTTTCAAATTGGTATCAGAGCCAAAAACGATAAATTATTTCGTTAAAGATCCTTAAATAATTTTTGGCTAAAATGGATTTTTCCCCATTTTCAAAATTTCCTATTTTCGATGGTTCAAACTACGCATATTGGAAAGCGCGTATGAGATCGGCACTAAAATCTATCGACGAGAGAGTTTGGATGTCTGTTGTTAACGGGTGGTCCCCACCAACTTACTTAGTTTAAAATGAATGTGTTCCCAAACCCGCCGATAGATGGACTGAAAATGAGTTTAAACTTGCTAATTTCAATTCCCGTGGTTTGAATGCCTTGTTTAGCGCTGTCACACCGGATGAATTCTGATGTATTATGACGTGTGAAACCGCTAAAGAAGCTTGGGATATTTTACAATTAACTCATGAAGGAACTAGTGTCGTTAAAGCTTCAAAACTTCAAAACCTCACCACTCAATTTGAAACTATCAAAATGAATGAAAAAGAAACATTTGATGAATTTTATGCTAGACTTTCCGATATTGTTAATTCATCTTTTAACTTGGGAGAGAAAATACCTGACGACCGTGTTGTAAAGAAAATTTTAAGTTCCCTACCCGATAGATTTATTCCAAAGGTGACCGTTTTAAATTATTTACCCATTTTAGCCTCTACGAAATTAGAAGAGCTTGTAGGTGATTTACAAACCTATGAACTAGATATGTTTCCCTCTAAAACCGAAAAGAAAATCGAAAAGGGTGTTGCTTTAAAAGCACGAAAAGAGGTCAAACAAGTAGTAGAGAGCGAGAGTGATAGTGACTCGGAAGACATGGCTTTGTTTGCTCGTAAATTTAGAAAATTTCTTAAAATTAACAAAGATAAATTTAAAAATGATTTTAAGAAATTTGAATCTTCTAAGCATGACAAGAACGAGAAGATTTCTAAAGTGGAGAAGATTCCTAAAGCCAAAAATATCCTTAAACCTAGTAATGAACATTTAGATAGGGACGAGTCTAATAAGTGTTTTGGTTGTGAAGGTTATGGCCATAGGGCTTATGAGTGCCCCACTAAACTAAGGAAAGAGGGTAAACGACCCAGTGATTATAATGCGACCCTTAGTGATAGTGATAAGGAAGAGGGACCCGATTCCCCCACTAAAAAACATTTTGTGGCTTTTATGGCTAGTCATGTGAGTGATAGTGAGAACTCATCGAGTGATGAAACTTTAACACATGACACTTCCAAGGTCAAAGTTTATAATTCACTTGTTTTTTATGATAGTGAGAGTGGATAAGAAAGAGAGAGTGAAAATGAAGAAGAGGTTAATGTGAGTGAACTTTAAAATGCTTTTCAAGAGCTTTATAAAGAATCTATTAAATTGAAAAGAGCTAATTTGAAGTTAGAAGCTAGTTTAAGAGAAAGTGTCAAGGTCGTTGATGAAAGTGCTTTAATAGAAGACCTTAGGACACGTGAGAGGACTCTTCAAGAGAAGCTTGAATATGTAGAAGGCGAAAGAGATAACCTTAAGGGTTTAATGGAATCCTTGAAAAATGAGCTTCTTGCTTTTGAAGAGCGAAATGTTTTATTAGAGTCTAACATTTTAGAATTGCAAAATAAATTAAAAAACTCTAGTAATGTCAAATTTGATTTGGAGTGTCGTTCGGAAAAATTAGATAAAATATTAGGAACGGTCCAAATTAAAAATGACACTTGTGGTTTAGGCTTCAATACTTGTAATGAATTTACTCATAATGCCCAAACCAATGTTTTAGGAGAATCTACTAGGAATACATTTAAAGATCACTCCTTAGGTAAATCTTTTCGACATGTTTTTACTTGTACACATTGTGGTCGAAAAGGTCATCTTAGGAAATTTTGTTTTGATCTTAAACGAATTCCTAGAAAATCCCATAGTAAAGTAACCATGGTAGTTAAAGTTCCTACACCCCAAGATAATCATTCTTCATTAATTTGGGTTAGGAAGTCCGACTTGGTTGCCTTGCAAAATAGGGTTTATGATTCTCATTTACTTTCACATGCTTCCTCTCTTGCTAAATCTAAAGGATGAATGTGTTAGTGTTTGCATACTTTAGCGTTTGTACTTCATGCTATATTCACATGCTAAATGTATGCTTGTTTAATCATTTTCTAGTCTTTGATCCATGCTTATCCCATGCTAGAATTGTGATTTTTGTTTATCTTTTGTATTATATTTCCTTCATTTTGTTTGCATTAAATGAAAAATACAAAAAGATTTTTGTTTATCATTTGGATTTTATCTCTTGGTAATTTAAGCTTAATGAAAGATTCAAAAGATTTTTGTTTGTCTTTTGAGTATATATTATTTATTTTTGGTTAAAAATTTCAAAAACTCAAAAAGAATTTATTTTGTGTGGTCTTTAGTTTGACACACTTTATGTGGCATATACTTGTGTTTGAATCCCATCTTTTACGCTCCCACGTGGCTAGAACTTTTGGTTTAGATTTTCAATCCTTAAAATGTTCTTTACCATGTTTTATATGGAGTAGTTGGATTTTGTATTGTTTAAATGGATTCTATTTTTATATGCCTCTTTTCACACATGCACGAGCTCTTTTGAAATCTTAATATCACATGTTATATTTGAGCTTTTTGAGGTGTTCTCCTACCAATATAGTCATCTACATATCTATGACCTAGGAGGACTAGTGCATGTCAACATCCGTTGCACGTGAGCTTTGTGAGATAAAAAAATTATATATCTAAATGTGCACGGGGAAGGGCTCCGAAAGGATGAATTAAATCATTTGCGATAGTAAGCCACCGTTTATTGGATCTAAAAGAAATACGTGATCCAAAGGCCTAAAAATAGAATATTTGGCATTAAAAAGAAAACAATTGCCAAGGCCTATGTTTGTTTGATATATTCATTCAAAAACAAAAGAATATATATGCTTATTGAGGGAGAATTGGATGGTATATCAACGGTTTTCACAATGTCTGTTTATCCTAGTTGTCTTTAATGTCATGACTCTATTTGGTTTGTAGAATCATCATCATGCTAGGCTTGTATGCATTGTGTATGTTTGTTCATTTAGTACAATCTTCATATTATCACATGAGGTTATATTTAAATGTGATAAAGTTTGCAATCAAATGAGAACTCTGTGAATGTTTATTAAGTGTTTGGGTCTAAATTTAATTGTTGCTAGTTCACACCCCTACACTTACGTTTCCATATGACACATTTTTGCCATCCGAGTGTGCAAACTTATTGTATTTTGTGTCATGTGTGTGTTTATATCTATATATATATATGCAAGTACTCTATTGGTATATTTCTAGTATATATATATGATATTTGTTTGTCTTTGCCTTGCTTTCTAGTCCATCCTAGCTTAAACATCATTCTTGGTATCTATCTTGGATTAGTTATGCTTTTGATGCTCATGTGCTTTAATGTCTTAACACTTTAAGCTTCAACGTGTTTGTTAGTTCTTTATCCTTTGCCTATTCCTGAACAAAAAGGGGAAGAAAATGATAGGGGGAGAAATGGTATCTAATCCTATTATTATCGTATCTTAGTTTGAGGGAGATTTATCTTAGGGGGAGACGTCTTTCTAAGTAGGTCATGTGTTTGTTAAAGGGGAAGAATTAATTTAGGGGGAGTAATTTAATTAATTGGGGAGAATTAATTTAGGGGGAGTAATTTAATTAATTGCATTTACTATTTTGATATTCCCTATGCGTTTGATAGTTTGCTTAAGTGTGCAGGTATTCTTCTAAAGCGGCATCTTTAAATGGCAAAGCGTTTAATCCGTGGTTTGAGTCAAGTTTGGGTGGGTTATGTTTTGAGTCTAGTGAGCTTGACGGCCCTTTAGTATTTTTGTTTGGTTTTTGTCCCGGAATAACCAAAGGGGGAGATTTGTAAGGACACAAATTTCCAATTGAGTCCATATATAATTTTGGCTCAATTCCGGACAAAAACATTTATTCATAGGATAGTATTTAATTGTAATATTCTCAAGACTATGAAGTATTTGTTGAAGACGTAGTGGCAAAGAGTATAAAGCTTCATCAAATATGCCGATTTGCGTGCCTCGTTTCTACGTCATCAACCATAGTTCCATGCTCCGAAGGTATGAATGCAATATTATATATATAGGAGCTTGGAACAAGTTTATTGTGTGTTAGGTTTTATAAAAACCGCGTTTTATTTTAAGAAAGAATTAATTAAAACTTTAAATAAATGTTTATAAAGTTTTCTGGCCTTAAACAAGAATATTCAAACTTTCTGGTTTTTCGTTCGATAGAGTCGTTCGAACGAGATTGTCGTTCGAACGAAAATGTCGTTCGAACGAACCTGCCAACGAGTTCCCATATTAGGCCACTGGAATCTCGTTCGATATGTCGTTCGAACGAGCCTTATGTTCGAACGAGATATCCAACGAGATTGTAACGAGTTCAATCTGGAACGTCGTTAGAAGTCTCGTTCGAACGAGATGCCAGGCGGGAACAGTTTTTTGGCAGTTTTTCACCCACTTCCCCACTTAGTTTTTAACCAACTTTTTCAGACTTTAATATGTGCGGGAAGAACATTTTCCACCTTAACATTTCCATAACTTTTCCATTCTATTTTCATCTCTTAGAGAGAGTTGGAGAGCAAATTGTTTTAAGGAAAATGTTCATGTTTTAAGGAAAATATTTTGTCACTCTAGTTTTACACCAATATTGTTTATCCAAGTTCACATATATACATATCAATTGCTTGGAGTTTGGCACCGATTTATCTCTTCCGTTTCAAAGAGAAGTTTTGGTTTGCTTCTACATCCATCAAAGAAGAAGACGTTTTGTTGCGATTCTACCCACTTGGAGAAAGGCTCCTTGCTCGGGTGACGGTGACCATATAAAGTCCCATCGGTGGATTCCGAGACCGCGGTGGTGTTCCAAGGTTATTCGCTAGGAAGAGGTTTCTACAAGAAGAAGCGTCGGGGCTTGAGAGGGATCGAGTCGTGTGTTGTAAGTCTTTTTTCTTGTACTTGTAATTCCGTATCTAGTGAATTTGTGGCTAGGGCCGTCCGAGGTTGTTTCCCGTCTTGGGTTTTTCCTCGTACATCGCGGCGTAGTGTGATTGATTTATTTTATCTTGTAAAATAACGTAGAACGCATGCTTAGAATAATTCAAGATAGAATTTGGTTTAAATTATCACACTCATTTAATTTGGTACTAAATTAAATATTGGGTAAAGTTTATTTAATTCAAGTCTTTTCCTAAAATTGGTTTCGCCTAACTTTGGAATATTGATAATTATGTCTTAGGCAAATTCTAGGACTTGGATTGAATTAACTTGGTTTAAGTGAATATATTAATTGATTAATTTTACTTCACTTGGTTTAATTTTAATTTATTTTAAGAAATTAAAATTTGTTGTTTTAAAGTTGAACCATCACACCGCTTCCGCTTCGAGTTTACATAACAAGGAAATAATAATATTTTAGAATTGGGGGCCTCCCGCACCAACAGAGTGGTATCAGAGCTTCGATTTAGAAAAGCTCACGTTTTCAAAAGTATTTAATTACGCGTCGAGTGAGTGAGTCCAGGGATTGTAGTTGAGTGATAGTACGTTAATAAACTAATTAAAGTGCAATTAATTAAATTAAGAGTCGGGAAAGTAAACTCGGGTATTAGGCTCTAGTGCTATGGGAGTTAGGCCAGATTTTATTTAATTATATGTATACGGATATTGTGATAGTATATATATATATATATGCTTGTGTGCTTATTAAATATCAGTGATAGATATTTTTGTGAATACATATCCCTCTAGTGCTATCATAGGAGGTTAAGCGATGTGGGTGAATCTCCTGGATAGTGAATGGAGGGACAGTATAGTCCCGAGGCCATATCATCCAGCATTTTTATTGTGTGATTTATTTTCGAGGTGAGTCGTTTTGGGTATTATTAGGTCTCACACTTAGGGAAATATGACTGCTACCACTACGTTTTCGATTTATTTACCCATTTCGGTGTGAGTTAACCCATTTTTAGTAACCGGGTTAGAGTGAGCATACCTGAAATGATAGAATTTTAGAGACAAGCATCCGGTGAGTGATAGCTCGAAAGGATGGTTATTACACGCGACATGTGTGTGAATGTTGTAGTATGATAGTACGTATATAATACTAGTAAATAATTATGTACGAGATAAATGCATAATGAGTGAATTTATTTCATATATAACTAGTGTGAAGTTATATAGGTAATTAAAGTTAAATTGATTAAATAAGTTAATGAGTATAATAACTTATAAATCAAACACTACACCAAAACTGGCGATTGGTCGCAGCCAAAATCCCTAACCAAACCTGTGGGTCGCGGACTTGGGCCGTGACCATTTCGGACGTGACCATATTCGTGGGTCGTAGCCTAAGTCTGTGACCAAAAAATGGTCACGGCCGAGAGGGGTCACGGCAGATGGTCGCGGACTTGGGCCGTGACCCATGTCGTGACGGGTCGTGGCCCTCATCCGTGACCCACAATCGTGATAAATTGGTCACGTCCAAAGTCCGCGACCCACGTCCATGATAAAGAAATTAAAAAAAAAATGGTCGCGGCCCTCATCCGTGACCCATAACCGTGACAAATTGGTCGCAGCCAAAGTCCGCGACCCACGACCGTGACAAAAAAAATAAAAATAAAAATGGTCGCGGCCCACATCCGTGACCCACAACCCTGATATATTGGTCGTGGCAGAAGTCCGCGACCCATAACCGTGACAAAAAAAATTATAAAAATGGTCGCGGCCCAAGTCCGTGACACACAACCGTGACGAAAAAAAGGAAAAAAATGGTCGCGGACTTTGGCCGCGACCATTTTTATGCGCGACGAAAAACATAAAAATGTATTTTTTTGGTCCAATCCTAAAATTAGGGGTCTTGTGAATGCACCATCGGTTGCTACGTGTAACGTTGGACGCGTACGAGGTGTTACAAATATTTATTATTGGCAAAATAATAAAAAAAATCACAAATTGCGAATCGAGAACGTTGTTAATAAACAACTATATATACAAACTTAAAATATTACACATCTTAATAATTCACAGACCAAAAAAAAATTCGGCAGAGTTTCCTCTATTTTCTTGACATTCTGATTCGTCACTTTTATTGTATTTTATACCCCGTTAATTTGTACATTCTAGCATTCCCGTGCATGTATTTCCAGGTTCTTATACTTGTTTATTGACTAACCCCTGAATTCATCATATATACTTTGTATGTGTCTTTATTGAGCTTTTATAGGTCTCGGGAATGCATAATGGGAAGTTTGGTTTTGATTCGAAAAAGTTTCGTAGACACTTGCACAGTCGGGGGCATTTTGGTAATTTCAGCACTCGGGTTTTGATCCCGATTTCTGCACGGAAGTTGTAGACCTTCTACTTATCTTCACGTGGCCTCTGACGGTGCTTGAATTCGATCTCGAACGAAGAAGTTATGGATGTTTCAGTGAAACATGGGATACATAAAGCCAAAATAACCTAGCCATATTTTGTTTGCAGGACCGAATCGATTCGGTGGTCACCAGTGCAGCATTCTCCCTCTAGCGAATCGATTCGGCTCTGTCAAATCGATTCGGTTTTGCTGAATTTTTGAGTTGTTCTCCTTATTACTAGTTTGCCATTTTGGTTGGATTTTGGGGATATATCCCTTGTTTTTCCTCATTGGTAGTTATAGATGACTTTTGTTAGATATTTGGATATATAGAAAAGCACTCTCTTCTCTCTCCTAGATCAAGTTCATTTATGGTTTTTACCCACTTGTAAGGCTTTGATTACTAGTTGAATTGTGGTTATTAATGCAAGAAAGGTTCATTTACTTCTTCTCTACTTTTTCTACTAGCTTTAATTTGCATTTAATTCCACCTCTTGTATTGGTTTGTGTTTAAACTAGATAACTAACTTAATTATGTTGTTAAGTAGCATGTGTAGTTTAGTTTCAATTATGAGTAGCTAGACTTATGATTGGGGATTATAATCCCACCTTAGATGCTTGAACTTCATATTTAGGGTTTGGTTTATAATTGTTCTAATGGAACTTCATGTGTTGGTATTGGAGTATCATAGTTTCTTAACTTCTCTTGTCTTGCAAGGGTTAGTGTTTGAAGCTTTACTACAAACCCAACCCATCTATCAATAACTAACTAACCCCTAATCCTCCATTGTTGAGTTTAGTTTCTACATGGTTGATGTTCAGACTTAATTAGTTATGCTCGATTAGAATTAATTTCAACCAAGCCCTATAATCCCCTTCTTTTTGAATCCGAGGTGGGATAATGATCCTCGATCCCTTTAATTTCTTGAACTCAAGCTTATCTTAGTTCTTTTCATAGTTAAGTAATTATTAAGTAATTAACTGATCATCAATAGTATGTTAGTTTAGAGATTACTCTCAATCACTTTTCCAAACTATTAAATCATCTTTTACACTTTAACTTTTGTGACGTTTAGAGAATCCCTTTAACCTAATCATGTTCTCTTAGGAGTGTTTCAATCCATGTGGATCATGATTCCGTACTTACCGGATATTACTTGTTGCGATAGATTTGCACTTGAATCATAAGCTTTATTTATAGCGCACCACATTCCTAACCGTGTAAGTGTAAAACCTGTTTCTTATAAAGCCCGCACGACCATAAAATTCAATAATCAAATTATAAAAGCCCACACGGCCATAAAACTAAAAAAATAAAAGCCCGCTCGGCTGTAACACATAAAAAACAAAATCCTGAATGTCCATAACAATAAACAATCTTCATATTATAAACCATAGACTCCTTCATTTGTTCCGCGCACAAAAATCCTACAAATGATAGGATACATAAAAAAAATATCAGTAACCAAGTAGTTTTACAAAAAATTTAATAAAGCTGAAAAATTGCATATATGAGTTGACATTATCAACATATCAATATTTGTATGCCTAAGTCTAGAAATATGCAAATTACAGTCGTATTCTCAAATCGAAAGTCCTGCGGCTGCGTGGTCAGTTCCTACGAATTACATTGGTCCAGTGGGAGGTGTTGGTGCTACCCACGGGGCCGTTCGGGGGGCTATTTTGGGTTTTCACCCTCTAAAGCCATGTTTTTAAGCCTAAGTCTAGAAAATGCAAATTACCATCGTATTCTCAAACTGGGATTCCGCGGCTGCGTGGTCGGTTCCTACGAGTTACATTGGTCCCTTGGGAGGTGTTGGTGCCACCCACGGGGCCGTTTGGGGGCTGTTTTGGGTTTTCACCCTCTAACGAAATGTTTTTAAGCCTAAGTCTAGAAATATGCAAATTATCTTCGTATTCTAAAATCGGGAGACCCGCGACTGCGAGGTCAGTTCCTACGAGTTACATTGGTCCCGTGGGAGGTGTTGGTGCCACCCACGGGGCTGTTTGGGGGTTGTTTCGAGTTTTCACCCTCTAACGCCATGTTTTGCTTAAGTATAAAAATATGAAAATTATCGTTGTATTCTCAAACCGGGAGTCTCGCGGCTGCGCGGTGAGTTCCTACGAATTACATTGGTTCCGTGGGAGGTGTGGTGCCACCCACGAGGCCGTTCGTGGGCTGTTTTGGATTTTCACCCTCTAACGCCATGTTTGTAAGCCTAAGTCTAGAAATATGAAAATTACCGTCGCATTCTCAAACCGGGAGTCTCGCAGCTGCGTTGTTAGTTCCTATGAGTTACATTGGTCCCGTGGGAGGTGTTGGTTCCACCCACGGGGCCGTTCGGTGGTTGTATTGGGTTTTCACCCTCTAATGCCTTGTTTTTAAGCCTAAACCTAGAAATATGCAAATTATCGTCGTATTCTCAAATCGAGAGTCTCATGACTGCGTGGTCAGTTCCTACGAGTTACATTGGTCCCATGGGAGGTGTTGGTACCACCCACTGGACCGTTCGGGGGCTGTTTTGGGTTTTCACACACCAATGCAATGTTTTTAAGCCTAAGTTTAGAAATATGCAAATTACTGTCGTATTCTCAAACCAGGAGTCCCGCGACTGCACGATCAGTTCCTACGAGTTACGTTGGTCCCATGAGAGATGTTGGTGCCACCCACGGGGTCGTTCGAGGGTTGTTTCGAGTTTTCACCCTCTAACGCCATGTTTTGCTTAAGTCTATAAATATGTAAATTATCGTCCTATTCTCAAACCGGGAGTCTCGCGGCTGCGCGGTCAGTTGCTACGAGTTACATTAGTCCCGTGGGAGGTGTTGGTGCCACCCACGGGGCCATTCGGTGGCTGTTTTGGGTTTTCACCCTCTAACGCCATGTTTTTAAGCCGAAGTCCACAAATTTGAAAATTATCATCGTATTCTCAAACTGGGAGTCCCGCGGCTGCGTGACCAGTTCCTACGAGTTATGTTGGTCCCTTGGGAGGTGTTGGGGCCACCCATGGGGCCATTCGGGGGAAGTTTTGGGTTTTCACCCTCTAACGCCAAGTTTTTAAGCCTAAGTCTAGAAATATGCAAATTACCATCGTATTCTCAAACGCGGAGTCCCGCAGCTGCGCAATTAGTTCCTACGAGTTACATTGGTCCCGTGGAAGGTGTTGGTGCCACCCACGGGGCCGTTCGAGGGATGTTTCGAGTTTTCATCCTCAAATGCCATGTTTTGCTTAAGTCTAAAAATATGCAAATTATCGTTGTATTCTCAAATCGAGAGTCTCGCGGCTGCGCGGTCAGTTCCTATGAATTACATTGGTCTCGTGGGAGGTGTTGGTGCTACCCACGGGGCCGTTCGGGGGCTGAATTGGGTTTTCACCCTCTAACGCCTTGTTTTTAAGCCTAAGTCTAGAAGTATGAAAATTATCGTCGTACTCTCAAATCGGGAGTCTTGCGGCTGCGCGGTCCGTTCCTACGAGCTACATTGGTCCCGTGGGAGGTGTTGGTGTCACCCACTGGACCGTTCGGGGGCTGTTTTGGGTTTTCACCCTCTAACGTCATGTTTTTAAGCCTAAGTCTAGAAATATGCAAATTACCGTCGTATTCACAAACCGGGAGAACCGCGACTGCGCGGTCAGTTCCTACGAGTTACTTGGGTCCCGTGGGAGGTGTTGGTGCCACCCACGGGCTTGTTTTGCTTTTTCACCCTCTAACGCCATGTTTTTAAGCCTAAGTCTAAAAATATGCAAATTACTGTCGCATTCTCAAACCGGGAGTCCCGCGGCGGCGTGGTTTGTTCCTACAACTTACATTGGTCCTATGGAAGGTGTTGGTGCCTCCCACGGGGACGTTCGAGGGATGTTTCGGGTTTTTCCATTCAAACTCCATGTTTTTAAGCCTAAGTCTACAAATATGCAAACTATCATAGTATTCTCAAACCGGGAGTCCCGCGACTGTGTGGTCAGTTCTTACGAGTTACATTGGTCCCGTGGTAGGTGTTGGTACCACCCACGGGGCCGTTCGGGGGATGTTTTGGGTTTTCACCCTCTAACGCCATGTTTTTAAGACTAAGTATTGATATATACAAATTAATGTTGTATTCTCAAACCGCGAGTCCCGCGGCGTTGTGGCCAGTTCCTACGATTTATATTGGTCCGGTGGGAGGTGTTGGTTCCACCCACGGGGCCGTTTGGGGGATGTTTTGGGTTTTCACCCTCTAATGCCTTGTTTTTAAGCCTACGTCTAGAAATATGGAAATTACCGTCATTTTCTCAAATCGGGAGTCCCGCGGCTGCGTGATCAGTTCCTACGAGTTACATTGGTCCCGTGGAAGGTGTTGGTGCCACCCACGGGGCCGTTCGAGGGTTATTTCGAGTTTTCACCCTCTAACGCCATGTTTTGATAAAGTCTATAAATATGCAAATTATTATCATATTCTCAAACCGGGAGTCTCGCGGCTGCGCGGTCAGTTCCTACGAGTTACATTGGTCCCGTGGGAGGTGTTGGTGCCACCCACGGGGCTGTTCGGGGGCTGTATTGGGTTTTCACCCTCGAACGCCTTATTTTTAAGCCAAAGTCTCAAAATATGCAAATTATCGTCGTATTCTCAAATCGGGAGTCTCTCGGTTGCGCGATCAGTTCCTACGAGTTACATTGGTCCCGTGGGAGGTGTTGGTGCCACCCAGTGGATCGTTCGGGGGCTGTTTTAGGTTTTCACCCTCCAACGCCATGTTTTTAAGCCTAAGTCTAGAAATATACAAATTACGGTCGTATTCTCAAACCGGTTGTCTCGCGACTTCGTGGTCAGTTCCTACGAGTTACATTGGTCCCATAAGACATGTTGGTGCCACCCACGGTGCCGTTCGGGGGTTGTTTCGAGTTTTCACCCTCTAACGCCATGTTTTACTTAAGTCTAGAAATAGGTAAATTATCGTCGTATTCTCAAACCGGGAGTCTCACGGCTGTGCGGTCAGTTCCTACGAGTTACATTGATCCCGTGGGAGGTGTTGATGCCACCCAGGGGGCCGTTCGGGGGTCGTTTTCGGTTTTCACCATCTAATGCCATGTTTTCTAATCCTAAGTCAAGAAATATGAAAATTACCATCATATTCTCAAATCGGGAGTTCCGTGGTTGCGTGGTCAGTTCCTACGAGTTACATTGGTCCCGTGGGAGGTGTTGGTACCTCCCACGGGGATGTTCGGGGGATGTTTCAGATTTTCCCCCACTAACGCCATGTTTTTAAGCCTAATTATACAAATATAAAAATTGTCATCGTATTCTCAAACCGGGAGTGCCGCGGTTGCGTGGCCAGTTCCTACGAGTTACATTCGTCCCGTGGGAGCTGTAGGTGCCACCCGTGGGGCCATTCGGGGGATGTTTTGGATTTTCACCCTCTAACGCCATGTTTTTAAGCCTAAGTCTAAAAATATGAAAATTATTATCGTATTCTCAAACCGGGAGTCCCGCGGCTGCGCGGTCAGTTCCGACGAGTTACATTGGTCCCGTAGGAGGTGTTGGTGCCACCCATGGGGCCGTTCGCCATCTAATGCCATGTTTTTAAGCCTAAGTCAAGAAATATGCAAATTACCATCATATTCTCAAACCGGGAGTTCCGTGGTTGCGTGGTCACTTCCTACGAGTTACATTGGTCCCGTGGGAGGTGTTGGTACCTCCCACGGGGACGTTCGGGGGATGTTTCGAGTTTTCCCTGACTAACGCCATGTTTTAAAACCTGTCTACAAATATACAAATTATCGTCGTATTCTCAAACCGGGAGTGCCACCGCTGCGTGGCAAGTTCCTACGAGTTACATTGGTCCCGTGGGAGGTGTTGGTGCCACCCACGGGGCCATTCGGGGGATGTTTTGGATTTTCACCCTCTAACGCCATGTTTTTAAGACTAAGTCTAGAAATATGCAAATTACCGTCGTATTCTCAAACCGGGAGTCCCGCGGCTGCGCGGTCAGTTCCGACGAGTTACATTGGTCCCGTAGGAGGTGTTGGTGCCACCCATGGGGCCGTTCGGGGGATATTTCGAGTTTTTCCGCCCTAACTCCATGTTTTTAAGCCTAAGTCTACAAATATGCAAATTATCATCGTATTCTCTAACCGGGAGTCCCGCGACTGCGTGGCCAGTTCTTACGAGTTACATTGGTCCCGTGGGAGGTGTTGGTGCCACCCACGGGGCCATTCGAGGGTTGTTTCTAGTTTTCACCCTCTAACGCCACGTTTTGCTTAAGTCTAGAAATATGTTAATTATCATCGTATTCTCAAACCGGGAGTCTCGCAGCTCCGCGGTCAGTTGCTACGAGTAACATTAGTCCCGTGAGAGGTGTTGGTGCCACCCACGGGGCCATTCGGTGGCTGTTTTGGGTTTTCACCCTCTAACGCCATGTTTTTAAGCCTAAGTCCACAAATTTGAAAATTATCATCGTATTCTCAAACTGGGAGTCCCGCGGCGGCGTAACCAGTTCCTACGAGTTATGTTGGCCCCATGGGAGGTGTTGGGGCCACCCATGGGGACGTTCGGGGGAAGTTTTGGATTTTCACTCACTAACGCCATGTTTTTAAGACTAAGTCTAGAAATATGATAATTACCATCGTATTCTCAAACGCGGAGTCCCGCGGCTGCGCGGTTAGTTACTACGAGTTACATTGGTCACGTGGAAGGTGTTGGTGCCACCCACGGGGCCGTTCGAGGGATGTTTCGAGTTTTCACCCTCAAATGCCATGTTCTGCTTAAGTCAAAAAATATGCAAATTATCGTTGTATTCTCAAACCGGGAGTCTCGCGGCTGCGCGATCAGTTCCTACGAATTACATTGGTCTCGTGGGAGGTGTTGGTGCAACCCACGGGGCCGTTCGGGGGATGTATTGGGTTTTCACCCTCTAACGCCTTATTTTTAAGCCTAAGTCTAGAAGTATGTAAATTATCGTCGTATTCTCAAATCGGGAGTCTCTCGGCTGCGCGGTCCATTCCTACGAGCTACATTGGTCCCGTGGGAGGTGTTGGTGTCACCCACTGGACCGTTCAGGGGCTGTTTTGGGTTTTCACCCTCTAACGTCATGTTTTTAAGCTTAAGTCTAGAAATATCCAAATTACCGTCGTATTCTTAAACCGAGAGTCCCGCGGCTGTGCGGTCAGTTCCTACGAGTTACATTGGTCCCATGAGAGATGTTGGTGCCACCCACGGGACCGTTCGTGGGTCTTTTCGAGTTTTCACCCTCTAACGCCATGTTTTGCTTAAGTCTAGAAATATGCAAATTATCGTCGTATTCTCAAACCGGGAGTCTCGCGGTAGCGCGGTCAGTTCCTACGAGTTACATTGATCCCGTAGGACGTGTTGGTGCCACCCAAGTGCCGTTCGGGGGCCATTTTGGGTTTTCACCATCTAACGCCATGTTTTTAAGCCTAAGTCTAGAAATATGCAAATTACCATCATATTCTCAAACCGCGAGTTCCGCGGTTGCGTGGTTAGTTCCTATGAGTTACATTGGTCCCGTGGGAGGTATTGGTACCTCCCATGGGGACGTTGGGGGATGTTTCGGGTTTTCCCCCACTAACGCCATCTTTTTAAGTCTAAGTCTACAAATATACAAATTATCGTCTTATTCTCAAACCGGGAGTGCCGCGGCTGCGTGGCCAGTTGCTACGAGTTACATTGGTCTCGTGGGAGGTGTTGGTGCCACCCATGGGGCCATTCGGGTGATGTTTTGGGTTTTTACCCTCTAACGCCATGTTTTTAAGCCTAAGTCTAGAAAATATACAAATTACTGTTGTATTCTCAAACCGGGGGTCTCGCAACTGCGCGGTCAGTTCCTACGAGTTACTTTGGTCCCGTGGGAGGTGTTGGTGCCACCCACAGGCTTGTTGTGGGTTTTCACCTTCTAACGCCATGTTTTTAAGCCTAAGTCTAAAAATATGCAAATTACTGTCGCATTCTCAAACCGGGAGTCCTGCGGCTGCGTGGTATGTTCCTACGACTTACATTGGTCCTATGAAAGGTGTTCGTGCCACCCACGGGGCCGTTCAGGAGATGTTTTGGGTTTTCACCCTCTAACGCCATGTTTTTAAGACTAAGCCTAGATATATACAAATTACTGTTGTATTCTCAAACAATGAGTCCCGCGGTTGCACGGTCAGTTCCTACGAGTTATATTTGTCCCGTGGGAGGTGTTGGTGCCACCCACGGGGCCGTTCGAGGGCTGTTTCGAGTTTTCACCCTCTGACGTCATGTTTTGTTTAAGTCTAGAAATATGAAAATTATCATCATATTCTCAAACCGGGAGTCTCGCAGCTGCACGGTCAGTTGCTACGAGTTACATTGGTCCCGTGGGAGGTGTTGGTGCCACCCACGAGGCCGTTCGGGGGCTGTTTTGTGTTTTCACCATCTGACGCCATGTTTTTAAGCCTAAGTTCATAAATATGCAAATTATCGTCATATTCTCAAATCGGGAGTCATGTGGCTGCGTGGCCAGTTCCTACGAGTTATATTGGTCATGTGGGAGGTGTTGGTTCCACCCACGGGGCCGTTCGGGGGATATTTTGGGTTTTCACCCTCTAATGCCATATTTTTTAGCCTAAGTCTAGAAATATGGAAATTACCGTCGTTTTCTCAAATCGGGAGTCCCGCGGCTGCGTGATCAGTTCCTACGAGTTACATTGGTCCTGTGGAGGGTGTTGGTGCCACCCACGGGGCCGTTCGAGGGTTGTTTCGAGTTTTCACCCTCTAACGCCATGTTTTGCTAAAGTCTAGAAATATGCAAGTTATTGTCATATTCTCAAACCGGGAGTCTCGCAGCTGCGCAGTCAGTTCCTACGACTTACATTGGTCCCGTGGGAGGTGTTGGTGCCACCCACGGGGCTGTATTGGGTTTTCACCCTCTAACGCCTTATTTTAAGCCAAAGTCTAGAAATATGCAAATTATCCTCGTATTCTCAAATCGGGCGTCTCGCGGTTGCGCGATCAGTTCCTACGAGTTACATTGGTCCCGTGGGAGGTGTTGGTGCCACCCACTGGACCGTTCGGTGGCTGTTTTAGGTTTTCACCCTCCAACGCCATGTTTTTAAGCCTAAGTCTAGAAATATGCAAATTACCGTCGTATTCTCAAACCGAGAGTCCCACGACTGCGTGGTCAGTTCCTACGAGTTACATTGGTCCCATAAGACATGTTGGTGCCACCCACGGGGCCGTTCGAGGGTTGTTTTGAGTTTTCACCCTCTAACGCCATGTTTTACTTAAGTCTAAAAATAAGCAAAATTATCGTCGTATTCTCAAACCGGGAGTCTCGCAGCTGCGCGGTCAGTTTCTACGAGTTACATTGATCCCGTGGGAGGTGTTGGTGCCACCCAGGGGGCCGTTCGGGGGTCATTTTGGGTTTTCACCATCTAATGCCATGTTTTTAAGCCTAAGTCAAGAAATATGCAAATTACCATCATATTCTCAAACCAGGAGTTTCGTGGTTGCGTGGTCAGTTCCTACGAGTTATATTGGTCCCGTGGGAGGTGTTGGTACCTCCCACGGGGACGTTCGGGGGATGTTTCGGGTATTCCCCCACTAACGCCATGTTTTTAAGCCTGAGTCTACAAATATACAAATTATCGTCGTATTCTAAAACCGGGAGTGCCGCGGCTGCGTGGCCTGTTCCTACGAGTTACATTGGTCCCGTGGGAGGTGTTGGTGCCACCCACGGGGCCATTCGGGGGATGTTTTGGATTTTCACCTTCTAACGCCATGTTTTTAAGCCTAAGTATAAAAATATGTAAATTACCGTCGTATTCTCAAACCGGGAGTCCCGCGGCTGCGCGGTCAGTTCCGACGAGTTACATTGGTCCCGTCGGAGGTGTTGGTGCCACCCATGGGGCCGTTCGGGGTATATTTCGGGTTTCCCCCACTAACTCCATGTTTTTAAGCCTAAGTCTACAAATATGCAAATTATCATCGTATTCTCTAACGGGAGTCCCGCGACTGCGTGGCCAGTTCTTACGAGTTACATTGGTCCCTGGGAGTTGTTGGTGCCACCCACGGGGGTCGTTCGGGGGATATGTTGGGTTTTCACCCTCTAACGTCATGTTTTTAAGCCTAAGTCTAGAAATATACAAATTACTATTGCATTCTCAAACCGGGAGTCCCGCGGCTGCGCGGTCAGTTCCTACGAGTTATATTGGTCCCGTGGGAGGTGTTGGTGCCACCCACAACGCCGTTCGAGGGATGTTTCGAGTTTTCACCCTCTAACGCCATGTTCTGCTTAAGTCTAGAAATATGCAAATTATCATCGTAATCTCAAATCGGGAGTCTCGCGACTGCGTGGCCAGTTCTTACGAGTTACATTTGTCCCGTGGGAGGTGTTGTTGCCACCCCCGGGGGCCGTTCGGGGGATGTTTTCGATTTTCACCCTCTAACGCCATGTTTTTAAGCCTAAGTCTAGAGATATACAAATTACTATTGTATTCTCAAATTGGGAGTCCCGCGGCTGTGCGGTTAGTTCCTACGAGTTATATTGGTCCCGTGGGAGGTATTGGTGCCACCCACGGGGCCGTTCGAGGGCTGTTTCAAGTTTCCCCCTCTAATGCCGTGTTTTGCTTAAGTCTAGAGATATGAAAATTATCATCGTATTCTCAAATCGGGAGTTCCGCGACTGCGTGGCCAGTTCTTACGAGTTACATTGGTCCCGTGGGAGGCGTTGGTGCCACCCACGGGGCCGTTCGGGGGATGTTTTGGGTTTTCACCCTCTAACGCCATGTTTTTAAGCCTAAGTCTAGAAATATATAAATTACTGTTGTATTCTCAAACCGGGAGTCCCGCGGCTGCGCGGTCAGTTCCTACGAGTTATATTGGTCCCGTGGGAGGTGTTGGTGCCACCCACAAGGCCGTTCGAGGGATGTTTCGAGTTTTCACCCTCTAACGCCATGTTCTGCTTAAGTCTAGAAATATGCAAATTATCATCGTAATCTCAAATCGGGAGTCTCGCGACTGTGCGATCAGTTGCTACGAGTTATATTGGTCCCGTGGGAGGTGTTGGTGCCACCCACGGAGCCGTTCGGGGGCTGTTTTGGGTTTTCACCCTCTGATGTCATGTTTTTAAGCCAGAGTTCACAAATATGCAAATTATCGTCATATTCTCAAATCGGGAGTCCTGCGGCTGTGTGGCCAGTTCCTACGAGTTATATTGGTCCCGTGGGAGGTGTTAGTGCCACCCACGGGGCCGTTCGGGGGATATTTTGGGTTTTCACCCTCTAATGCTATGTTTTTAATCCTAAGTCGAGAAATAAGCAACTTACCGTCGTATTCTGAAACCAGGAGTCCCGCGGCTGCGTGATCAGTTCCTATGAGTTACATTGGTCCCGTGGAAAGTGTTGGTGACACCCACGGGGCCGTTCGAGGGATGTTTCGAGTTTTCACCCTCTAACGCCATGTTTTGCTTAAGTCTAGAAATATGCAAATTATTATCGTATTCTCAAAGTGCGAGTCTCGCGGCTGCGCGGTCAGTTCCTACGAGTTATATTAGTCCCGTGGGAGGTGTTGGTGCCACCCACGGGGCCGTTCGGGGGTTGTATTGGGTTTTCACCCTCTAACGCCTTGTTTTTAAGCCTAAGTCTAGAAATATGCAAATTACCGTCGCATTCTCAAACCAGAAGTACCGCGACAGCGCGGTCAGTTCCTACGAGTTACATTGGTCCCATGAGAGATGTTGGTACCACCCACGGGGCCGTTCGGGGGTTGTTTCAACTTTTCACCCTCTAACGCCATGTTTTGCTTAAGTCTAGAAATATGCAAATTATCGTCGTATTCTCAAACCAGGAGTCTCGCGGCTATGCGGTCAGTTCCTATGAGTTACATTGATCCCGTGGGAGGTGTTGGTGCCACCCAGGGGGCCATTCGGGGGTCTTTTTGGGGTTTCACCATCTAACGCCATGTTTTTAAGCCTAAGTCTATAAATATGCATATTACCATCATATTCTCAAACTCGGAGTTCCGCGGTTGCGTGGTCAGTTCCTCCGAGTTACATTAGTCCCGTGGGAGGTGTTGGTACCTCCCACGGGAACGTTCGGGGGGATGTTTCGTGTTTTCCCCCACTAACGCCATGTTTTTAAGCCTAAGTCTACAAATATACAAATTATCATCGTATTCTCAAACCGGGAGTGCCGCGGCTGCATGGCCAGTTCCTATGAGTTACATTGGTCCCGTGGGAGGTGTTGGTGCCACCCACGGGGCCATTCGGGGGATGTTTTTTATTTTCACCCCCTAACGCCATGTTTTGAAGCCTAAGTCTAGAAATATGCAAATTACAGTCGTATTCTCAAACTGGGAGTCCCGCGGCTGCACGGTCAGTTCCTACGAGTTACATTGGTCCCGTGGGAGGTGTTGGTGCCACCCATGGGGCCGTTCGGGGGATATTTCGGGTTTTTCCCCACTATCTCCATGTTTTTAAGCCTAAGTCTAAAAATATGCAAATTATCATCGTATTCTCAAATCAAGAGTCCAGTGACAGCGCGGCCAGTTCTTACGAGTTACATTGGTCCCGTGGGAGGCGTTGGTGCCACCCACGGGGCCGTTCGGGGGATGTTTTGGGTTTTCACCCTCTAACGCCATGTTTTTAAGCCTAAGTCTAGAAGTATACAAATTACTATTGTATTCTCAAACCGGGAGTCCCGCGGCTGCGCGGTCAATTCCTACGAGTTATATTAATCCCATGGGAGGTTTTGGTGCCACTCACGGGGCTGTTCGAGGGTTGTTTCGAGTTTTCACCCTCTAACGCCATGTTTTGCTTAAGTCTAAAAATACGCAAATTATCATCGTATTCTCAAACCGGGAGTCTCGCGGCTGCGCGGTCAGTTGCTACGAGTTATATTGGTCCCGTGAGAGGTGTTGGTGCCACCCACGGAGCCATTCGGGGGATGTTGTGGGTTTTCACCCTCTGACGTCATGTTTTTAAGCCTAAGTCCACAAATATGAAATTATTGTCATATTCTCAAATCGGGAGTCCTGCGGCTGTGTGGCCAGTTCTTACGAGTTACATTGGTCCCGTGGGAGGTGTTGGTGCCACCCACGGGGCTGTTCGGGGGATGTTTTGGGTTTCCACCCTCTAACGCCTTGTTTTTAAGCCTAAGTATAGAAATATATAAATTACCGTCGTATTCTCAAACCAGAAGTACAATGACTGCGCGGTCAGTTCCTATGAGTTACATTGGTCCCATAAGAGATGTTGGTACCACCCACGGGGCCGTTCGGGGGTTGTTTCGACTTTTCACCCTCTAACGCCATATTTTGCTTAAGTCCAAAAATATGTAAATTATCGTTGTATTCTCAAACTGGGAGTCTCGCGGCTACGCGGTCAGTTCCTATGAGTTACATTGATCCCGTGGGAGGTTTGGTGCCACCCAGGGGGCCGTTCGGGGGTCGTTTTGGGTTTTCACCATCTAACGCCATGTTTTTAAGCCTAAGTCTAGAAATATGCAAATTACCATCATATTCTCAAACTGGGAGTTCTGCGGTTGCGTGGTCAGTTCCTACGAGTTACATTGGTCCCGTAGGAGGTGTTGGTACCTCCCACGAGAACGTTCGGGGGATGTTTAGGGTTTTCCCCCACTAACGCCATGTTTTTAAGCCTAAGTCTACAAATATACAAATTATCGTCGTATTCTCAAACTGGGAGTACCGTGGCTGTATGGCCAGTTCCTATGAGTTACATTGGTCCTGTGGGAGGTGTTGTTTCCACCCACGGGGCCATTCGGGGGATGTTTTGGATTTTCACCCTCTAACTCCATGTTTTGAAGCCTAAGTCTAGAAATATGCAAATTACCATCGTATTCTCAAACTGGGAGTCCCACGGCTGCGCGGCCAGTTCCTACGAGTTACATTGGTCCCGTGGGAGGTGTTGGTGCCACCCACGGGGCCGTTCAAGGCATATTTCGGGTTTTTCCCCACTATCTCCATATTTTTAAGCCTAAGTCAACAAATATGCAAATTATCATCGTATTCTCAAATCGGGCGTCCCGCGACTGCGTGGCGAGTTCTTACGAGTTACATTGGTCCCGTGGGAGGCGTTGGTGCCACCCATGGGGCCGTTCGGGGGATGTGTTGGGTTTTCACCCTCTAACGGCATGTTTTTAAACCTAAGTCTAGAAATATACAAATTACTATTGTATTCTCAAACAGGGAGTCCCGCGGCTGCGCGGTCAGTTCCTACGAGTTATATTGGTCCCATGGGAGGTGTTGGTGCCACCCACGGGGCCGCTCGAGGGCTGTTTCGAGTTTTCATCCTCTAACGCCATGTTTTTCTTAAGTCTAAAAATATGCAAATTATCATCGTATTCTCTAATCGGGAGTCTCGCGACTGCGCGGTCAGTTGTTACGAGTTATATTGGTCCCGTGGGAGGTGTTGGTGCCACCCACGGAGCCGTTCGGGGGCTGTTTTGGGTTTTCACCCTCTGACGCCATGTTTTTAAGCCTAAGTCCACAAATATGAAATTATTGTCATATTCTCAAATCGGGAGTCCTGCGGCTGTGTGGCCAGTTCTTACGAGTTATATTGGTCCCGTGGGAGGTGTTGGTGCCACCCACGGGGCTGTTCGGGGGATGTTTTGGGTTTCCACCCTCTATTGCCATGTTTTTAAGCCTAAGTCTAGAAATATGCAAATTACCGTCGTATTCTCAAATCGAGGGTCCCACGGCCACGTGATCAGTTCCTACGAGTTACATTGGTCACGTGGAAGGTGTTAGTGCCACCCACGGGACCGTTCGAATGATGTTTCGAGTTTTCACCCTCTAACGCCATGTTTTGCTTAAGTCTAGAAATATGCAAATTATATTCGTATTCTCAAACCGAGAGTCTCACGGCTGCGCGATCAGTTCCTACGTGTTACATTGGTCCCGCGAGAGGTGTTGGTGCCACCCACGGGGCCGTTCGGGGGCTGTATTGGGTTTTCGCCCTCTAACGCCTTGTTTTTAAGCCTAAGGCTAGAAATATGCAAATTATCGTCGTATTCTTAAATCGGGAGTCTCACGGCTGCGTGGTGAGTTCCTACGAGTTACATTGGTCCCGTGGGAGGTGTTGGTGCCACCCACTGGACCGTTCGGGGGCTGTTTTGGGTTTTCACCCTCCAACGCCATGTTTTAAGCCTAAGTCTAGAAATATGAAAATTACCATCGTATTCTCAAATCGGGTGTCCCGCGACTGCGCGGTTAGTTCCTACGAGTTACATTGGTCCCATAAGAGATGTTGGTACCACCCACGAGGCCGTTCGGTGGTTGTTTCGAGTTTTCACCCTCTAATGCCATATTTTGCTTAAGTCTAAAAATAAGCAAATTATCGTTGTATTCTCAAACCGGGAGTCTCGCGGCTGCGCGATCAGTTCCTACGAGTTACATTGCTCCCGTGGGAGGTGTTGGTGCCACCCAGGGGACCGTTCGGGGGTCGTTTTGGGTTTTCACCGTCTAACGCCATGTTTTTAAGCCTAAGTCTAGAAATATGCAAATTACAATCATATTCTCAAATCGGGAGTTCTGCGGTTGCGTGGTCAGTTCCTACGAGTTACATGGGTCCCGTGGGAGGTATTGGTACCTCCCACGGGGACGTTTGGGGGATGTTTCGGGTTTTCCCCCACTAACTCCATGTTTTTAAGCCTAAGTCTATAAATATACAAATTATCATCGTATTCTCAAACCGGGAGTGCCGCAGCTGCGTGGCCAGTTCCTACGAGTTACATTGGTCCCGTGGGAGGTGTTGGTGCCACCCACGGGGCCATTCGGGGGATGTTTTGGATTTTCACCCTCTAACGCCATGTTTTTAAGCCTAAGTCTAAAAATATGCAAATTACCGTCGTATTCTCAAACCGGGAGTCCCGCGGCTGCGCGGTCAGTTCCTACGAGTGACATTGATCTCGTGGGAGGTGTTGGTGCCACCCACCGGGCCGTTCGGGGGCTGTTTTGGGTTTTCGCCCTCTAACGCCATGTTTTTAAGACTAAGTCTAGAAATATACAAATTATTATCGTATTCTCAAACCGAGAGACCCGCGGCTGCATGGTCAGTTCCTACTAGTTACATAGGTCCCGTGAGAGGTGTTGGTGCCTCCCACGGGGCCATTCGGGGGCTGTTCTGGGTTTTTACCCTCTAACGCCATGTTTTTAAGCCTAAGTCTAGAAATATGAAAATTACCGTCGTATTCTCAAATCGGGAGTCCCACGACTGCGCGGTAAGTTCCTACGAGTTACATTTGTCCCCTGGGAGGTGTTGGTGCCTCCCACGGGACCATTCGGGGACTGGTCCTTGCAGGTGTTAATAGGTCATTTGGGTATATGTATAAACTCCTAATTTGTAGAGCCTATATAATTATTTCTGAGCACATGCAACTCAGGGCATATATTAAGTGGTTTTGTGATTAAGGTTTTTATGCAAAAAATAAATGAATAAGTTTGTTGAGTGCTACGAACCTCATCGAAGCAAGTAGCTAAAGCACTACTGATGTAAGTTCCATCGAATGAAATGTCTGATTTGGGCTTGTGATCGGCCATCGAGTTGGAACAATTTGATTGATGCTTCCAAGTACAAAATAGTGGAAGTAAATTAACTTTACTAAAAATATTGAAAATACATGAAGTAGTAGTGTCTGGAAAATTTACTGTCGAAAACGCATACAACATAATGCATACCATATGATGTTGCATACATACGGCACAAAAAGTAGGTTACAAATAAGCAATTTACTGCCCAAATTTGGTGCATATATGTTGTTGTATGGATATATATTGCATATATGCTATTACGCATATATGCATATAGTTATTGCATACCATAAAGGTCTAATCGTAAGTCCGATGTAGCATATATGTATGTATGTAAATGTTAATGGAAATGAGATGAAAATGTCCTTGGGATTACGAATTTCGAACATCTTTGCTCAAGGTAGAGGCTAATTTTGATCAATATCCGCGGTCATTTCATCTTCAGCCTCTGATGTTGTCTTTGGCACGATTGAGCAACGATCACAACAACTGGTTCTCCCGACTGTGAGACTCGAGAGGTATTTTCAGAACATCATGCAAAAAAGGAGAAAGCCAAATGCAGTAATGAATCTCTCAAATGCAGACGTAGTAAACATTGTGGAAGCAGAAAATTAGCAGTCGACACTGTGGAAGCATCTCTCAAATGCAGTAATGAATCGATCAGAAAGCCCATTGTGGAAGCATCTCTCAAGCGTACCTTTAAAAAATTTTATCTACTCCAATAGCATTTTATCAAAGTGATGTTATAAAACTCAGTAAACAGTTGGAAAAAAATATTTAAAAAAAGGTTGTTTCAAATTGTAAGTCTTGCTTAAACTTAACCAAATTGCTTATTAAAGATGGTTTCAAAACTTTGTTTTGGATATGAAATCCCTAAAGCCAAAAGAGATTTTTATCCGTAAAGAGATTTTAAATGTAAAATTTCTTAGGCTTACAATTTATAACGTTTTGTAATTGGGATAGAAAAGCTTGAATTGATCAACATCAGGCGTGTGCTTATACCTGAAATATGGATCTCCACCCAGGGAGCACTCTTTTTTTACAATGGGGTTGTCCTCTATCTAAATCGTATTTCAATTCCAATCATCTTTGAGCTACCAATTACCACTGCATTTGAAAGGAAATTGATTACAAACAAAATCATTTTTGTATCACATCCCTTCTTTTTCCAAGATTCCTAAGGAGGCAAGGTTTACAAATAAAGAATATCAGAATCCGCACCTACACTTTCCTGGCAACGTCTGCCTCCTCAATATATTTCTCGATGGCCATAGCCTCCCTAATATCTGACAGACTTCTTGTGTTTCATTCATTCACCGCGCTGAGAAGAAATTTTCACCATTAGTAAACCACTACTATATCAACACCATATTTAAAATTCATTCATACATCAACATAGGTAACTTATATCAACTGAACCAAAGAGACAAAGAACTTCAATAAAAAAATGCAGCACACAATAAACGTATTCGTGGAATGTGGAATAGAAAAATTACCTTGAAGTTTACATACTTGGAAAGTCATGTATATGGGATGTATCCAATTTCAGAAATCAAAAAACAATATTCCCCAATGCATTGAAATGTCCTACAGTCCTACTAACACAAGATATGGCAGTGTCCCTCATATCCTGAATATTGCCTTTTCCTTGAACAACTTGTAATAGAATCCATCTAGGTGAAGCGGGTAACCACCACATCCCGATTCCCATAATCACTTCTATAGGGATACTGGCTCCATACATATAACGCCAACCAGCAATCGCATCAACCAAATGGCTACCAACTGTATAACCTACCTATGAAACATTCCACATATAACAAAATATTATAAATCAATAGTAATAGGGTCCGGTCCTCAACACGCAAAAGAAATAAGATTCGGTACAGTGTGTGGTCCCTTGTCCTTACTCTATAACTATGTATGTATGTTAATAACTGTCTGGAATGGTTATACTGTGTATGTATGTATGTTAAAGCCAAAATCATATTGGATTGCACCCTATTTTTTCCTAACTCAGAACCAAATCTCCACCCCCACCCCGACCCCCCCCCCCCCCAAAAAAAATATATTCTAAGTAACACATCACAAAATTAGGAAAGAAACCATTCCGGATCAATTCTTGCTTCGTAGACTGTTCATCAAAATTCAAGCTACTATTATAACTCTCAGAGCAAATTTGAGCATATATATGTAGTATATATACTGCATATATATGCATATATATACCAGTATATATACTGTATATACATGCATATATATGCAGAGCAGTATATATAGTATATATATGCAGTAGTATATATATGCAGTATATATACTCGTATGCTACTCTGCAGTACACTGCATATATATATATATATATACACACGCTGTACACTGCAGTTTATATATACTGCATATATATGTAAATACATATATATCTATATATATACATATATAACAATATATATATAGGCGATCGGTTCCTACGACTCACATTGGTCCCGTGCGAGATGTTCGTGACTCTTACGAGACCGTTTTGTGTTCGTTTTGCATTTTCACCAATCGATGGCATGTTTTTATGCTTCAGTCAAACTTTTTATAAATTTACGTCGTACACTCAAATCGGGAGCCCCGTGACTACACGGTCGGTTCCTTAGAGTCGCATTGATCCCGTGCGAGGTGTTCGTGACTCTTACGGGACCATTTTGTGTTTGTTTTACGTTTTCACCCTTTGATGGAATGTTTTTATGCCTAATTCTAATTTTTTGCAAATATATGTCGTACACTCAAACCGGGAGCGCCGTGACTACACGATCAGTTTCTATAACTTACATTGGTCCCGTGCGAGATGTTCGTGACTCTTGCGGGACCGTTTTGTGGGTATTTTACATTTTCACCCTTCGATAGCATCTTTTTTATTCTCAAGTCTAACTTTTTACAAATTTACGCCATACACTCAAATCGGGATCCCTGTAACTACCCGTTCGGTTCCTACTATTCACATTGGTCCCGTGCGAGGTGTTCGTGACTTTTACGGGACCGTTTTGTGGCTTTTTATGTTTTTACCCTTCGATGGCATGCTTTTATTCTTAAATCTAATTTTTTACAAATTTATGTCGTACACTCCAACCGGGAGCGTCGTGACTACGCAGTCGGTTCCTACAAGTTACATTGTCCCATGTGAGGTGTTCGTGACTCTTATGGGACCGTTTTAAGGTGGTTTTATATTTTCATCGTTCGATGGCATGCAAGTCTAACTTTTTGCAAATTTACGTCGTACACTCAAACCGGGAGCCCCGTGACTATGTCGTCGATTCCTACAAGTCACATTGGTCCCGTGTGAGCTGTTCGTGACTCTTACCGGACTGTTTAGTGGATATTTTAGATTTTCACCCTTCGATGGCATGTTTTTATGCTCATATCTAATTTTTTGCATATTTGCATCGTACACTCAACCCGAAAGCCCCGTTACTATGCGGTCGGTTCCTACGAGTCACATTGGTCCCGTCCGAGGTGTTTGTGACTCTTACAGGACCGTTTTGTGCTTGTTGTACGTTTTCACCCTTCGATGGCATGTTTTTATGCTCAAGTCTAATTTTTTTGGAAATTTACGTCGTACACTCTAACCGGGAGCCCCATGACTACGCGGTCGGTTTCTATGAGTTACATTAATCCCGTCCGAGGTGTTCGTGACTCTTATCGGACCTTTTTATGGATGTTTTACGTTTTCACCCGTCGATGGCATGTTTTTATGCTTAAGTCTAACTTTTTGCAAATTTACGTCATACATTCCAACCAGGAGCCCCGCGACTACGCGGTCAGTTCCTACGAGTTATATTGGTCCCGTGCGAGGTGTTCGTGACTCTTACGGGACCATTTTAAGGTTGTTTTATATTTTTCCCCTTCGATGGCATGTTTTTATGCTTAAGTCTATTTTTTTACAAATTTACGTCGTACACTCAAATTGGGAGCCCCGTGACTACATGGTCGATTCCTACGAGTCATATTAGTCCCGTGCGAGGGGTTCGTGACTCTTACGGGACCGTTTTAAGGCTATTTTATGTTTTTCACCCTTCGATGGCATGTTTTTATGCTTAAGTTTATTTTTTTGCAAATTTACGTTGTACACTCAAACCGGGAGCCCAGTGACTACGTGGTCGGTTCCTACAAGTCACATGGGTCCCGTGCGAGGTGTTCGTGACTCTTACGGGACCGTTTTGTGCTTGTTTACGTTTTCAACCTTCGATGGCATGTTTTTATGCTCAGGTCTAACTTTATGCAAATTTAGAAAGTATTCTCAAACCGGGAGCCCCGTGACTAAGCGGTCGGTTCATATGAGTCGCATTGGTCCCGTGCGAGGTTTCGTGACTCTTACGGGACCTTTTGTGGCTGTTTTACATTTTCACCCTTCGATTGCAAGTTTTTATGCTCAAGTCTAATTTTTTTGCAAATTTACGTCATACATTCTAACCGGGAGCTCCGTGACTACACGGTCGGTTCCTACGAGTCAGATTGGTCCCGTGCAAGGTGTTCGTGACTCTTACGAGACCGTTTTGTGGTTGTTTTATGTTTTCACCCTTCGATGGCATGTTTTTATGCTTAAGTCTAATTTTTTGGAAATTTACGTCGTACACTCAAACCGGGAGTCCCGTGACTACGCGGTCGGTTCCTATGAGTTGCATTGGTCCCGTGCGAGGTGTTCGTGACTCTTACGAGACCGTTTGGTGTTTGTTTTAGGTTTTCATCCTTCGATGGCATGTTTTTATGCTTAAGTCTAACTTTTTGTAAATTTACATCGTACACTCAAATCGGGAGCCCCGTGACTACACGGTCTGTTCCTACGATTTACATTGGTCCCGTGCGAGGTGTTCGTGACTCTTATGGGACCGTTTTGTGGCTGTTTTACGTTTTCACTATTCGATGGCATGTTTTTATGCTTAAGTCTAATTTTTTACAAATTAACGTCGTACAATCAAACCGGGAGCGCCGTCACTACACGGTTAGTTCCTATGACTTACATTGGTCCCGTGCGAGATGTTCGTGACTCTTACGGGACCGTTTTGTGGTTATTTTATGTTTTCACCCTTCGATGACATCTTTTTTATTCTCAAGTCTAACTTTTTGCAAATTTACGTCATACACTCAAATCGGGATCCTTGTGACTACCCGGTCAGTTCCTACGAGTCGCATTGGTCCCGTGTGAGGTGTTTGTGACTCTTACTGGACCGTTTTGTGGTTATTTTACGTGTTCACCCTTCGATGGCATATTTTTATGCTCAAGTCTAATTTTTTGGAAATTTGTGTCGTATACTCAAATCGGGAGCCCGTGACTACGCGATCGGTTCCTACGAGTCACATTGATCCCGCGCGACAAGTGAATAAGATGAGCGGTCATAAATTTCAAACCCAAGAATAACTTTCGAACCATGACTAATTTTTATTCCCATTTTCACATCTCTCCTATTCATCTCAGACTAATCCAGAATATCTTTAAGCTAATAAAGAAATGGTTACCAATTAGTTTAATGTGAACCATTGCAGATAAATTGACACGCCTTAAACCTAGAAAGTGGCAATCCGTTTGATAATGCCTTCTTTTTCTAGTGTTCACCCTAACTATTCTTTGTTCAAAAGTTATGTTCTCCCCCCCCCCCCCATGGAAGTGACAGAAAACAAATGCGCCAGCGATACCAAGCTATAGGGGGCACAAAAGAATTAAAATTACGGGGTTTAGACATAAATAGGATCCAAACCCAAAATAATTAAAAAAATTGAATCAATGCATATTTAACCTTAAAATAAAGTTCATCATAGGTATATCCATTGCCTGGATATTTTGTTACACCCAATGCCAATTAGAACCTTCTCTATGCCAGCAACGATGCAATTTCAGATTATGTTTGATAGTAGTTCGACCCCAACATCAATGTATCCTACGATAGTGAAAAAATAATGAAATTTTGGCAAGTAGTTATTTTCAATTAAAAAAATGGTAGAACCAAAAAAACAAATTCAAAACCAAAGGAAAAAAACCAGGGCTTGTTCTTGCGTCACTCACTGCCCCAACTTAACTCGTGGTAAACTTGTTTGAATTGAAATTCGTTAATCCTCATTGACATTTTCTTTCACGAATATAAGGATTACTACTGAGAAAAAAATAAGATGCACACATATTGGGAAGATTACTATTGATTTTGATTACATTTCAAAATCCAATACTTATTCAATTTCAATTATAATATAAAATGGCATAACAGGTATATCATAATATAACCAAAACCAATCTAATTAAACCGGGTATATATCTATTCCTTTTTTTTTCACAAGGACAAATCTAAAACCAAATTGAAAATACCAAGGCCAAGAACAAAATTAACACTTACATAATTCTTAAGGGACTATTTGTTGCTTCTAACCCCTGACCCGGTCTTCACCGCATACTATTTAGGATGGCACGCATATAACCCCCAATAAAATTACGACAATGTAGATGTAAATTGTTTTACTCATTGAAAATCCATTTAATTATATTTTGTCAAAAAAATACACACACATACAATCTAGGTTTATTGGCATAATCTATACCAACACACACATACAATCTAGGGTTTATTGACATAATATATACATACACACACATACTATTTAGGATTTACTAAACCCTAATATTTTTTTGACATAAATCTATACATACACACACATACAATCTATACATACACACACATACAATATAGGGTTTATTGATAAAAAATAATTTATTTGTTCATAGTTACACACAAAAACATTCATATACACATAAATTTATACATACACACAGATATAAACATAAATCTATACATACACACACATACAAACATAAATATACACATACATACACAGAAATTAGGGCTTTAGACAGAAATAACGAAATCCAAATGAATCAATACATACCAGGGTAGATTTATATTTGTAAATCCAACTGAAATCCAAACGAAATCTCACATGAATCGCTTAGCTCTAACAGCCTTACAAACCGCACATAAGAAATGAGAAGCAGCGGGTAATTTTCATTTTTAATACCTGAACCTCGTCATGGCCAAGAGTCGTGACCCCATGCGCGCGACCGATAAAATATAGATGAGGTAGTCCTGGCTTCTTCGACCTGGTCACGACCTAGAGCCGTGACCCACCATGTGCGCGACCAACAAATTGCAGATGAGGTACTCTGGCTTCTTCGAACTGGTCACGGCCTAGAGCTGTGACCCACCATGCTGGAGACTTTTCCATCCACACTTAGTGCTTGAATGAGGTATGGTCACGGCCCATAGCCGTGACCCACACCAAGAAATGGTCACGGCCCGTAGCCGTGACCCTCGATTAGTGATGCGCGACCTTTTCATCAACCCTAGTGCTTGAATGAGGTATGGTCACGGACCTTAGCCGTGACCCACACCAAAAAATGGTCACGACCCTAAGCCGTGACCCCCAATGTGTGTACTCTCTTCTTCATCATGCCATGGGTCACGGACTTGAGCCGTGACCCACCCGCGACCAAGATTGGAGGGAATTTTGGTGCGTGTTTGGCGCCAATATGGTCACGACCTCATCACAGCCCAATTCCGCAACCACTGTGGTCACGGACTTGGTCCGTGACCACTTCCCGAGCATCAATAATTTAGTGTGGTAATAAATATGGTCACACCAAATATTGAGTGGGTCACGACCCAAGTCCGCGACCAGCTAGTCGCGGACTTGGGCCGTGACCCATTGGGCGTGACCATTCGCAGGATTTGGTGTAGTGAAAGTAAGGAATATTCAGATTAGAGTGGCAAGTTGGAAAGCATGTACTAAGTTTAGTTGGGTGGGCAGCATAACTAGTGGGGTAGAAGGTAAGAGATAGGTGTGCAAATTAGTTGAGGGGTGAGCTATATCTCAAGATAGTGAGACACTAGATTAAATATGAAAAGGGTTCATGAATATTTAAATCAATGCATTTTAATCACTTGCAAAATATTTTCAAAGGTTTTCTTCGGCTCTGACCCATGTCAAAATATTTTTCAAAATGATTTTATGTGTCCATACCCAGGGACACCCAGCTTGAGGACTCTTTCCAGGGATGCGTAACTGCAACATTGTGGAGGCTTATAGGATTTGATTTAGGCCCTTTAAGCTTATTCGTTCCTAGTTAGGATATTTATCTCAATATTTTTCTTTGGGCGTCTTGCCCTTTCAGAATCTTCATTACTTTAGTTTCTTTATCAGATTGTGTTGGGATTCAGTTATTTATTTCAAATTGTAGTTTGATTAATTATTTTGGGAACCGATGGTTTATTCGGTCGTATTTATTTATATATATGTTGTGGATTGTTCAGACTATTATTATTTGTGTCGATGGTTTAGTTAAATTGTTTTAACTTTATTTCATCATGTTGTTAAGTTAATAACAAGATAATATTTGGCACCGACTTAATTTCGCATCGATGATTAGTAAATTAAATAGTTTTCGACAGTGATGTTAAGAATGGACCATATGTGATTCCTATTTATTTTAATAAAAGACTGATCAACCGTGATTAAATTAGGCGAGGCATCACATCCATCGACAATAACAACAAGGTATTACTAACCCTCTTCTACACTATTCCATCTTATTTTATACATGTACTTTAATTGAGTCCTCATCCAAGCTTTTTGATATGTAAAGTTACTATGATGAAAAAAATAGTGGTCGATTTGATGAACTTCCCTCCAGTGTGCACATAAAAGAATCTACACTATACAATAAAACCTAAAAACAAGGGATTACATTTTGATATCAGTTGAGTGTATCCATATTTCGATGATAACAACCTAATTAAAATTATTTTATATCAAATTGAAATACTTTCCTTTAATCAAAATTCGCTTATCAGTTCATCATAATATCTAAGTGATAAAATTGTGATTTACCAAATTGATTCTTTTGTTAGCATATGTTCACTAGGACTATAAAGAAATCAAAATATTTAATAGTAAATCATATACTTAAGACGAGGATTTATATAAGGAAAAATCCAAAATAAGGACAAACCTCAGGCCAAACCGACACCTTGCACTAGTATACCTAAAGTATTATAAAAAGGAAAAAATGACTTATAAACTTGAACCACTCCTAGAATCAATAATTTACAACCTCCGCAACCAATATTTCCACCTTTTAGTATCAAACGCAAGCACGGGTCGCTCTCTAAACAATTCATATCTTGTGGGTGTCACCCTTAATGATAATATCGCATTTGAACCTTTCAACAAATCTTTTTTTTTTAAATTAAAGACGAACTTTGTTCCATGTAAATCTAAATGAAGAGAAGCTAAGGACTAACACTTAGAATATGCGAGGATATCTTATTAGTTGATGGTTTATAAAATGTTTGGGGTTAACTAAAAAATCTCACAAAATGTTTTTTTATCTTAAGTTAAGAAAATACTCAAGAACAACAAATTTTGGAAAAATAGTTTGGTAAAAAATTATCTTGAGTATGAAAGTCTTGCGTTATAGATTAAAGAATGAAAGTATTGCTTTACATATTAAATAATCAATAAAAACTCATGAAGAACATAAAGAAAAATATGAAAATATGCTCTCAAATATTATTGGGTATGATTCAAAAAACGATTTTCTTTTTATCTTTCTCCAAGTTGGAAGAGCCTTGGGAACATGTGTTAGATAACTAACTGTGTGTGTGTGGGGGGGGGGAACTAGGGTGTCTTATAGATTATGTGTTAAACTCACAAAGCTCCAAGGGTCAATCATAAGGATGATAAACCAAAGGTTTGTCCTTGACACGTGTTTGTCTATGAAATCTTATGAAAATATTTCCTAAAACCTGTAAACTGTAAAAAAAAAATTAGCAGTTCGTTCACCGCACGTTCGCTATAGAGAACCTATGTTTTGTGGTAGTGAAGTTGGTCATGGTATAAAGAAAAAAAATTCACATGGACCAAACATGGCAGTGACAAGGATTTGCTGCAACGAACAGCAACTTCATTATAGCGAACCTAAAGCAAATAGGTCACGCCATAGCCCAAAACATAATTTGTCCAGTATTACTTCTAAAAGTTTTAAAAAATATATTTTAAGAAAAAATCCAAAATATGTTATACCCAACCACATAATGCACATATTTTAAAATACATTCATAGTGCATTTTATAACATATAAATTTATATATAAATAGTAGATTTCATCATGTATTTGACATTCCACAAAATATCCATAAAATGGACAAATCACAAATATGATGTTTAAGATAAATATAAGGTATTCTCACAAACATGATTCTCATTTCAAAATGATCCTAACACACCATTATAAATAAATAAATAAATAAATAAATGTAATACATGGTTTAAAGAATAAAACCCCAACATAATACTCATGTCAAATAAACTTTTCTTTTAAAAAATAACTTCATAAAACTTGTAAATATTTTCAAAAAATTGAATAGTTTAGTCGACTAAACCCTATTTCATCGACTAAACTTGGGAAAGTGGAGTTGACTTGTTCAAATTCACTTATGATTTTGTGAAACAACATTCGTATTGATATACACCTCAAAGTAAGTCCTATTATTTTCTAATCTCAAAAGACTCTTAAATATCCCCCCAAACAATCCATAATATATCTTATCTCTAAAATAAATACACCCATTTTCTTTACCACAATTCACCACAACCACAAATTATTCATTCTTTTTTAAACATTACACCATTTTTTCTCACTGAAACTCTCAAACAATTTCTGATGGGTCGCATACATGCCCATGAACTAAACATGGATGCCTTATAGACACACCCCAAGTAAAAAGAATTTCTCAACAAATCCCTGATTTGACAAGAACTTTTATCGCTATCATGACCATCTTCCAAAATTCATCTCAAATTTTTAAACTAAAATGGTTAAACTGAGTAGAGTAATACCACCATCATTTCTTAGATCCGACCTTCCTAATATTTATCATGTCTTTCAATCCCAAGGATAGTTGTGATTTTTCTATATCTCTGAAAATTACTATCCAATATTTGTAAGGGTATTCTACACTAATATTAGATATCAAAACGATCAATTATACTCATCTTATTCATCAACAACTTAACCTCACTTTCGATCAAATTAGGAAGCTCTTCACTTACCCAACCAAGGGAGTTCAATCTATACTACCCACAAATGGATTAGGTATTCCGACTTTGACACTATTAAAGCAATAATTTCCTAGTGAGACAATTGGTTGGTACCTCATATTTTATCTTAATGAATAGACTTTATTGTTCAATATTACATTATTCTCCATGCACAATTGATATGCCATTTCATATACTACTTATATACATTTATCTTTGAAACAAAATGGATCTATATTCAATTCTCACACATATGCTACATATAGGGGTAAAAACATGATAATAGTGCACCTTACACCTTGTTGGTAATGACAAAGGGGAGAGATTGGAGAAATGGGTATAATTTTAAAAAGAACATACAAAAATATTTCTCAAAGAATATTAATTGAATTTTCAAGCTCAAAAGGGTGACATAAAGAATATAAGATATTTCAGAAGAATAAATAAATATTTGTTCACTATAAGATTTTAATTGATAAAATATAAACTTCACTATATTCACAATGTTATTAATCTTAAATTATACACAAACCATGAAGGAGTATCGTTACAAGGAAAGAAAATATCATCACGACAATCAAATATATTCAAGGAATAAATCAAAACATCAAGAACATCCGTGATCAAACTCAAAGAAGATGTCAAGAGAATAATCACAATCCTAACAACACATAAATTATTAAACTACAAATAAGGTTAAAGAAGATCTAAGAAGATTTTGAGTGAATAAAGAAATGTTGTAAAAGTGTATTTTGATATTAAATTTTTTATTTTATTGTCTCAAGCATACAGAAGCACACACAACAGTTTCTACAAATTTAAAACAAAGTTTTAAAATAAAATTATATGGAAATGAGCTGTTTAGGTCGACTAAAATAGTTAAAGTTATTTCGTGAAGTTTTTTTAATAAAAAAACTAGGATTTTTAGTCAACTATAAAAAGTTTTTATGTCGACTAATGTTATTTCAGTCGACTCGACATTTTTATAATCAACTTAACCTGAATAAATGAATAAATAATTACTAGTTTTTTGAACACCATAAAACGACATTTTTCCAATAACTCATAATGGCTAGTGTTTTCCCAAACTATTAATACCGCACTAAACATCATTTTAACATACAGAAGAGTTTGAAAAGAATATCAAAAGCATCAAAGTTCCATTAAAAATTTCTGTGAATGATTTTGTGAGATTTTTTAATGAAAAAGGGAGAAAATTTTGCATTCCACATTAAGTATTAATTTCCACAAAGAATATATCATTACACTTTCGGAGAGGGAGTTTTCTATAAATTCAAAATAGTGCTTTAGTGAAAAAATATTATTTTTGCCTTTTTATTTATAGTGTAAACATAATTGTATCTTTAAGGTCGGTAGTGCATTTACATAAGAAGTCAAGGAAGGACTCTTGATCTTGGCCTTGTCCGCTTAGACACGAGAATGACTTCTTGGTTGTTGTGGTTGCAAGGTATGTAATATCATTGTAACATATTTGTTCTACCTTACTAAGAGAAAGATAGTGAAGTTGCAGAGTGTCATCTCACAGTGAATGTAAGCAAAATGGAACCGTGTAGATTGGTTTGCAAATTCTCTTAATTCTTTTATCTATGATTCATATTGTTGATTTATTTTTATTTTTATTTTTATTGTGAATAAAAATAGAAAAACCATTAATATTAAGGTTGAGAAAAAATTGTTGCATGAAAAAACCCACTCTTGGTAATTTTCAATAGATTTCACATATTATCCCACAATATGAGCAGGGACATTTCCCTATCCCTTGACAAAAGAAAAATGAACCGAGTAGAACCTAGTACATAGAAATTTTGCATCATTAATAAGACCTACTACTAATAATAAATCTTCCTCCTTATCCTATAGTATTATTATGATTGCCTGGCTATCTCACTCTATAATAAATTTGGTATATTCCATATCCGTAGCAAATGATAGCGCCAAACGAAAAATAACAAGTTTGTCTTAGTACGTGTCTCTTTTTTTTTGGTAAACATTGAAATAGAAAAGGTTACTCAGAGTTTACACATCGATACCATAAGCCATCAAGGAAACAGAGAAAAACTAAAGACAGAACCAGAAAAGGAAGAGGGTAGCAAAGCATAGGGCGAGACAAACTACATCGTAATGTTAACAAGGATCCGGCGCAAAGCCTTGGGGATCTCCTCAATTTCTACGAAGGTCTCCTCCTGAACTTTAGCCTCCCGTGCCAGCCAGTTCGCACCCCGAACCATACCAGGATTGACATAGATGAAGTCCGCGCCCACCTTTCTCATGAGTTCGTAACAGTCGACCCTAATATTCTCAAAGTCAGTTTCGCGATACTGGACCCCTTTGAAGATATCAATAAGCTCGTGGGAGGTAGTCTCAATAATAATATCCTTCCAGCCTCGCATTTTGGCCATATTGAGACCGTGGAAAAGGCCTTCCATCAGGGCACGAAGGAGAGAAGGAGTACCCCTGAGTCGTCCGTAGTAGCCGCTCTTCCAATGACCCCGGTCGTCAAGGACATAACCCCCAAAAGTGGCAATGCGATAGGTAGGATCGGTACAAGCCTGGAGTTTAGCCATGTTCAGCCCATGCAGTATACCCACAAGTTCAGCTTTTATGGGGCTGCTATCTCCAATGATTCTGCCACTAAATCCAATGATCCACCGTTGCTCATTGCTACTGACCATGCCACCAAAGCCACCAAGATTGCTGAAGGGGTCATAGCTGCCATCTGTAAAAATCTCATAACCTGAAAAGGGGAAGACACTTGAAGAGGAATTAAATACATTTCCTGGAGCATGGTTGGGACTAACTTTGGGTTTAGCAAGTAGAGCAATTTCACTTGCGAGGGCCCTAGCGTTAGCCCAAACCATGTTCGAGGAGATAATTTTCTTATAAAAAATGCGTTTATTACGTGCAGTCCAAATGTGCCAAAGTGTGTAAATAAAAAGGGACTGCCCAGATTGCATGGGTTTATCCCAAATGTTGTCTTTAATCCATTCAAAAAAGTTAATGCTTTTCTGGGTGTTCCACACCGGGGGGGTGAAAGTGAGTTCCCACACCGCAGTGGCCAGGTGACAGTTTCTAAGAACATGCTCCACGTCTTCATCATACTCACAGAAATCACAAAGTTTAGAGTTAAAAATGCGTATATTAAATCTCTGGCAATTCGTAAGTATTTTATTGTGAAAGATTAGCCAAATGAAGGTTTTAAGTTTCTGGGGGATTTTTAGCTTCCAAATGAGATTCCAGTTGATGAAGTGTGGGGTGTTGAGATCTATTTTAACAAGGAAGTTGTAAGAATATTTAATCGAGAACTTTCCGTTGGGGGAAGGTCCCCAACTAGGACAGTCAGCTTTATTCGGAATGTGGGGGAGGGGAGTACCCAGGATTAAGTTGGAAATGTCATTACTGAAGGTGTCCTTAATGAGTTGTTCATTCCAGGCCCCTTCCTTTATAAGGTCGCAAACACTGGACACATGTTGGATATTATGATGTGTGGATATGGTGGAAGTACCCACCCACCAATCCTTGAAAATATTAGTGTACTTCCCATCCCCGATAATCCACTTGGTATTTTTAACAATATCACTTTTGCACTTGGAGATGCTCGTCCAAACATTGGATGCATGGGCCTTACGAGTCCAATTTCTAGGATTGTCATGGGTATTATACTTCGCTCTAATCACACGTACCCATAGAGAGTTTTTATTGTTCATAGTTTTCCACCCAAGCTTAGAGACATTGGCACGGTTATTTTCCTCACTACTCCTTAGTCCCAGTCCTCCAAGCTCTTTGGGGCGGCAAACCGTGTCCCACTTAACAAGGTGCACTTTTTTCTTCTCATCCGACTCTCCCCAAAGAAAATTCCTATTAAGTTTGTCAAGTTTTTCATTGATCTTTTTAGGGAAAATCGAAGTTTGCATGTTATAGACAGGGATGGTGGCGGTGACAGCCTGTATGAGGGTAGCCCGTCCAGCGAGGGAAAGAAGTTTGGATTTCCATCCATCAAGTCTCTTTTGGACCTTTTCGATGATATGGTTGAAGTTGTTAGTCGTGACTTTTCCATGGATGAGGTTATTTCCAAGGTACATTCCCAGATCGTTGGTGATATTTATGCCGCACCTTCTGCCAATCTCGCCCGCACTCAGTTTTGGGACGTTAGGGGAGATGAAAATTTTTGATTTCTGGAGGCTAAGGGTCTGACCAGAGATATCACAAAAATGATTGATAGTCTTCATGACTACATTACAACTATTTTGGGAGGACTCGGTGAAAAGAATGAGGTCATCAGCAAAGAAGAGGTGGGAGATGGTGGGCCCATTGGGGGAGGCCTTAATACCCTTCCAATAGACCTGGTTCACCTGATGGTTGATGACCGCTCCTAGGTACTCCATACACATGACGAACAGGTAGGGGGATAGGGGATCACCTTGTCTAATTCCCCTAGAAGGTTTAAATAGTGGTAGAGGTGCCCCATTCCACAGAACTGAAGTGGATGTACTGGTTACACAGCTAATGATGAGCCGTCTAAGTTTAGTGTTGAGGTTGAACCAGATGAGGACTCGATCCAAGAACTCCCAGCTTATTTTTTCGTAGGCTTTCTCAAGGTCGATTTTAAAGATAGCCCCCCCTTTCTTTCCTTTTTTCTTATACAGGGAATGAATAATCTCCTGGGTAATAATAATTTATCCGTAGTCTGGCGACCCGGAAGAAAACTCGCTTGGTTAGGGCTAACGATTTTACATAGGATTGGTCGGAGTCTATTTACTATGATCATGGCAACAATTTTGTAAGGAACATTACAAAGAGTGATAGGTTTAAACTGGGTAATATTCTCTGGATTATCAATTTTCGGAATAAGAGTGATGTGGCTAGAGTTAGCCGTTTCCGAAAAGGAGAGAGAGGAAAAACATTCCTCCATGAATTTGAATAGGGACAGTTTGGTAGTCTCCCAAAAAGCATGATAGAGGATAGGTTGGATACCGTCCGGGCCCGGGGCTTTGAGCCCATTCATGCTGAACACCGCATGCCTGACCTCGTCAAATGACAAGGGGAGGTCCAAAATGTTATTGTCAACATCCTCAAATCGGGGGTGATTGAAGTTAATGAAAATATTTCTATTTATTGGGGAGTAATCAATAGTGAAAAGAGATATAAAGTAGTTGTTCATATGAAGCGATATCTTTTCACAATTGTCTACCCAAACCCCATCAATTTTTAATCTATCAATCTTGTTACGGCGCCTTCTAATGATGGTAGAGGTGTGGAAAAATTTTGTGTTTTTGTCCCCCTCACTAAGCCATTTTATGCGGGATTTTTGTTTCCAAAGAAGTTCTTCATGCCGAATGGTGTTGTTGTACTCGTTTTTCAGTTGGTTTTCAAGAAGATTGAGGTTATGAGAGAAATGTGTTTCTTGTGCAATTTGAATACCTTTGAGTCTACGAAGAATAGGTTTTTTATTTAAGTTAATGTGACCATAGACAGCATGGTTCCAATGTTTAATTAAGGGAATACAGTTATCAAGGTTATGTTGTAAGCTGAGATTATTAACCCAGTTGTTAAGGATAATGTTCTGAAAATCAACTCGTTCAAACCAGCACGCAAGCAGTCTAAAGGGGCGGGGAGTGAAAAGGTTGTGTTTTTTACCTTCGAGGCGGATGAGCATGGGGCAGTGGTCAGAGGCGGTGTGAGGAAGATTCTCGACCACAGCGTCTGGGAATTGTAATCGCCAATCCGGGTTGGCCAACGAGCGATCCAGTCTCACAAGGGTGTTTGCAAAATCATCTCTATTATTTGTCCAAGTGAGGCGTGGACCCGTGCTGCCAAGGTCCGTGAGATTGCAGTTATTGACGTTCTCCATAACTTTGTTACACTTATACTCCTTATTGTTCCTGGAATAACTTCTCTTCTCAGAGGAATCAAAGTGGTCATTAAAGTCACCTGTGGCAAGCCAAGGGGTATCAAGGCCTTGGGCCAAATTTTTGAGGTTGTTCCAGAGGGTTTGACGCAGGGTGTATATAGGGCTAGCATTGATAGCGGATAATAGCCATTCATCGTAGCCCTTGATTGTAACAAGGAGGTGGATGGCCTGTTCAGAAACATTGATAGGGCGGAGTTGTATGTTACTCAGGTTCCATAGGACCCAAATACCGCCGGAGCGACCTATGGACTCCGAGATCTCCCAGTTGGTGAATCCCAGACCCTCAAAGAAGCTAAAGAAGCTGGAAAACGCAGTTTGAGTTTCGATAATGATGAACACACTAGGCTTGAAATTATTGCAGAGCTCATTGAAAGTGGGTTTAAACAGGGGTTTCCCTGCCCCTCTACAGTTCCATGTGATCACAGACATAGACAAAAGCTTAGGTGTAATAGGGAGGTCCACAGTCAGTAACCATGGGAGGATATTTTTGACCCTACAGATGGATTCGTTGGCAGAGGCCACTTCCATCAACCTCCCCATCATTTGTCTGTCTGCTCCTATCATTTCTGGGGTTCTGAATAAAATTCGAGTTTGGGTAATACTCCATTTCACCCTCGTGTAAATCACCATATCCGTCTCTAGGTTTAGGGTGAATTCCTCCATTCCCTCCATTAGATTTAGATACTGTATCTGAATGTTTCGTAGCATTGCTATTGGGAATGGGGGGGACTCCATTGGTGACTGGTAATGGGTCAGGCGGAGGGTCGTTGATGATGGTGTTGGTGTTAAGAGGTTCACAATGGGAAGGTTCGCCGCTATGTTGCCCTTTAAACAAGTTGGAGTTATTTTCATTAATAGTCGTGCGTAAATATTATAATAGTGGTTGGGAGGGCTTAAGAAAGTACGTACCTTAGTGGTAGATAATTTAATACCTGGGGTTTAAGTCACTGTGGCAACGTCCACTGATGGGAGGACCTCTCTAAATGGCGGGTGAGTTAATATCTGACATGTACCCTGTGCCGTTGATATGGACTTTCCATGCGTGCCTTTCGTGCTGCATGGGTTAGGAGCAATCTTCGGTGTCAGGCCATCTTTGCACTGTATTGCAGTCAACGTACCAGTGTTTGTTGGAAGTGAGTTGTCTTTCATGTAGTCACCTAGGACTACTGGGAGATGACATTTATCTGCTGCATGGGAACTATTCTGCTTTGTAGGTTGTCTTGTCTTAGGTTGGTTTGCTATCCTATGTGTATTCCCGTACCCGTTATCCTCAGAGTGATGTGAGAGGTTAGCAAACCTATTATGGGAACTAGCTTTACTTTGATTATTGCCTAGGGTCTGTCTTCTGTGGTTGGTATTGCGCCTGACAAGCATCCACGGCCCAATGTTAGAATCCACTGTGTCTTATCCGTTGTTTCCCGACGTCATTTCATTTCTCCCTGTGGCTGCAGAAATATAACCGTTAGGGGTTTCATTTGTTTCGTTCCTGTTTGGTGGCATCGTACTGCATGCCGGAGCTCGGCTGTGGATCTCCGGTGACTCCTCTGAGTTTCTCACGGTTAAATTTAAGTGGCACTGTTCACTTTTATGACCAATTCTCCCACATATGAAGCAGATGTAAGGTAGGAATTCGTATTCCACGCGATACTTCCTTCCATCCAGCTTGTAACATGGAATGGGAGGTTTAGATATGTCCACTTCCACACATACCCTCGAATACTTGCCTCTAGAGGAGGAGATGGAGTTGAAATCGGTTTTGATTGGTTTACCAAGCTTACTACCTATGTGGAATAGAATTTTCTCATAAAACCATTCGATAGGTAACTTTGGCAGCCTTGCCCATAAGGCATTAGTAACTCCACAGGTATCTGCAGGGCTAAAGTTTGGCGTCCAGTTTCGAACTATAAGATAGTGACCATTGATAATCCATGGTCCCCCTTTGAGGACATAGTAGTAATCCTCTTTCATATCGAACTTAAAGAGATAATGTCCTTCTTCGAGGTCAATGATCTCATAGTCTCCCTGGAGATTCCAAATGGTAGGGACTTTGTTGACAAGCATTTTAAACCCTATATTGCGTCCTAATAAACTCACAATGACACTTTCCTTCCACTTTTTTCTGAGTTTGTCAACATGTTTCTGTGGGATGACAACCACTGGGCACAATGGATCATGGTCAGTATTCGGGTTGTGGTTGAGATCAAGGTCCCCACGCTCATTGAGATCCATCTCATCATCAGACCAAGACCCAGTAGCTTCATCAAAATAGATATCCGTGTTGTTGCTTTTTTTGCTCTCCACCGCATCCTTGTAAGAGAAAGCCGTCTTCATTATCTTACTTACTGGCTGTGATGGCTCACATGCATTTTCATTTGCAGCAGTATTATCCTCCTTTCTTACAGTGGGGTGGATCTCAGAGTCACAGTCCATCGCCACGCCTGAAACCTGCTCCAAAGACGTGGGCTCATGGTACGTGTCTCTTATAGCCCCTTTTTTACACATATTGGCTTTGAAGTGGCCATATGAACTATGTATAATAATTCCAATGGATACACAATTTTTCATTACATTCACCGCACCATCAAAGTTTACTTCATTAAAATCACGTGGGGGAGGCGTCCATATTATTGACAATTTTTTATGTCTTTGAGAATTACCATTTTTTGCATCATAAAAATATGTGAGAACTTTCCAAGTTTGGATAATTATCCCCCTTGGAAAATTTCTTATTTGTCATGATAAGTTTTGTTTATATTGTTCCATATACTCAATAAAATAATGAAAAAGATATCGCACTGTTCCTTCCCGTATGTCTATGGTACTTGGACCATCCACATTCGTGTTTGAGAAATGACTCTCCAAATTTCTATTTTTGGAAGATTTTTTAATGCCCATATATCCAAAGCTACATGACAGTCTCTGAGAATGTGAAGGATCATATCACCTTCCACATTACACATGCCACACGTCTTAGATGAGGATAAATTTCCCCATCTTAAATTCTTTTATATTGGTTAAATATTGTTCCATACATACCAAATAAAATATTTCACCTTATTTGGGTCATCACTCTTCTAAATAAATATTCACGCATTGCTATGCATTGCATCCCCACTGCTATTTTTTCAATTAATCAAATTATGATCCATAATGAGATGGTATCCACTTTTATTTATGTAAGTCCCTTTATTTGGCCAATACTATATTACCTTATATTCCAAATTCCATCTACTCAAGGGGATTTTAAGAAGAAATTTCACCTCATCTTCATGAAAATACTCATTGAGGATCTATTCTTTCCATTTCCTAAAATCTTCATCTATTATAACTTGGATCATGTCATTCTCACGAAGATGGTGTGGATAAGAATAGGGTTAAAGGTATGGATGGGGCATCCACCCGTCTTTCTAGATTTTGATCGTTGATCCATCTCCTAGTCTCCAATAAACTCCTTGTTCACGAACAATTCTGTCTTCCCATATGCTTTTCCATATAAGCGAAGGGTTGTAACCTTTTTTAGCTTGCCAAAAGTTGTACAAAGGGTAATATTTACCTTTAAAATGCATTCTATGAGAAAATTAGGATTTCTTATAATCGTCCATTCTTGTAATGCCAACAAAGCGATATTAAAGGCCTTTAAATTTATAATCCTAGACCACCTCTATTTTTCAGTTCACATAAATAGTCCCACTCCTTCCAAGACATACTTCTCTCATTTTTTTCGTTTTTCCCACCATAAGTTCCAAATTAAAGAGCTGAGATCATAAAACATGTAATTCTATAGATTGAAAAAAATCATATTGCATGTTGGGTATGGTTGAGACACTAATTTTATCATTACTTTCTTCTCCACATTTGAGAGAAAACCTTCTTTCCACCCACAACTCTTTTTCCTCACTTTATGTCTCGTTCCCAGAAGAATATCTCGTTTGGAAACTCCAACTAGTGAATGCAGCACTAAGTATTTTTCTAGACCCTCCATTTCTTGATTTTTTTATTATAAATATATGTATTATGAAGACCAACCATTAAGTGAGCGAAACCCGTATACATGGAGTATACATAATAGCCTAAAGAAAATAGGACCCAAAAATGGCCCGACCAGAGAACAAACACTCTTACAAGCCTCTTAGTAAATCCTCCATAAACTCTAAGAAGTTATTAATATAAATGATGTGTCTTTCCTTATACCATGTAAGTAAGTTACTCCAAAAAATATAACGCAATTGAGGTGGCATAGTCTTCAGACCATCAAATCATCTCGAGTTCCTCTCTCGTCAAACAATCCAAAAGATATAATGTGGGACTAAACGCCACACCTTACTATCTGTTTAGAGCTAAAAACATCCCATAGGCCTCTCATTTCCCTGCAATGCAAAAGAAAATGATTAGTCTTCTTTTTTGCCTCCTTACATAATTAATAACGATGACACATGAACTTATTTATCTTTTACAAGCCTTCGGTAATCAAAATGGTCTGTATCGTCACGGTCCACAAGAAGAACATCACTTTCGAGGACGCCTTTGACTTTTATATTTTCTTCTAAGGGAAATAAGATCTTTGGTTCCCATTGCCTCTCACACTACACCAAATCCTGCGAATGGTCATGCCCAGGTGGTCACGGACCAAGTCCGCGACCAGCTGGTCGCGGACTTGGGCCGTGACCAACTCAATTTTGGCGTGGCCATATTTATTACCACACTAAATCATGGATGCTCTGGAAGTAGTCACGGACCAAATTCGTGACCACTGTGGGTCGCGGACTTGGGCCGTGACCAGGTCGTGACCATCTTGGCGCAAAAATTCCCTCCAAAATTGGTCCGGTATGGGTCACGGACTTGGCCCGTGACCATAGGCATGACGAAGGGCAATACACACAAATATTGGGTCACGGGTGAGGGCCGTGACCAATTTTTGGCGTGGGTCACAGACTTGGGCCGTGACCATAGGCATGACGAAGCACAATACACACAAATACTGGGTCACGGATGGGGGCCGTGACCATTTTTGGCGTGGGTCACGGACTTGGGCCGTGACCATAGGCATGACGAAGCACAATACACACACATATTGGGTCACGGATGGGGTCCGTGACCAATTTTTGGGCGTGGGTCATGGCTATGTGCCGTGACCAGTAGACTGCATACACGAAACTTACTTTCATTAATGGGTCGCGAGGTGGGTCACGGCTGTAGGCCGTGACCAATGTCAATCCTAACCAAAACTCAAGTGCCTCATATTTTCATTACCCCGCTCGTATCTTATTTTTTTTCTTTCCCAAACGCTGGTCCCCCCCCCCTCCAACCCAAACGATGCGATGTTGGTGATGCGATGCGATGTTCCCCCCCCCCCCCCCCCCCCCCAAACGGTGGAGATTTCTTCCCCAAACGCTGGTAGCAGTCGTGGAGATTTTTCCCCCAATCCATATGGAGGTTCTTCCCCAATCTGTATATGTAATATATCCATATATGTGTGTGTGTGTTTGTTATATGTAATGCTATGATTTTTGCTTTGATACGTGGAGATTCCTCAAATTTGCTTTGTTTTTTTTCCCTAGGTCTAAAATTTTCTGTTTGTTATATATTAAAATGATTTGTTTTCTATTTTTTTTCGAATTGCAGATGTAGTATTTTGTGTGCATCTATGTGTAGGTTGATAAATGTTAATGTCTAATAATTAAGGTGTAAAGAATGATGTTTGGAATTGGATAGATAGTATACTTATCTTAGTCCATAAGAGTTGTTGTGTTGATTTATTGGAAACAATTTTTTTGGGACCATAATTATTTGAAGAAATAATTGTATATATGCTCAAATGCACTACTAAAGCTTTGTTTGTACGAAGTTTAGAAAATGATGATGGATTTGGAATATGGGCGACATTTAATAATAAAGGACCATTATTGTAAGTGGCAGATGGCTTTAACATTATATGTCAATGGAATATGGATATTGCGTCTTTTTTCGCCGTATGAGCTTATCAAACTCTCTTCTCATATCTCTTGAAGGCGTCCTTTTGTCACCTTATGTTACTTAATGACACACTCATAGGACCTGTGAGAAAGAATGACATTTATATTGTCAAAAGTGGATTCCACTCGAAACTATAACTAGTAAAAAATAAATATCTCCAAAGTCGAGCTATTCTACTTAGTTAGAGCTGATATCACCACTTCTGTATGCTATTAATTAATCACCCATCGAGGAATTATGTTAAGGTGTCTGGGAATATGTATTGTATTTCTCATGACTATATCTGTTTAGATTTGAGAATATTTTGTTTCAGAATCAGAGTTTGCGGAGAACGTAGGTGAGTGGTGGATTGATTATCAGGTTTCTTTTTGGATATCTAGGAGCCAGTTCTAGAGGACGAGTCGGTGTTTGTATAATATTCTTTCGTGTTTTTTTCTTCTTCCAAGAATGTTACTTATTTAATGCTTTTGTTTTCAAAATCCCAATGGAAATGCAGGTTTAAATGAAGGACCATCTGCGAAAAGGACCTTAGGTACTCTCTCTAAGCATATTCCGACTCGTTCGCGAAATGTCATGTCTTTATATAATTATTCGATTTAGTGTTGTGAGTCTAATTTGAACTTTACAGAATGGCTATGTTCCTAATTCAACCAAGATTGTAGTTTTACTGGAATGGCTTTTTTGGATTCCGTTAGATTTTTTTTAATAAAGCTAACTATGCTTCTGGGGAATATATTGTATATTTTGTTGGGACTCATTTTAGTATCAATGTGCTATAGCTCCAATTTATATTTCTAAAAAATCGTGTGTTATGCATGCTAGACGCACAGTAAAAAACATTCCCATGTATGCTCCATCACAGTTCTACATTGACAATGTGTTGTTTCGGATCAAGGAGAAGATCATTCCCTATTGCTATTGTTGCAGGTTAGATCTGCTATGCTTTACTTTAACCAAAGTAGTTATATAATTGATATGCATTATCTATTAAATCTTTTAGATGATAGAAGGAGTACGGGATAACTATTAGATAATATGTTGAAAATATTTTAGACTACCGGTTTGAGAATACGACGATAATTTGAAAATCTGTAGACTTAAGCTTAAAAGCATGGCGTTAGAGGGGAGAAACACGAAACATCCACAAAACGGTCCCGTTAGAGGCATCACACCTTATACGGAACCAATGTAACTCGTACGAATAGTCCACACGATCACGGGACTCCGCAGCCGCGGGACTCCCAGTTTGAGAATACGACGATAAATTGCATATTTCTAGACTTAGGCTTAAAAATATGGCGTTAGAGGGTGAGAACTAGAAACAGCCCCCGAACGGCCCCTTGGGTGGCACCAACACCTCCCACGGGACCAATGTAACTCATAGAAACTAACCCCCCCCCCAGACGCGGGACTCCCGATTTGAGAATACGACGGTAATTTCCATATTTCTAGACTTAGGCTTAAAAACATGGCGTTAGGGGGTGAAACCTAGAAACAGCCCCCGAACGGCCCCTTGGGTGGCACCAACACCTCCCACGGGACCAATGTAACTCGTAGAAACTGACTTCGCAGCTGCGGGACTCCTGGTTTGAGAGTACGACGGTAATTTGCATATTTCTAGACTTAGGCTTAAAAACATGGCGTTAGGGGCTGAGAATTAGAAACAACCCCCGAACGTCCCCGTGGGTGGCACCAACACCTCCCACGGGACCAATGTAACTAGTAGGAACTGACCCCACAGTCGTGGGTCTCCCGGTTTGAGAATACGATGGTAATTTGCATATTTCTAGACTTAGGCTTAAAAACATGGCGTTAGAGGGTGAGAACTCGAAACAGCCCTCTAACGGCCCCGTGGGTGGCACGAACACCTCCCACGGGACCAATGAACTCGTAGGAACTGACCCCGCAGTCGCGGGACCCCCGGTTTGAGAATATGACGATAATTTGCATATTTTTAGACTTAGGCTTAAAAACATGGCGTTAGAGAGTGAAAACTCGAAACAGCTCCCGAACGGCCCCGTGGGTGGCACCAACACCTCCCACGGGACTAATGTAACTCGTAGGAACTGTCTCGACAGCCGCGAGACTCCCGATTTGAGAATATGAAGGTAATTTGCATATTTCTAGACTTAGTAAAAACTTGACGTTAGAGGGTGAAAACTCAAAACAGCCCCCGAACGTCCCCGTGAGTGGCACCAACACCTCCCACGGGACCAATGTAACTCGTAGGAACTGACCCCGCAGCTGCGGGACTCCCGGTTTGAGAATATGATGATAATTTGCATATTTCTAGACTTAGGCTTAAAAACATGGCGTTAGAGATTGAAAAATCGAAACAGCCCCCGAACGGACCCGTGGGTGGCACCAACACCTCCCACGGGACTAATGTAACTCGTAGGAACTGTCTCGGCAGCCGCGAGACTCCCGGTTTGAGAATACGAAGGTAATTTTCATATTTTTAGACTTAGTCAAAACTTGACGTTAGAGGGTGAAAACTCAAAACAGCCCACGAACGTCCCCGTGGGTGGCACCAACACCTCCCACGGGACCAATGTAACTCGTAGGAACTGACTCCACAGCCACGGGACTCCCGGTTTGAGAATACGAACATAATTTGCATATTTCTAAACTTAGGCTTAAAAACATGGCGTTAGAGGGTGAGAACTCGAAACAGCCCCTGAACGTCTCCGTGGGTGGCACCAGCACCTCCCATGGGACCAATGTAACTTCTAGGAACTGACCCCACAGCCGAGGGACTCCCGGTTTGAGAGTACGAATGTAATTTGCATATTTCTAGACTTAGGCTTAAAAACATGGCGTTAGAGGGTGAGAACTCGAAACAGCCCCCGAACGTCCCTGTGGATGGCACCAACACCTCCCACGGGACAAATGTAACTAGTAGAAACTGACCCCTCAGCCGCAGGTCTCCCGGTTTGATAGTACGACGGTAATTTGCATATTTCTAGACTTAGGCTTAAAAACAGGGCGTTAGGGGGTAAGAACTAGAAACAGCCCCCGAACGTCCCCGTGGTTGGCACCAACACCTCCGCAGGGACCAATGTAAATCATAGGAACTGACCCCGCAGTCGCGGGACTCCCGATTGGAGAATACGACGTTAATTTGCATATTTCTAGACTTAGGATTAAAAACACGACGTTAGAGGGTGAGAACTAGAAACAACCCCCGAACATCACCGTGGGTGGCACCAACACCTCCCATGGGACCAATGTAACTCGTAGGAACTGACCCCGCAGCCGCGGGTCTCCCGGTTTGAGAATACGACGGTAATTTACATATTTCTAGAGTTAGGCTTAAAAACATGGCGTTAGAGGGTGAAAACTCGAAACAGCCCTCTAACGGCCCCGTGGGTGGCACCAACACCTCCCACGGGACCAATGTAACTCGTAGGAACTGATCTCGTAGCCGCGGCACTCCCAGTTTGAGAATACGACGATAATTTGCATATTTCTAGACTTAGGCCTAAAAACATGGCGTTAAAGGGTGAAAACTCAAAACACTCCCCGAACGGCCCCGTGGGTGGTACCAACACCTCCCACGGGACCAATGTAACTCGTAGGAACTGTCCCCGCAGCCGCGGGACACCCGGTTTGAGAATACGAAGGTAATTTGCATATTTCTAGACTTAGGCAAAACTTGACGTTAGAGGGTGAAAACTCAAAACAGCCCCCCAACGTCCCCGTGGGTGGCACCAACACCTCCCACGAGACCAATGTAACTCGTAGGAACTGACCCCGCAGCCGCGGGACTTCCAGTTTGAGAGTACGACGGTAATTTGCATATTTGTAGACTTAGGCTTAAAAATATGGCGTTAGAGGGTGAGAACTCGAAACAGTCCCCGAATGTCCCCGTGGGTGGCACCAACACCTCCCACGGGACCAATGTAACTCGTAGAAACTGATCTCATAGCCGCGGCACTCCCAGTTTGAGAATACGACGATAATTTGCATATTTTTAGACTTAGGCTTAAAAACATGGCGTTAGAGGGTGAAAACTCGAAACACCCCCCGAATGGCCCCGTGGGTGGCACCAACACTTCCCACGGGACCAATATAACTCATAAGAACTGTCCCCGCAGCCGCGGGACACCCGGTTTGAGAATACGAAGGTAATTTGCACATTTCTAGACTTAGGCAAAACTTGACGTTAGAGGGTGAAAACTCGAAACAACCCCCCAACGTCCCTGTGGGTGGCACCAACACCTCCCACGGGACCAATGTAACTCGTAGGAACTGACCCCGCAGCCGCGGGACTCCCAGTTTGAGAATACGATGATCATTTGCATATTTCTAGACTTAGGCTTAAAAACATGGCGTTAGAGGGTGAAAACTCGAAACAGCCCCCGAACGGCCCTGTGGGTGGCACCAACACCTCCCACGTGACCAATGTAACTCGTAGGAACAGTCCCCACAGCCGCGGGACTTCCAGTTTGAGAATACGAAGGTAATTTGCATATTTTTAGACTTAGGCAAAACTTGGCGTTAGAAGGTGAAAACTCGAAACAGTCCCCGAACGGTCCCGTGGGTGGCACCAACACCTCCCACGTGACCAATGTAACTCGTAGGAACTGACCCCTCAGTCACGGGTCTCCCGATTTGAGAGTACGACGGTAATTTGCATATTTCTAGACTTAGGCTTAAAAACATGGCATTAGAGGGTGAGAACTCGAAACAGCCCCCGAACGTCTCCGTGGGTGGCACCAACACCTCCCACGGGACCAATGTAACTTGTACAAATTGACCCCATCGCCGCGGGTCTCCCGGTTTGAGAGTACGACGGTAATTTGCATATTTCTAGACTTAGGTTTAAAAGCATGGCGTTAGAGGGTGAGAACTGGAAACAGCCCCCGAACGTTCCCGTGGGTGGCACCAACACCTCCCACAGGACCAATGTAACTCGTAAGAAGTGACCCCGCAGCCGCGGGTTTCCCGATTTGAGAATACGACGATAATTTGCATATTTCTATACCTAGGCTTAAAAACATGGCGTTAGAGGGTGAAAACTCGATACAACCCTCTAACGGCCCCGTGGGTGGCACCAACACCTCCCACGGGACCAATGTAAGTCATAGGAACTGATCCCGCTGCCACGGGACTCCCGATTTGAGAATACGATGATAATTTGCATATTTCTAGACTTAGGCTTAAACACATGGCGTTAGAGGGTGAAAACTCAAAACTGCCCCCAAACGGCCCCTTGGGTGGCACCAACACCTCCCACGGGACCAATGTAACTTCGAGGATCTGTCCCTGCAGCCGCGGGACTCCCGGTTTGAGAATACGAAGGTAATTTGCATATTTCTAGACTTAGGCAAAACTTGATGTTAGAGGGTGAAAACTCGAAACAGGCCCCCAACGTCCCCGTAGTTTGCACCAACACCTCCCACGTGATCAATGTGACTCGTCGGAACTGACCCCGCAGCCGCGGGACTCCCGGTTTGAGAGTACTACGGTAATTTGCATATTTGTATACTTAGGCTTAAGAATATGGCGTTAGAGGGTGAGAACTCGAAACAGCCCCCGAACGTCCCCGTGGGTGGCACCAACACCTCCCACGGGACCAATGTAACTCGTAGGAAATGACCCCGCAGCCTCTGGACTCCCGGTTTGTGAGTACGACGGTAATTTGCATATTTCAAGACTTAGGCTTAAAAACATGGCGTTAGAGGGTGATAACTCGAAACAGCCCCCGAACGTCCCCGTGGGTGGCACGAACACCTCCCACGGGACCAACGTAAGTCATAGGAACTGACCCCGCAGCCGCGGGACTCCTGGTTTGAGAATACAATGATAATTTGCATATTTCTAGACTTAACCTTAAAAACATGGCGTTAGAAGGTAAAAACTAGAAACAACCCTCTAACGGCCCCATGGGTGGCACCAACACCTCCCACGGGACCAATGTAACTCGTAGGAACTGACCCCGCAGCCACGGGACTCCCGATTTGAGAATACGACGATAGTTTGCATATTTCTAGACTTAGGCTTAAAAACATGGCGTTAGAGTGTGAAAACTCGAAACAACCCCCGAACGGCCCCGTGGGTGGCACCAACACCTCCCACAGGATCAATGTAACTCGTAGGAACTATCCCCGCAGCCGCGGGAATCCCTGTTTGAGAGTATGAAGGTAATTTGCATATTTCTATACTTCGGCAAAACATGACGTTAGAGGGTGAAAATTCGAAACAGCCCCCCAAGTCCCCGTGGGTGGCACCAACACCTCCTACGGGACTAATGTAACTCGTAGCAACCGACCCCGCAGCCGCGGGACTCCCGATTTGAGAGTACGATGGTAATTTACATATATCTAGACTTAGGCTTAAAAACATGGCGTTAGAGGGTGAGAACTCGAAACAGTCCCCGAACGTCCCCGTGGGTGGCACCAACACCTCCTGTGAGACCAATGTAACACGTAGGAACTGACCCCGCAGCCGCGGGTCTCCCGATTTGAGAGTACAACGGTAATTTGCATATTTGTAGACTTAGGCTTAAAAGCATGGTGTTAGGGGGTGAGAACTTGAAACAGCCCCCGAACGTCCCCGTAGGTGGCACCAACACCTCCCACGGGACCAATGTAACTCGCAGGAACTGACCGCGCAGCCGCGTAACTCCCGATTTGAGAATGCGATGGTAATTTGCATATTTCTAGACTTAGGCTTAAAAATATGGCGTTAGAGGGTGAAAACTCGAAAAAGACCTCTAATGGCCCCGTGGATGGCACCAACACCTCCCACGGGATCAATGTAACTCGTAGGAACTTACCCCGCAGCCGCGGGACTCCCAGTTTGAGAATACGACGATAATTTGCATATTTCTAGACTTAGGCTTAAAAACATGGCGTTAGAGGGTGAAACTCGAAACAGGGCGTTAGAGGGTGAGAACTCGAAACAGCCCCCGAACGTCCCCGTGGGTGGCACCAATACCTCCCAAGGGACCATTGTAACTCTTAGGAACTGGCCCTGTAGCCGCGGGTCTCCTGGTTTGAAAGTATGACGGTAATTTGCATATTTCTAGACTTAGGCATAAAAACATGACATTAGGGGGTGAGGACTATAAACAACCCCCGAACATCCCTGTGGGTGGCACAAACACCTCCCACGGGACCAATGTAACTCGTAGGAACTGACCCCGCAGTCGCGGGTCTCCCGGTTTGAGAATACGACGGTAATTTGCATATTTCTAGACTTAGGCTTAAAAACGTGGCGTTAGAGGCTGAGAACTTGAAACAGCCCTCTAACGGCCTCGTGGGTGGCACCAACACCTCCCACGGGACCAATGTAACTCGTAGGAACTGACCCCGCAGCCACGGGACTCCCGATTTGAGAATACAACGATAATTTGCATATTTCTAGACTTAGGCTTAAAAACATGGCGGTAGAGGGTGAAAACACGAAACTGCCCCCGAACGGCCCCGTGGGTGGCACCAACACCTCCCACAGGACTAATGTAACTCGTAGGAACTGTCCCCGCAGCCGGGGGACTCCCGATTTGAGAATACGAAGGTAATTTGCATATTTCTAAACTTAGGCAAAACTTGGCGTTAGAGGGTGAAAACCCGAAACAGCCCCCGAACGTCCCCGTGGGTGGCACCAACACCTCCCACGGGTCCAATATAACTCGTAGGAACTGACCCCGTAGCCGCGGGTCTCCCGTTCTGAGAGTACGACGGTAATTTGCATATTTGTAGACTTAATCTTAAAAACATGGCGTTAGAGGGTGAGAACTCGAAACAGCCCCCGAACGTCCCCGTGGGTGGCACCAACACCTCCCACGGGACTAATGTAACTCGTAGGAACTGACCCCACAGCCGCGGGTCTCCCGATTTGTGAGTACGACGGTAATTTGCATATTTCTAGACTTAGGCTTAAAAACATGGTGTTAGGGGGTGAGAACTAGAAACTGCCCCCGAACATTCCCGTGGGTGGCACCAACACCTCCCACGGGATCGATGTAACTCGTAGGAATTGACCCCACATCCGCGGGACTCCCGATTTGAGGATACGACGGTAATTTGCATATTTCTAGACTTAGGCTTAAAAACATGGCGTTAGAGGGTGAAAACTCGAAACATGCCTCTAACGGCCTCGTGGGTGGCACCAACACCTCCCACGGGACCAATGTAACTCGTAGGAAATGACCTCACAGCCGCGGGACTTATGGTTTGAGAATACGACGATAATTTGCATATTTTTAGACTTAGGGTTAAAAACATGGCGTTAGAGGGTGAAAACTCAAAACAGCCCCCGAACGTCCCCGTGGGTGGCACCAAAACCTCCCACGGGACCAATGTAACTCGTAGGAACTGACCCCGCAGCCGCGGGACTCCCGGTTTGAGAATACGAAGGTAATTTGCATATTTCTAGACTTAGGCAAAACTTGGCGTTAGAAGGTGAAAACTCGAAACAGCCCTCGAACGGCCTCGTGGGTGGCACCAACATCTCCCACGGGACCAATGTAACTCGTAGGAACTGACCCCGCAGCCACGGGACTCCCGGTTTGAGAATACTTCAGTAATTTGCATATTTCTAGACTTAGGCTTAAAAACATGGCGTTAGAGGGTGAGAACTCGAAACATCCCCCGAACGTCCTCGTGGGTGGCACCAACACCTCCCACGGGACCAATGTAACTCGTAGGAACTGACCCCGCAGCCGCGGGACTCCCGGTTTGAGAATATGACGATAATTTGCATATTTATACTTGGTTACTGATAATTTTAACTCCTATATGCAATTTTTCAGCTTAATAATTTTTTTTGTAAACCTACTTGGTTACTGATATTTTTTTTATGTATTCTATCATTTGTAGGATTTTTGCACGCGGAACAAACGAAGGAAGCAATGGTCTACAGCATGAAGATTGTTTATATGTTGTGGACATTCAGGATTTTGTTTTTTGTGTTACAGCCGTGCGGGCTTTTATTATTTAGTTTTATGGCCGTGCGGGCTTTATAATAAGCATGTTTTACATTTACAGGTTTTGGAATGTCAAGAAAATAGAGGAAACTCTGCCTAATTTGTTTTGGTCTGTGATTATTAAGACGTGTAATATTTAAAAGTTTGTATATTTATTTGTTTATTAACAACGTTCTCGATTCGCAATGTAATTTTTTTTATTGTTTTGCCCATAATAAATATTTGTAACACCTCGTACGCGTCCAATGTTACACGTAGCAACCGACGATGCACTCACATGATCCCCAATTTTAGGATTGGACCAAAAAAAAATTAAATTATAGTTAAATATGGTCATGGACTTTGTCCATGACCATTTTTATTTTTTTCGTCGCGCATAAAAATGGTCGCGGCCAAAGTCCGCGATCATTTTATTTTTATTTTTTTTGTCACGGATAAGGGTCGCGACCATTTTTTTTTTTTTTGTCATGGCTTTGGGTCGCGGACTTTGGCCGCGGCCAATTTGTCACGGTTGTGGGTCACGGATAAGGGCTGCGACCAATTTTTTTTTATTTTTTTTGTCACGGCTGTTGATCGCGGACTTTGGCCGTGACCAATTTGTCATGGTTGTGGGTCACGGATAAGGGTCGCGACCAATTTTATTTTTATTTTTTTTGTCACGGACGTGGGTCGCGGACTTTGGCCGCGACCATTTTGTCACGGTTGTGGGTCACGGATGAGGGTCGCCACCCGTCACGGTATGGGTCACGGCCCAAGTCCGCGACCATCTACCGTGACCCCTCTCGGCCGTGACCATTTTTTGGTCACGGACTTGGGCCACGACCCACGAAAATTGACAAAAATGGTCACGCCTGAAATGATCACGACCCAAGTTCGCGACCCACAACTTTGGTCAGGGATTTTGACCGTGACCAATTGTCAGTTTTGGTGTAGTGTCAACATGGAGTAATAACCACTCATTGTGAGAACCGCTCTCCCGCCTGCCTTCCATCTCAATTCATTATCTCCACTCGAAGGACGCGGTGTCGATCCCAACCAGTGAAAAATCTATTAGGCTCCTTGAGCTCCCAGTCCCATAACCGTCTGCTAAACTAAGGGTCCCATACCATTCAATCCCCAATAACCATCACATGATCAAGAACTAATCCGTCTTTATCCCCAACTAAACTAAAGATACTGGGAAACTAATCCTGAAGAGATCCTTTCTTGCCCCATCTTTTTTTCTAAAATCTATTCATATTACCTCTCCCTAATTTAAACTCCGTGTACTTAGAAAAATCTTCCCACTCCTTAAATATATGCTTCTAAAACCCTACCCCATGAGAAAATCTCCCCACTCCCAGTCCCCACCTAAGATGCGTACACCCCATTATCCTATGTCTCTCCTCCATAACCTGTTCTCCTCACCGGGAATCCCCACAACCACTTACCTAATAATGCTTTGTTAAAATACTCTAGACGCATAACTCTCGCCCCCTCCATAATATGCTTGAAAACCTCCTCCCACTCCACAAGATACTATTTAAAGTTATTGACTTTATCTATCGATAAAAAGTTTCTCATTATCTTGTCCATCTTCTTACGAACTAGGCTCAGTAATAATATGATAGACATGAAGTAAGTGGGCAGACTAAATAATGTACTCTTTATTAAAGCCAAACTTTTACCTTAAGATAAATACCCATTCTTCCACCCTGCCAACCTCATTTTCATTCTTTCCAAAATCGAGTCCCAAATTGCCTTATACTTAAACTTTACCCCTAGTAGTAATCTAAGATATGTTGATGGAAAAGTGCCAATCATGAATCCTAGCGTCTCCGTTAGGCCCTTGATATTCCTAACCACCCCAGTTGGGATGATTTCACGTTTCCCCGCATTAATACGGAGAACTGTCACCGCCTTAAATCATATAAAGCTCTCAGCCGACCCTCTTCTTTCGTACAGAAAACATTCATATCATCAGCAAATAAAATGTGAGATACTATAATTGAATTCTCGCTCGGATGCCCAATCACAAAATCGTTGATCCACCCCACCTCAACCACATATCCCACGATCTGTCTAAAAGCATCCACCACCAGAATGAACAAAAATGGAGACAATAGATCTCCCCGCTGAAGCCCGTGGGAGTTGGGAAAGAAACCTTATGGAACCCCATTAATTAGGATAGAGACCTTAACAATATAAATGCACCTCTTGATCCAACAACACCACCTCTCTTTAAACCTCATCCTCCTCATCAAGTAGAAAAGAAAATTCCAATTGACATGATCACACTCCTTCTCAATATCTAGCTTGCATGAAATACTCGGTTCCCCACTTATTATCCTACATTTCACACATTCATTGGCCACTATAACTGCATCTAGGATTTGTCTTCCACCAAGGAAAGCATTTTGAGATAACAAAATAAGAGGGGCAGTGACTTTTCTGAGCCTAATGGATAAAACATGGAAAGAAGCTTATAAGCACTTATAATCAGACTTATTGGTGTTAAATCACGAACATCGATCGACCCCCCTTCTTTGAGATCAAGGTTGTGAACATCGCATTCAGGATCCTCAATAAGTAATCTCTAACATGGAACTTGTAAAGAAGACATCACAACCCCTATGATGATAGACCAGTAGTGATGAAAGAAAGCCATCGTGAAACCATTTGGGCTGAGAGCCTTAACTCCACTCATAGAAGCTAACACTTGCATGATTTCCTCCTCAGTAATTGGATCTCTAACATATCAACATCCTATCTAGAAATACACCCAACTCGTCCTTGTCAAGATAAGGGTTCCACTCTTCCTCCTCCATGAAAATATCCTCGTAAACTAGGAGATAACGCCCCTCAACTCATAGACTTCTTTACCCCCCCCCCCCACCACCACCAATTTTACTGATTTGGTTAAAGCATCAATTAATTGGGACACTTTGTGAAATAATTTAGTGTTATTATCTCCCTCCCTAACCACAATGCTCTTAATTTCAGTCCCAAATTTATTTTTTCCTGAATAAGCTTTCTCCTGATCTCCCCCTCCTATCCCCCCTCAACATTTTCTCTTCCCCTAAAAGAACGACTCCCCATTTCTTCTCATCTAATCACTTAAGTTCCTCGATAAGCCTTGCGTTGTTCTCCTTCACAATTCCGAACATATCTCTATTCCATTGTTTGATATCTTCCTTGAGGAACCCCATCTTGGATGCCAATCTGAAACTAGTATTTCCCTCGAACCCATATCTTAGCTATCACTCATCCACTCTATCCACGAAATAATTCTCCTTGAGCGATATAATTTCAAATCTAAAAGGGGTCCTTCCTTCCCTCCATCCCCCACACTCTAAAAGGACAGGGAAATGATCCAATGTTAACCTAGGTAAGCAAGATTGTATCACCCATGGAAAATGCTCTTCCCACTCTTATGAAATAAGGAAGCAATCTATGCAAAGCAAAGACGGTGTGTCTCTATTTCTAGACCACATCCCATAACTTTAATAAAATTCAAGAAATCCCTCATGTATTTAATTGTTTTCCTTCCCCCACTTCTTTTTTAGGCGAATCTTACCTCATTAAAATATCCCCCATGCACCAAGGGACACCCCATACCCTACTAATGTCTATTAGTTCCTCTTAAAATTCCCATATACTATGTCTTCCACTGGCCCGTAAATCCCCGAGAAGCTCCAAGTAAACCATCCTCCATACTCTTGGACAAACAACATGAGGACCAAACGCCTACCATGTTCTCTAATAACTCCACCACTCTGGACTCCCAAGTGATAATCATTTCTCTTAAAGCACCCAAAGCATCCATGCTATTTCATTTAACCCTTCGCCCTCCACAAATAGAACTAGAAACCCTATTATCCACTACATGCATAATATATCTGGTTTCAACCTAGAAATGGACCCACTCACAATGCCAGATTTATCGGGATCGTTCAACCCCCTCATATTCCACGAAATCACCCTAAGCTTCATTAAACTCTTTATAAACCTTAATTTCCCCCTACCTTCTCCCCCTTCATCCCTTTTTGTTCCCTTATAATTAATTTCCCACTATAGATGCTTGAGTTCTCATTCCATCCTATTTTCCCCTGGTGGAGAGAACTCCCCGCCCCCTTTTGCCTCATTATTTCCCCCCTCCCATAATTTCCTATTTTCTTAGATAAACACATAACCTTACTTTCTGTCCCCTCATATTATACCCCCGATATCTTTCTAAAACCTCCTATCATATTCTCCACCCAACCATTCGAGTCCTATATATACCCACCCTTCCTCCTCCCTATCCTCATAATCCTCATCCCATTTTGGAAGTTCTATTTCTACCCATAATTTAAAGTTGTTCAAGTCTGTAAAATTAATACCCTATCTCTTCCTCCCACCCCACTCGTTTCACCTTTATCTACCTCGGGATATCCCCTTGGGAAACAATTGATTGTATTTTCACTTGCTACCATAATGGCCATTTTATTTTTGTCTGAACCTTTTTTCCACTCTCTACCTTTCACATTTGCTTTCCTTCGAACTCCTCGATTGATTTTATTATATCCTTTACTCGTCCCCTTTTTTAGTTGTTTTACTCGAGTTTATAAGGGTCTTGATATTTTTTTAACAAGGCATGGACTTCCCAAAGTAGACCTCCTTGGGTCTTCTATTTCTGTTGTTGACTATAGGTGCCCCATTCGTCCCACTAATCTAACCCTCTTGTGCATTTTCTACATCTTTGTCTTCACTCAATTTATCCGAAAGTGACATCCCTATTTTTAAATTGAGTATAGGCTTCTTAAGATGCACACTTTTGGAGTTTATTCTGTCAACTATCATTTTTTTAATTGTTCATTTTCTATATCTTCCGCCTATAGCCCACCCAACTTACCGAGTTTATCACTCCGACACGCGTTCTTTTCGTCTAGTGCATTCACCCATAAGTAGGTCTTCCCATAAGGGACCACATTCTCACAGACTTCTATGCTCCCACCATTCTTATTTATTCCTTGCACACATAAATCCTTGTTTCTGACTTGTTGTTCCCATGAGTTCCAAAACCCCATACCCACATTTCCCTCCACTGTGGTCGAATCTTCTCCGGTAGTAACAGGATCTGCGTTGTTATCTGGTGAGACTGTTTCCTCTCAAATCGAGTATGTGGTTTTCACCCCTACGTCTTCTACTGTCGTCTCACGTATGCAATTGATTTCTCCATCTGGAACTACCCTTTTCAACCGGGTATGGTTCCCATCCGTCCGTTGTCCCGATCACAACATCTTTATTAACATTATCCTCCAAACAACATGTCGCCCTACTCTCGCTCCTCCCTTTGATTATAGTGTTCTCTATAATGGGACTTGCTACAAAAATTCCACTTCTTCTTACCTATGAGCTTTCACTCCCTTCACGGGCATACTCCAATGAGTTAGAAGCTCTACATCTCGAATCTGATATTTTTCTCTGTCGTAATAACTTGCATGTGCTTCGTTCCAAACTGTTAGTTCAAATACCCCGTCCCCTGCAGTGATTTTAATATTAACTGGAAGTTGATGGCTTCATTTAACAAGTAGACTTGCCCACTGTATCTCTTCAATAATCAAAGTATCATGTCCACCTTAATGAATCCTCCACATTTCTCCTCTATCACTTTAAATGCCTCCTCCCCCCAGAGTTGAAGTGGGAAACCCATAGCTCGAATCCAATGGTTTTCGTGCACTCTTGGTAATCTTGCAAACCCTACTAATGGGGTGCCACCTTTGTAGCCACAACTGATCTCCATTGAATATCCATCTTTTTCCTTTACACCACTCTATCCGCTTATTGGATTGACGTGAAGACAAATAAAATTAGTGAAAAGTGTAGACTCCTCACTTCGACTTCATCTGTTAATTTCCATCTTTTCGTCACCTATTATTACATCTTCTCTTTTGATGGCGACAACGTATCCGTGTCTCCCACTCGACCCAACAAAGCTCTCTAAAGGAATTTTACTCTTAGAAGACAAGAATCATCTTCCATAATGAGGTCGGTTCTTAATGAGCGGTATCTATGACATTGATAGGGGAAAATGGCCATGGCTCCACTTTGGAAGCTTGCAAATATGACCGACCTTCCACCCTCTTCACTGACCCAGTCGCATTCTTTTTTTATGTTGTGCATCTGACCTCCATTTCCAAACCCCGGAACACTTCTCTCGCATAAGCCCACACCTACCTACAGATGACTCTAGCAGCTGAATGTGCATCCGAGACTTTTCTTTTCTTACCATTATATTGAACCGGACCCCCTTCCTGTTAGCTCTGGTGTATGCAATCACATTCCTATTTTTACTCTGCCTCATTCTAAAGAATTTACCTGGTAGTTTTGATGCTTCCCATAAGCATGAGCTCAATCAACAAACCTCTCCCCGAACTAGAGACATAAAAAATAGAGGTCAAGTTAGAGGTGGATATAGGAGGGGGGGGGGGGGGGGGGGGGGGGGAGCAAGGAAAGAATTTCAAATTTTGACCTAAAAGTTTCAAAATTTTATGAAAAAAACTATATTTTTATAGTTTTGGCCCCTATAAAATAGATATATATTGTTTCGTCCCCTCTTACTTACATTTCTAGATCCGTCACTGGGTCAGATGCCCAACATAAGAAAATGAATGCAGTTGGGTTTACGTGGGATATTTTTGGAGAGCTTTAATTTACCATTAACTTATAAAATTTCTACAACTTTAACAGCATGTTTGAAAGTCTTTTAGAGGAAGGAAAGGGAAGTTTTATTAGGAGAGAAAATAAAAGAAAGGAAAATTTATAAGAGAGAAAAGAAAGAAAGAGAAGAGAAAGGATTTAGGAAGGAAGATAAAATAATTTTTTTTTCTAGTATTTGAGAGTTGGAAGAAAAATAATTTTTTTAAGGGAAATAAGGTACATTCTTTAGAAAACTTTCCTTTCTCTCCATTTCTTTCCGATTTGGACGGAAAGTTTTGGAAAGAAAGGAAGGGAAATTCTTTTAAAAAATTTCCTTTCTTTTCTCTCCTTTTAAACTTTCAAACGACGAAAAATGGCAAAACAACACTTTTTCTCCTATGTAAATTCCCAAACGACGGAAAGGAAACATAATTTTCCTTCATTTCCTATCTTTTCTCTCCAAAATGAAACTCCCAAACAAGCTGTAATTATTATTAACTTATAAAATCCAATTCACCTCTCTCTTGAGATATTTTGGAGCCAACAATAAGGCTCTCTTTGTTCTTTCATTAATTAGGATGCAATATCCAACTGTTAAGTCGGGTTCATAGTCTCAGTTGGACTGGGCTTCGTTTAAAGTCTATTATCTTTGGATGAAATATGTTTTTTCAGTAGCTTTATGGAGACTGCCTTTATTGAATTTAATCAACAAGATGAGGCGCTCATCTTTTTCATTAGAAAAGACTAACCTCCTTAAGTCCACTCGTTAACTTGCAAATAGTTATAAAATAAGATCTCTTTACTACTATTTTCACTCCTTAGTATGAATGTAACATTTGAACGTGATAAGCAAGTTATGAATAATTGACAATTATCAATAAGTGAAATATCCTTTGACATATTAATTGTATAATTGAAAACATATATTTTAATGTCATAAGAGCACTTCCATATAATTTACTTAAGTTATCATAGGAGAGGTCCCAATGTGTAGTATAACTTACAAACTTTATCAGCCATATAACAACGAGCGCATATACTTGTATAACTTAAGTTCTATAGTAATAATAAGAGTGGTCATTAAAATAGGGTAAGGGAGCCTGAAAGTTTCTAGGATGGTCTCACGATTGCAAGAGCATCTAAATTATTGACAGTTAATACTTAATGATAATATATATTAGTATGAGTTTGATGCAGAAAAAACATAAGTATTGGGGGACCATAAACCACCCCATACCTTTTATTCCCATAAAATAAAATAAAAGACTATGCTCACATGGTGCCATGTGAAAGGGATGGGATGGTCTTTATCGTTTTCCCTTCTATTTTCTATAAAAGGGACTTTCATTGCAATTAAATAAAAACAATTCGATTTCATTTTTATTCTCCACTCTTGCTTTTTTTATTTTAATTTTAAAATAATAAAAAAATTTAGACTTTAATAATAAAGTATTAAACCGAAAGAATTTTTTATTAAAAATGAACTCTTTTATATTTAAAAACAGAAAAGAATGCATTGTTTAAAGTTTAAAATTATTGAGATCAAGTGGTAAATAAGATTATTTAAAATTTCAAAATAATAACAAAGAAAGTCATGGTTACACACGTAATGGTGAATTAAATTATAAAAAACCAAAAGATATAGCATGTAACCGTTAATTTTAATGAAAATTATCGAATGTGGTATTAAAATCAATAAAAATTAAATATCAATTACTAAAGTGTGAAAAACTAAAAAATATTAATAATTAATAATCTCACACCTATCTGATGAAGTGGTAACAACCCCACTGCGCACTCACGGCAAAAGTAAAGCATTATGTGGGTAAAATGCACCACGTGAGTGAAGTTAACCATAACCCCCTACCCCTACTACCCCCCACCCCACCACCCCAACCCCAAGCCCAAACCCCCCATCTATAAAGCTGGTACACAGTTTATATATGTTAGTGTGGTCCATGAGAATTTGTATTGGTTTGCTTCTCTTCACTTCACTCCCACTCAACTTCTCTCTCTCTCTCTCTCTCTCTCTCTCTCTCTCTCTCTCTCTCTCTCTCTATATATATATATATATATATATATATATATATATATATATTGCCAAACAAAGTGAGATCTGAGGATATGAAGATATGAGAGAGTTCATAATTTTGTGAACAAGTCCTGCTATGCTTTTCCACAGCTTTCTTGAACTTCCTTATAATGTTTGTTTTGTTATCATCAATTAAGCATGGAAGCTCAAGAAAGCTGTGGGAAAATATGGTGATTTAGGATTTGGTTTTTGCAGTTTTGTCTCTACTCCATTCCATTCAAGACAACATTTTGATCATCTCCATGCAGTCCAAGGTAATTTTTTAGACATTACAATTCAGCCCAGGTTTGCTTAATTTTGCATAATTCTCATGAATTATTACATTCCCTTATAAAATTAAATGGTTTAAATCTCGATTTCATGTTCTTCTTTTTGCTTTTTCACTGTTGTGTTGGAATTGTCTGAAATCAAGAAAATAACAACAATTGGAGGAGATTGATTCCAATGGTGCTTAAATTCTTGTTTTAAAAAAAATTATATTGCTATGTTTTCTAGGATTTTCTCTTGGAAGAATTGCCTACTACTTCCGTTGAAAATTTACAAGGTTTAATTTTCTTTTCAGTGTTTAGTTGGAATTATGTGAAATCATGAAAATAACACCAATTGGGGAAGAATTATTTCATGGGTGTTTACATTCTTTCCCTTTTTTGAAATTGAAAAACAAATTATATATTTTTGAAGAATACTTTATAAATGTATTTAATTAGTTTGATTCATGCATGGTTAGACAGAAGAAACTCATGTGTGTGTGTGTGTGTGTGAGAGAGAGAGAGAGAGAGAGAGAGAGAGATAGAGAGAGATTCTTTTACCAAAAATATTTTCTTGATTTGGGTTAAGATGGTTTGATATTTTTGGTTAAAATCTGCGAATTTCTAATGAAACAAGTGAAAAAAAAACTGAGTTAAGCTGCAGAAAAGATTCCCCCCTTTGCCTCTTTATTCATCAATAATTGATAGTTCATCTTCTTTGCCTTTTGTTTTTCACTTTTCAAATGATCTCATGCGTTTCTGTGAAAAAGGTCAAATTTTGTCACTATATGATCAGTTTAATGTTTTTTACTCTCTCTCTCTCTCTCTCTCTCTCTCTCTCTCTCTCTCTCTCACACACACACACACACACACACACACACACACACACACACACACACTCATGTTGGTGTTGTCTTAAGTTCTATAGAAAGTGAATTTTTCATCTACTAATCCCACACAAACACATTTATGTTTTTTATATAATAGTATCTCCAGGATTTGTAATTTACTGTTTTTAATTATTCATGAAATTTTACCGATGCTGGTTGTGGGTATTTTCAATATTCATAAAAGCTACCATATTTCTATATAATTACTTCCTATGACTTGAATATCTGTTAATTGTGTTTAAATGTTTGCATTGCATCAAATTGTTGAATTTTTATCATTGCACTGTTACCAAGATTTACAGCCATTTTTGGTATTAAATCTGGCCAAGAATATTTATTTTATTTCCTTAGAAGGCCTTATAATTTTATATAATTACATCCTATGCCTTGTGCATATGTAATTGCTAATGTATACTTTGAACATAAACATCATCTGCATAGTTTCCAAATAATAGTTCCGAATTATATCCTGCCTTCATATTATAAGTGACTCTGTGTATGTGTGTGTGATTGTTTTAATTTCATATTTCTTTTTGAATTTGACCTTCCATTCTCCAATCAGTTTTGCCTGTTATTTTTCACCTCGATATTTTTATGATTAATTTAAATAATTAAATATTTACCACAGCCCAAGTTTTCCCACTTTTGCAGCTATGGTCATTGGCAAGTACTAATCAAATGTGTTATTTAACTGCGACGACAACTAAATGCAGAAGGACTGAAAGTGAGATGACCCTCAAGCATCTTCTAATTTTTAACTTCACTCTTAGTTTTTTATTTCTTTATTTCAATTCATCATGTCCCTGAGCAAGTTCTTTACGTAGAAAAAATATTGTGTGACGGTTATATTTATCTTCCAGTAACATTTTTCTCATCACGTGGTAACAGATTTATTTTTCATCCGGCGGCATCAATAAAAATGATCATCACCATGGTACTCTTCAATTTCGTCTTCTCTAGTACCATAAAAATTATACATTGATGTAAAGTTCTTTTGCTATATGCTCCTACATTTACCATACTACCTTAACTAATCAAAATAAGTACCTAATTTCTTATTAACTAACACAAATTGCACTCAACTCAACTCAACTCAACAAAACCTTTTTTTCAATTATTTGGATTAACTACATGAATCCTATTTTTTCATTCCATTCTATTCCATCAAATATCTTCGGCTAATCATGTTAACAAATATTGCACTCATAAAACTAAAAATAATAATGTAGTGCAAATTCTTTTACATTAAATAATTTCATCTAAAAATCCCAATAATACACACAAAATTAGTTTACTAAAAGAAAAATACATTAAATTAAATTGCTTCGCATCAAGGCTGTCCCACATAATAATAAAAGGTAATGGGACTTATGATTTGAGTTTATATAAATTGCAAGGGAAAGAGAATAAATTTATATCCAGTGCAAGGGAAAGCGGATATATGAACCACATATCCTTGATATCGTTGGAAATGAAATTTTGGTGATTGATGGGGTGGTGAGTTGTAGGTCCACTAGAATAAGCTTAAATGTGCCAGAGACAATTGGGGTATGGCTGTTCTTTGCACCCATAAAAAGTAATACCATTATTGCACTTTAATACAAATGCATGAATTAAACCTTAAGATGTCTCTAGGTTTTTCATCTACTTAATAATATGGTTCTTTAAACTCTTGAACGTTATGTTTGAATCATTGAAAGCACAAAGCAAAACATAAGCTAGCCAAAACAAATGTACCAAAAAGGTTAAGTTTTAACACATTTTGATTTTCCTTTTTCACTTTCCTATGTGTCTCGTATCGTAGTGAAACTAACGCAACACATCATGTAAACAGGTTGAGCAATAAATTTATGTTAATAGGAAAATGTTAATATGTGTTCAAAAGCATATGTTTTAAGCTTCAAAATAGTAATTATTAATGCTCCATATGCTCATTTGTGCTTTATTAATTGTATGTCGAAACTTTATCTCTGCTCTTTTTTAGGTTTAAGCGTCTTACCTTAGGCACATGCTATCATTAACTATGTTAATAATTGAAGTACTGATAATGTCTTTGTCTTTTTGGAAGTAAATATCCTTACTTTCGGGTTAAAAGTCAAGAGGGATGTTTATTGTTTTCAAAAACAAGAAAAGTACTTTCGAAACGCCAACGGAGCCATTGTTGTGTGCACATCAATGTGGGGAATGAAGTCACTGTTCCCTGTGTTTTAAGGGACCACTACTGTGTTGTGGCTTTAGAATCAAGCGAAACTGACTCTATTTGTCACTCACGAAACTGTCCAAAACATTTGGTGGTTTTATTAATCTTGAAATGTATTTGCATTTTGGTGCAGTTGCTATATATCCCTCTAGTTTTTGTTTCATACAATCATGCTTTCAATTCAGAAACTTGTGTGTGTGTGTGTGTGTGTGTGTTTGTATGTGAGAGAGAGAGAAGGGGGGGGGGGGGGGATTGGAATTTTTAGGTGAGTTGGCCAAACATTAAGGGGATTCAAATATTGATTTATTATTTTCACGTTATTGATACAAATTTATTTAGTGGAAGTATTTAAATTATATGAAACATTCCTTTCCAGTTCAATCTACTTTCTCATGTTTTCCTCAAAAGCTTAGTCGTATATTTGGCAAACATTACAAGCACTTGTTAACTTGGTTACTGCATATTTTTGTCATTTTGTGTACCCCAAAGCCTACCTCTTTTTTTTCCTCTTCTTTTTATTTTCTTCCCATTTTTCGGGATATTATGTATTTAGTTATATTTATAAAAATTTATGTGTCTCCATTCTCATGTTTTTATATTTTTAGTTGTTGGTCCTATATGGAACAAGTGTTATTCTCTGTAAAAAGAAGGATGAGTGGTTATAGAAAAATTATAGGCGATTTTGGATGATTATACGACTTTTTACAATTCTAAAAACACATGGTAGTGGAGCCTAAATAATCTTTGTAGATGGGACTAAAGCCAAAAAAACTATTTTCTTTCTTCAATTGTAAACTGATGCTTTCCAAAATCAAGTTTTACTCCCAAAAGAAATGGAGTACAACAAACCAAAATTTAAACTAAATTTACTAGGCTCCGTAACTATATGACATTTGAAAATGCACTCAGATTATATTTTTAGGAAGATTATTGTCTCTTTTAATCTGTAAATATTTACTTTCATTGAATCTTGAATTTTTTTTGGAAGATCGACAATCTCCATCCCCGCGAGAGGTTGGCTACTTTGATTGGATATCTTATTTCAGAGAAGAATTGCAGTGTTGAGAAAGTCTCGTATCGAGAATAAGGGCTTGCACCGCCGTAAATATAATTTTGAAATAAGTCTAATCATTTTTAATTAGTTTTGAATTTAATGTTTTAGTATATAAGGTGCTCTAAATGGGTACTCAAATCAGTTTGGCCATGCGTACTTTGCATTTTATGTTAAATCTTTTCCACAATGTTTTACTCGAGTCAAGTCACACATGAACGGTCATGCTCAAACATAAATCCTATATGGGGAAAATAATGCCTTCAAACTCGAGATTTAAAACCCTGAGGCCTCTATTATTAGTTCTTTTTTTAATCATATTTATCCCACACATTCCGACATCCAAAAATTACATTCATCTATGTCTGAATCTCTCAAGCTATAGGGTAAAATACTAAAACAGAAACTATAATCACATGCTGCAATTTACTACTTAGGACATTAAATTTAGGTTGCATTCAGATATGTAAAGAATATTGATATGTGTCTTCTTGTTGTCTTTAGATGTATACAAGTGAGGCTTGTGATAGTACTAGAATTAGTATTCTTGTTTGGCTATGTTGGTTCGTGTTGCTTGTCAATAATTATAGTGTTGAATTAATATAACCCCACCTCTTTTAGGTGTGATCGTACATGATTGCAGTGAGATGATCTTGACCAAGTATGATTATTCATAATTGCATGTTGTGATTATTTATAACCTTTTAAGGCTGCTATAAAATTGGGCGTTACACAAAGTTGTGTAACTCGTCTTATCTTCTTCCTCGTCTCATCATCTTCCTTTTGAGACAAACAAGTCTTACTCACACAAGACTCCCGCTTAAGTGCAGGGTGGAGGATGTCGGTTGTCATTATCCTCATATATGGAGAGACAAAGACTAAAATACTCGTTTCCCATGTGGCCTTTCCAGCCAAACCACCACCATGTTTGCCATCTCCACTCTGGCAACTTCAACTTCCAACAAAAAAAAGGAATAGAAGAAAACATTGCGCGGCCAAGTCCGCACCACTAACACGTCTCGTCCCGTCACACCACCACGATACTAGACACCTCCAAGAAACATTGTTGCTCTAATTTGGTGATCCTCTCCTTGCATCATTTGATCGCGTCAACACTAAAAAAATTCGAACTCAGATATAATATGCTCAACTCCTCAATCAGCGACTTCATCATTAGTTGGTCTCGAATCCTTTCATAAATATATAGAATTGAAAATTTCGAATCCTAAAATTTTACATTTTGAACAACATTTTATGACATTAAAGCCTTTGGTCTTAATTGTTACTTTCTTTTTTCCTTTGTTGTTATGTAAAAGAGCGCTCTATTTGGATTGGTTGTCTATGCATCCTCCCCTCTTAGGAGAATATGCCTCTCTAATTGTAATTAGCTTTAAGTCTACAAGGAGAGACTCACTGTCACGACTCAGGAGTTTCTGGAGTTCGTTGAGGAGCTTCACCCGATTTGGTAGTATGGGTTATTGTTGTCCGGGAGATTTGCTTTGTTCTCTTGTTTCTGTACTTGTGTCTTTGTATACTTCCTGTATACGGGTTCGCTCCCTTAGCGATGGATCTATAATATCATTTACTTATCAAAAAAATAAAAGTATACTTCCTTTCGCCCTACAAAAAAAAAAAAAACGTAATTCCATATCGATATAAAGAATGCGTAATGAAACCTACTAATGTGACCGTTTCAATTTTCTGTGACATATTTTTGTGGTGGGATTAATGATGCCCGAACCAGACATATATGAATCACGAGCTGACACATTTCTGAGCAAAATAATTTAAGTATTAACTTGAAAATGACAAAGAATTTAATAAAAGGTTATTGCAAGATGTTTCCCAATTGCAAAACAGGTTTGATGTCAATTTGCAATTTCGTTTTAGATATGGTAAAGACTTTTGGTGGTTGCACCCAAAAATTTGCTGGCCAATTATGAAAATTATTTTGGTTGGTGGTAGCCTGCAGATCATTAGGGAGTTATACATAGGTACCAAAGGTTTTTACTTTTAAGATTATTAGAATCGTATGGAAAACAATAAATAAATGCGTATCATTTCATTCAACATATCTCAGTTATGAAGAAGGGTGAGTATGAAGACTTAATGCATGTTTCAGAAATTAGATTGCTTATAATGTAACGCGGCAGATATAAATTCTGATTCGAGCCTAGAGCTAATACTTCTGTCTTTCCTCTCTCTCTCTTTATATATATATATATATATATGTGTGTGTGTGTGTGTGTGTGTGTGTGTAAATTCTAACTTCTTTCCAGCTATGAATGGTGAGGCTTTAGGCCAACTATCAATGTCTGTAAATGCACACTTAAGCTCCTGCATGCTAGTGACAAAAGGTCATGTATGTAGAAGAAAATTAATCCGTATGTCAAGATTTGCAAAATATAAATCTTTGTTCTAACTAAAAGATATAATGTTGTTTTGAACTTTTTTTTACTCTTTCTTGTGTGTAAAAAAACTCTAGATGGGAATAATGAGATGAATTACATATCCGGGATAAGCTTTCCTATTATAAAGCAACTGGAAATGGTGTGAAATTGTTTGTAGCGACATTTTAACCACAAGAAGGAGTTGTATAATATAATTAATAAAAAGTTACAATTTTCAAATGTGATCAAATTTGATTTTTCTAGCTCTAGAGCAAATGTGAAAACAAAGTCAAGCTTCCGAAGTTGAATAAATCTTTAGTTATGAAGTGTTTACTAGGTCAAGCTTAATAAACTAACAAGCATTAAAATATATCAAAGTTTCTTTTTACATTTCACAACTCTATTTAGTTGCAAAAACAATATTTTCGTATATTTTTAATCTCCGTTTCACCTATTTTCCAATTCTTATGGAATGTATGGAAAACTAGAAAATGCGTTTTCCATCCATTTGTTAAAACTGAAACCTACATTCTCCTTTTAATTACTTTCTATTACCACAACTTTATCCCAACCTCTACCGCAACCACTACAACCGCACCACCTGAGAAAGAGAGCATTATAGTTTATTTATTTTTTCAAAAAGAGAAAAATGTGAAGAGGTCTTGTGAAACTGAGAATAATATTAAACATTTAATTTGTAACTTCTAAAATCAGAGTAAATTTGGAAATTTGAAGACAATGAAATCAAGTTTTATTGGCATATAAAGAGGCAATAATGAAGTCCAAACACCTAGCAGCAATTATAGAATAGTCATGTCAGCTATTGGCATATAAACATTCCTCAACTAATTCATCAAAACATCCTATACATGAAGCTGCAAAACCATCTTCTTTATCGGTGTTGTGAAAGTGCCCCAACAACAATAAATGGGAACTTTATCGACAATGAAATAGACTTGAGGAGAACTGCTCTTTTCTATCACATGGACTGAAATGGAGCATTGTAACAACCATTGGACCCCCAGGCATAAAATATCACAAGCTGTAGGTAACATATATTCATGATTATTTGGCATTTGACCCCATTATTTTTGGCAAGTTCTGATTGGGTCTCATAATGTTCAATCCTTAGATTTTATTCCACCAAAAAACATCATAAATACTCATTGTGTCACATATATCAACAATATACTTCATAAAATGTGTAATTATGACTTTTTGTGTCAAAGTTAAAACTGTAAATAATTGGGGCGTGGGGGCTAAACCCCTAATAACTCAAAAATTTATTATTTTTTGGCAGATGATTATACATCCCCATAAGAAGGGGTGTCGATTTTTTGCATGACACGAACACGACACAAAGTTAGTGCGTTAGGGATGAGATTTCTACACACGAACCCGACAAAAACACTACTACTCACCAATATGGATAATAATGGGTCAGATTAGTAACAAATGTGATTAACCTAAAAATGACACCAATAATTTTGGTTCAATGGAATTACACTAAGAAATCATTGGATACTTTTATACCCTAATACATAACAACCTTTTAGTTGACACACTCTATGAGTGAGATGCTCAGTTGAGGGAACACGAACCTAGCATTAAGTTACAGGTCATGTGTGTGTGTGTCAACTCGAACACGATACAATTACTAAGTCATTTAATATGATTAGTTTGAAATATCATATCATAGTTAGCTAAAACTTGACAAGACCCCAAAAAACATGACCCTCGGGACATGATAAACACAATTTGCCACCACTACCCGTCTGAGCAAACCCAAGACAAATTTCGAGGATGGCTAGAAGATCACATAAAATATTTGGGCGGGTATAAAAGAGGAACTAGTACAAGCATCCTTATTTCTTGTAGCACAAACGGCCAATCGTAACGTACATATCTGCGACAAATGTAAAATATTACGAAAGCAAGAGAAACATGTGTGTATCTGGCTGTCTATATTTTGAATAGCATAAGGTCTTTGAGGTAAAAAACACGAAAAATAATGGAGAGTTACAGATGTTTGTTTGTGACCTAATATTTAGAATTTGTCAATGTCTTATTTCTACAAGAAACATATAATAAAAAATAGCATTAATCATTTATTATTGATGAAATATCCAGCAACCTCAAAACGTAAATGTTTGGTTATCTATTTGAAGTTGCTTTGAATTTAAAGAGTAAAAAATTCTAAGAAATTCATAAACAATAATATAGATATGGTCAAATAACCTTTCCCCATACTTATTTACCACATCCCAAGAAAGCTCCAATTGCAAGAAACGCCTACTTTTTAAAAAATTCAACTAAAGAGGAAATAAAGATGAGCACTTCTAGGGAGTCCGAATTTTTGACAGAATTTTAGGTGACAAACTGACGTGTCGGCTTGTTATTGGTTGGTTTTGAGGTTCCGCTGGCGCGGACCCCATAAACCAACCAATAACAAGCGAACCTCAAAACCAACCAATAACAAGCCGACACGTCAGTTTGTCACCCAAAATTCTGTCAAAAATTCGGGCAGAATAGTATTTTTGAATAAAGATATGACTCGGACATGCACTATGCATGTACAATGAACTATGTGCAAGGTAAAGAGACTAGTAAAATTTCTTTAGAAATATTTTAGGTGGAATCAGAAACTTTTCGTAATCATTGATTGATTTTTGTCACCTAATTTCACTAAAAACATTAATTATATATAAAAAAAAATTAGAGGACCCTGACCCTACACACATATACGTACACGCACGCGAGCACACAAAAAACAAAATTTGAGAGGGAGTGAATAAGATTTTTCGATGGCATTAATACAATTATGCATTAATGGTTTCCTTGACTAGTGCAAGTGTGCAACATTTCATATCATGAACAAAAGACATTTAATAGCACTAAAACAACCAAATCATCAAAGAAGATATTGTGGTTGATCCATTAAGCTTTATTTCACTTCCTTATCTCTTACTCTTATTTTTTTTCACGTTTACCAAGACTTTAATCTCTACCTCCACACAATTGTGTATATATTGCACAAACAAAAGGTATCCAATCTTAACTTTTCAATCCCATCTTTCAGGCCAAAAGAAGTATATACACTAATCAAACGAAGAAATGAGGCAACTTTTTGGACTAAGATGAGTGGTAGGTGATTTCAAGCATTAACTTAATCGCATATCCACCCCCCTATGTTTAACTTTAAACCGACACTCTAACTCAAAATAAAAAGGTTGACCCCCTGATGTAAAACAAATAAAAAAGCAATAATTTTAATGATATGCAAACACTGAATAATTAAACATAAAATAAAAGATGACTCTGGCCAGCAGTCTGTGCTCCCTCCATTACCATTCATGATAATTCTAAACTAAAATTAAGAATCTTACAGCAAATAAACTGACATTTATTTTAATTATATACACAAACACATGTATATATTCAGATCGTTGCATGGGTATAATCTGTTCATCCAGCTAAGTTACACACACTTATGGCTAATTTGTCTACTTTGATGAGTGATTTTAATCATAAGTAGAGAACGAACTAATGAATATGAACCATAGTTTGGAAAATTAAATAAATTGGCAATTTTGAATTTTGGAGTGTGGCCCTTGAAGTTTGCACTTCTTGGCCTTCGACCCCGAAAATAACTTTTTCTTAATAAGTAAATCATTATATGAATAAATCACTGTTCTAAAAAATCCACCTATGCTTGAGGTTAGGGAGAAACGCGCCGCCTTAAGATTTTTACGCCTTATTCTTGGTAAAACTCTTAAGACGCACTTTTTTCTAAAAACAACAATGATTTAGTGAAACGTAATCACATTTTAAAGATTTTTTTTACAAACTGTACCATTATATCATCCAAAATAATCAAATAGTATTTTAATTTGCAAATATTCAGACATTTTCTATAATATGTACAATTTTAGTATTTTAATATCCTTGTTATGGTTAAAAAGTATTAAAATATATTAAGAAGACCTAAATGCCTTTTCACGCCTTTTTAGGCCTAATGTCTGCCTAGGGTTCTAAGGCTTAAGGCTTGGCAGCTATGCCTCGATTACGCACCGCGTTTTTTAGAACTTTGGAATAAACAGTGTGTGATCCTAGCATTATATCGGAAAAGATTATGAAAGACGAACAAAAATTTTATAATTGATTATATGTAGGAATAAACTGTAAGTGGCAAAGGTCATTTTAGGGTCAAAGTTTAAAAAGTGAAAATTTTCAGGGATAGGTGACCAAATAAATGAGAAATAAGATTCAATTAATTCAGTACCAGAACGCATGGTTTTGTTTGATTTAAAGTTTAGTCCAGACAGTCTCTCTACAAAAGTAAAATAATTTGTTTCTAATTCCACCAAGGAGCAACCAGAAATATGCTGGCATCTGACATTGATGCATGTCAGTCTTAACAAGACAAAGCAAGTTCCATAATTCTTGCCACACATCTTGTAGGAGAGGGGGAGTGGGGGACTCCTAACAATATCAAGAAATAATTTTTTTTCTAAATAAATAGAAGATAAAGAAAAAAACAACAAACACAAGTATGCAATAATACAGTCATCCCAAAAGGATATCTGGCAAGTATATCTCAAAAATAAAAATTGTTGACGTGACTTTATTTTCCTTGAGTGAAGAGATGGAGGAAAGTTGTAAAGGTGAGCCACCACATAACCATTTATTTTCTTATGCTGCTCATTTGGTTTGAGTTTTACCCTTTCCAAAAATCTAAAATGGTAAATTCACATACTATCTCATAATTGATGTCAAGAGTTTGAAAAATTAAATGCCAAAACCTTTCCAAAAAATTTAACCTCATTTTGGATGATTAGCATGCTTGAAGACTTACCTACTTAGACTTACAAGTGTACCAGGATAAAGTCGTGGTCTCGTAGGGTGACTCTCAAGAAGGATGTTAACATCATTTGTCCCTATGTTAACCTACGATCACCGGAGATGTAATAAAACTTTAGTACGTTAAGATGAAATAAAGTTACAAACCTTCTCACAAAACATTCATGCTAATACACACATAATGACTATAACATGAAATGAATTTCCTTCTGCAATTTTGAGATACACATACATGATATGCTACCCCATCAATCAGATCTTTGAAGTAATCCATCTCATATAGCTAGACCAACTTGGAAAGGTTCCCAATACTGGTGAGGCAAATGTACATTGAAAAATTCAGACCTAACAAATAAAAAATAAGATCATCACAGATTACAGTGATAGAAATAAATTTTGAAAATTTGGCACAGGAAAAGGGGACCGCTCACACCTCCCTCCGCATTTGTAGTACCGTGCACAAAAAAATATACAAGGTTGGTCTTCTACATTAGTGACCAACTAAACCCTAATTCGTCAAGACCGAGTAAAAAAGTGTACTTCCTACTAGATTTTCTGTTCCACAATTTATATTTATATTTACAATAAAACAACACTCTCAAAAGATTAATAAATTGAAAGTGTTTTCCGTGGGGAAAAAGGCAATGCCAACCAATAACAATTAGTCCTATGTAGCCTTTAGATGTGGGAACCATTATTAGTTCCTCAGTTAGTTGATTTATTATACATGTAACATGCTTTACCTAATTCATATAAATGACTTTAAAACTTGTAGAAACCAAGTTGGTGGGATAGTTCCATAAGAGAAAGGGCAATGCAAAACTTGTGGTCCATCAAAAACCTTCAATAAATAGATAGGTTTGATGTCTACTTACTACCCGTATAAGAAACCCTTCAAATCTTTATAAATGCAGTAAATTTCTTTACCTCAAAAGTTGAATATAATCTACAAGTTTTTTAACGAATTTACACAGCTAACCCTAATGGACTATAGAATGAAAAGAATTGAAATGGGAAACAATTGCACATACGCATATATTACTAGTTACTCATAAAACAAACATTTTAATATTTACAAACAAGAAAAGACAAAAATCAAAGTAAAATATTCCTTATCAATCATAAATTCTTGTGTACTTTGTATGAACGGGTTTAGAGATTAAATGGCATTAGATAAAAATCCAAACTGTCTTTCAGAGCCACTGCGTGTGTGTGTGTGTAAGAGAGAGAGAGAGAGAGAGAGAGAGAGAGAGAGAGAGAGATTAAAATGCTTAAGCTGTTGATTTATGTGGAATAGTGAAATGAGTTCAAGAGAAATATTTTATGAAGATGAAAATAAACACACAAAAAAGCTAAAAATCACCACAAGCAGGACCACATACCATGTACTAAAATTCCATTCTGTTCATTGTCAATAAAAAAAAAAGGGGTAAAACTAAATAAACTTGGCTTATGTTTCCCGATATGTGACTCAAGGGTCGAAGGGTTAATCATTGAATTGCCGTAAAACTACTTAAAATTCACCGCTCAAACACAATGAATCTATCATATCCAGTAGAATTATACAACCCAAAATACACACACGCACGCGCTCGCGCGCGCGCGCGCACGGAGAGAGAGAGAGAGAGAGAGAGAGAGAGAGAGAGAGAGAGAGAGAGAGAGAGAGAGAGAGAGAGAGAGAGAGAGAGAGAGAGAGATATGAACATTGACAAGCAAACCACATCCAATATAACTCAAAACCATAAAAGGAATCAATTAAACCACACATGAATTCAGAAAATAATACACACACATGTATACAGATAGATAGAGAGAGAAGATTATACTATACCATGGCAATCGAAACAAATCTGAGGCAGAATTTTGTTGACCCCCTCTGTATCTTCCCACAGCTTTATTGAACCGCAAAAATATGAATAGACAGAATATGCAGTTCAAGAAAGCTGTGGAAGAATACAAAGAGTGCCATGTAGTAGTAAACAACCTAACTAACCCTACTAGTTTTTTCTTTTAACAGAGACCTATATATATTGATATATATATTTGTAGAGAGAGAGAAAAAGAGAAAGTAAAGAGAGAGAGAGAGAGAGAGAAAAGAGAGAGAAAGGATGAAGTGTAGGTTTAGGGGAGAACGGGAGGCAATATTTATAGGGAAATGAGGTCTTTTTACCACCAATCCCGAGAAGAATATGGGTATAAGAAAACTCATGAAACCCCACCTTCTTCTTTTTTTCAACCTATATTTATTTACATTAAAAAGCTGACTACGTTTGATCCCATTAATGATAAAAAAAAAAATGGGTCTTTTACACTTAATTACACCCAGTTTTATGATTTGGCTAGCTGTCATTAACTTTAATTGAATTTGGTACACACTATGTTAATTGTCCGTTGAATTTAAGGGCATTTAACGAAAGAAAAAAGTCAATGATTTATTTCCCTAGATAATTTGTAGTCCAATTTTGTTTTTGAAAAATATTATTTTAGCCTTAATAGTAAGGTCAGCCCTCAGATAAGTGATATCATGACTGATAAGAACCCGTGATCATATGAAACTTCCACTCTAATATTTTTAGGTAATTCTGGTTAGAATGTCATTAGAAGGTGTTGAGGTAACATTGTGGCGTCAACAAATGCCATTATTAAGCAATAAATGTAACATTTTTAGGACCCTAAACATTTAACATTTACTATAAAATATTTTTGTTTCCAACTTTCTTCAATTTTACTATTTTTCACATTCTTTTTACTAGTTTTAGTTATTATTGATTTAATCTAAATATGAACCGAGCATGTACTAATGTTAAATAAAAATTACGGGCAGGTACTTAAATCTAAATCCCATATTATAAAAATACAGAGCTAAAAGGCCCAAAATAAATTGTATATAGATTATAACGGTTACTAGAATCATAGTTGTATATAGGGGATGAATAACAAAGTTTTGTAACAGCTTGTGAATAAGTCATATACATATACGCAGGGCTAGGATGCAGGCACCCGGATCCAATGGTGGTAGTAACCCTAGTGGGGTACAAAAATGGGTCCCCACTCTTAGATCTGTCCATATTTATAAGAACAAGAGTTTTGTACCCACGCGCTTTGAATTGATAAAATTTTGGAAGTCCTTCAATTTAAAACCACCATGTTTTTTCACAATTGTTTTAGTTTCCAATGTCTTTGTGGGGAAGTTAGGAAACTCAAGGTTTTATTTTCGGCGAAGGAACTCGTTATTTTTGTTCTAGCAACTATTATAGCGACGTTATTTTATAAAGAAATGAATCACATAATGTCGGAAAAAAGTTTGATGTCTTTCAGACATCAAATTATTTGAAGTTTTGGATTCTGATTGGTAAATAGTATTGGTGGGGACTCACATGATTTATGAAAATGGGTCCGCACTAGCGGCATTGACCAATCAGAATTCAAGACATCAAATTTCTATCCCATAATGTCTAGCGTTTTTAATTACTTATTTTCATAGTTTTTCATCATTCCAAATTGTTTGATTTAACATGTAATTTCTCCTCTTTCATAATTCTTATAGATTATATGTGAAATTATAAATTTGAAGTTGAATGTTATATGTTTTTAGTTTAATTCGTGGAATACACACACACAATCCAATTTAAAATTAGCTAAGAAGAGATATTCTCCAATTTTAATTTATGTAGCAGATTCACAAGTTCACAAGAACAAATTTCAATTAATGCAATGAGATTGATAACTTGATTAATCAAAATAAAATTATTCCAATTTTATCCATTTTATCCTAAGCATACATCTATGTGATTTAATAAAGTAAATTGCGAAAATCACAACCACAACGCACCAATGTACGAGGACAATCCAAATGGAAAAACCTCGGATGGCTGGGCCTAGACAAAATCCACTACAACATAGGTTTTCAAGAGACTCAAAAGACTTACAGACATTGACTCACTCAAGACATGCTTATGCCGTCCTCGACCTCCGAATTTGTAGTACGCGAAGCTCCAACGCGTTGCTCGACACTCCTCGTGTCGCGGTATCCACCGCAGCCCAAAACCACCGTCGCCACTAAGCTTGAATGCAGAGATCCATCGCAAACTTGCTTGTTGAATGTCAAGATGATTTATGGGGTTTTGTTTCAAAAGTTGAAAATGGTGTTAGAGATTGATTTTACCAAAAAGAGGGAAGTTATGAAAAATGCTCTAAAGAGAATATGGAACTTCCTTAGGTTGAGAAACTCATTTTCGTCCATATCATATAACTGAAAAAGTAGTGGACCAAAATAGTTGTTGGAAAATAACTGTTGAAAAATAAGTTAAAAAATTCAGATCTGACAGAACCCGTTCGAACGAGGTCGTTCGAACGACTTGTCGTTCAAACGAGTTATCTAATGGAATTCCAGTGTCGAATTAGATAGGTCGTTAGAAATCTCGTTCGAATCAGATCGTTCGAACGATATTTCTAACAAGCTTCTAACGAGTTTCCAGTATAGCCTGGGGAATGTCGTTAGATCCAGGTCGTTCGAACGACCTGGAGAAAACTTCGAACGAGATTTCTATTTTTTTCAATAAACTGTTCAAATTAATTTCAAAAATAGTTCATTATGAAAATTAAATATTTACGAACATTACTCTATATGAAAATTTCTCGTTTATAAAAAATACTCCAACACATAAAATTGATTTTGGTCATATACCTTTTAGAAGAGCGAACATGGCGTGCATATTAATGTCGCGTGAACTTTGGATGCAATGCTCGAATCTTTACGGTTCAATAAAGCTTGATGAGGAATGACCTGAAATTATTTTGTTCAACAGAATGTAGCCAATATAACAAATGACTCGATTGGAAATTTGTCCTTACAAATCTCTCCCTTTGGCTATTCCGGGACAAAACAGAATAATAAAACAGAAATAAAAATACTGAATTTGCTACGCCAGCCGTCAAGCCGATTCTAAAGCCCGTCCCAAAAACTAAAAAAAAGACAGACTCAATGACACGACTGACGATGTTGTAAAAGAGTAGGTGATGTATCCTACACACATGAAACAACAAATTCATAAACGCATGGGGAAGTAGAGAATGGAACATATATAAAACAATGTGTTAGCAGATGTTGTGAATTATAAATGAACTCTCCCTAAAATATGCATATGTTGAATATTAAGAAATTAACTCCCCCTAAATTATGTATTTCCCTTATCAATATTTCTCCCCCTTTTTGTCTGGAAAAGACAAAGAGATAAATGGCCTGCATGTTAAATGATAATCGAGAGAACAAGAGGCAATAAACCAATAAATATGAAGAAATAAAGTGACAAAGGAAATAACATGATGATTCATTAACCAATAGGAAATGGAAAATATTCAAAGTGCATACACATCACAAGGAAAAAATCCAAACTAAAGGAAACAATACAAGAAATAAAATATCCACTCATCCTCACAAGTACATTGAGAAAGGAAATTAAAAACAAGGTACATCAAGGGGCAGGAGCATCATGTGGAGAATCATCGAGAAGAGAGCCGGAGCCGGAACCGAATGAGCCTGCACCGCGGCGCATCTCCATACGGCGAATGGCATCAAGGTGCTCTAATAGAAGAGAGTCCCGATGTGCCTGGGCTTCATCTATGTGCGCTTGAGCCTCCTCCCGGCGAGCTTGTGCCTCTCGGTCTTGCTGTATAGAAACCAAAAGCTCCTACAATAGCGCCCTGTCTTGACGTCTATCTTCCTGAATCTGCTCAACTTGTGAACAAACAAACAAAATATCCTCCGACTCTACAGGGGAGGGAGCATAGGAAGAAGAGGGTCGATGGATAGAGCGAGAGGGTGCGGGACGACTGGGGGCAGGGTGGGAGGAAGTGGCGGAGTGAGAGGAGGGGGAGGGAGTGAGGTGAGGGGTATCGGGGGGAAAATGACCACGAGGCCGGCTGACCGATGACATGTCAATGGTTTGGAATTTGGTGTCGGGGACATCGATGGATAGGCGGGGGAAGCCGGCGGCAAGACAAAATCGGGTAATAATAGCCGCAAATAGGAGGGCTTGGCGAGCGGGACTGGAAGGGAGGATCCTAACCGTCCGAATGACAATAAAGATGAAAGAGGGGAGTTCAATGGAAGCCCTAATGCTAATGGAAAACATAAGGTCCATGTGAATTTTGGTTATTTGGGTTGTGTTCGCACGAGGAATAAGACAGGCACACACGATCCAATTAAGGACCATAAAATCGGGATGTAAATATTTGTGAAAGATTGTGACAATGGCGGGAGGGAGGAGCCTAAAAACGGTGCTTAAAACTAGGGAAGGGTCAGGATGAGTATCGAAAGTCCATAGGAAGGAGGGATTATTGACCCTAGTTAAGGGGATGAGATGAGCAATGGATTCGAGAGAGACAATAATTTCCCTACAACGAAGTCGAGAATAAATGTGATTCTCCCTATCATGCATCCCAAAATAAAATTCCACAATGAAATCGGGAAATATAGGATCCATGAGTGAGAATAGAGGGTGTCCCACCCTAAATCAGAAATCCATGAATGCACAGTAGTGCCGTGGAGGGATTAGAGATTAACAAGTTTCCCCCGAACAATATAGCATGTAGAGAAACCTTGGATATGATATTGGGTGTGTGCGGAGAGAGATCCCTAATGCGGTTTAACGTCAGGGATAGCTGCATTGGCATTGGACTCCTCATCGGAGGAAGAGGAGCGTTCCTCGGGAGAGTCACGAATGCGACGTGGGCGACGGTTATGGGCCATGTTAAACTAGAATGAGACTAGAACCTACCCAACCAAAATTCCAACCAAATCACCAAACACACCAACAATCCAACAAACCAATCAGTAATAAGCCCATCCCCCATTAGGTATAAATGAAAATAAAAGAAAAAAAATTATTTAAGATAAATTCCATGAAATTAAAAAAAAATAATTTGAGAAAACTGATATTATCATGGAATATAGCTTAACTAGGGGCAACACAAACAAAAATCAGAGAAAATAAAATGGCCCCCAAAAAATTGTAGAGATATACACAAATTTATACATGAATGAAATGTTCACAGATCCTAATATGCTTGGTTCTAGAGTGTTGAACGGGATTACGTAAAATGTGAATGGCACTAGTATTGTCATAATAGATGATCATAGTGCCTTGAGAGATACCGTAATCTTCCAACATTTATTTCATCCAAATGAGTTGAGTGAAACAACTCCCGGCGGCTATGTATTCGGCCTCCGTCGTGGATAAAGAAATAGTATTTTGTTTCTTGCTCATCCATGAGACAAGTGCACTTCCAAAGTGGAAACAACCGCCAGAGGTACTTTTGCATCCATCAACATCTCCTGCCCAAATGGCGTCTGAATATGCCGATAGACAATCATTTATGTCAAAAGAATACCGAATTCCAAAAGACAGGGTCCCACTAACATATTTGATAATATGTTTAATAGCAAGTAAATGAGACTCTTTTGGGGCGGCTTGATAACGGGCACAAACTCCTACACTAAAGGAAATATTCAGACGACTAGAGGTTAGGTAAAGTAAACTACCTATCATACTTCTAAAAAGTGTGTGCTCTACATCCTTTCCTTCGATATCCTTACTAAGTTTAATCGATGAACTCATAGGAGTGCGTGCATGTTTAGCGAATTCGAGTTTAAATTTCTTAACAAGGTCTTTAGCATACTTAGTTTGGGACAAAAATATCTCACTTTTGAGTTGACGAACTTGAAGACCTAGAAAGGAAGTAAGTTCACCTACCATACTCATCTCAAATTCATTGTGCATTTCTTTTGAAAAAAATTGAGTATGTTTGTCACACGTAGACCCAAACACTATGTCGTCGACATATACTTGAGCAACTAGGATAGCTTTTTCATCACGACGAACGAAAAGTGTCATATCTTCTCCCCCTCTAAAAAATCCACGAGAAAGGAGATAAGAAATGAGTCTTTCATACCAAGCACGGGGTGCTTGTTTCAAGCCATATAGCACTTTCTTTAAGAAGAAGACATGATTAGGATGCTTTGGGTCTTCAAACCCTTTCGGTTGTTCAACATAGACTTCTTCTTGAATAATACCATTTAAAAAGGCACTTTTTACATTCATTTGATATAATTTAAATTGGAGGTGACATGCTATGACGAGTAAAAGGCGAACCGATTCTAACCTAGCAACAAGAGCAAAAGTTTCTTCAAAGTCAACACCTTCTATTTGGGTGTATCCTTGTGCAACCGATCTAGCTTTATTACGAACAATGACACCATTTTCATCCATTTTATTTTTGAAAATCCATTTGGTGCCAATGGCATTTGTATTAGAAGGCTTAGGGACTGATTCCTAAACATCATTTTTCTTAAATTGAAACAGTTATTCTTGCATAACATTAATCCAATGTTCATCTTTGTGACACCCCGACTTATTAAATACCGGGTAGCTACTCCTTTATTCAAATTAATTCAAAATGTCAAGTTCGTTCAGCTCGTAGCATCACTGTCTAAAATATTTTAACAATTACTAGCCACCTAATATTTAAAAAGTGAGTTGTCAATTTTAATTAAATCTGATTAACATGCAATAAGTAGATAAAAAAATCTAACATAACCACCACAACATAATGACAATAGAATAACCAGAAAAATAGTAATGAGTCTGGAGGAATACTCCTACCAACAATCCGAATACAGAAATAAATAAATACCAAGTCCGCATCACTAAATTAATTACAACCCGAAATCTGAAATAACTAAATAGGTAGAATGTCTCTAAAAGAGATGGGGCAACATGCCCAACAAATGAGAAAATCTGAAAATATAGAGTCAAGATCGAAAGTGGAGACGTCTACTGTCAAGGTTCTATAAATTCCACAGCAGCTAGAGTTAATCACCGGAATAGAACTCCTATGTATGGTGTCCTTGTGGCTGGGCACCTAAAAGGTTGTTACAAAAAAATATATTTGGAAACAAACGAGTCAGAGCCCGATTGTGAAAACAGTTTAAAATATAAAAAGTGTTTTAATGACATAAAACAATGAATGCAAAATACATGTTAGGACGTGCTCTCACATGAAATACTCACCTCTCGACTATCTGTGCACTCCTAACGTATCCGTAATCTAATCTAGTTATGCCCGTAACTAACTAGTCCAATATAAAATCTAACATTATTATACGATTCACGATTTAATTCCCGACATCTTATTTTCAACAGAGTGTTTTACTCTTCTACACAGTTTCCCATTTTAGTACTACTAATCACTAGAGGTCTTCCATTTTATCTTTCACAAAACGTTGATATTATAGATACTCGCATTTATACATGACATTTCATTTCAATTAACAGTATATTATTTTCATCATAACTATACAATACTAGCACCCCGAGACTAAGCTGCGGTGCACACATACCCTGCTATCCAATCCCGATACATCACGTACATAAGGACCACACATTCCGAATCTCTCAGGAATCGTTCCCAAATAACAACAATCACACAAAATGGAGGCGAACATAGTTCACATCACATGGGTCATGCACATACCTACGCTCCCATGATCAGCAGACTTATTAATTTCTCAATAAGTCCTTCTTTGCCCTATGTCCTCGAGGAACCAATCTAAATCCCCCCGTAGGCACACAAAGATTAGATGGCCCTAATCGAATGAAGACCTCCCGTGATAGCAAGTATGGTAGGTATGTTATACACATAAAACCACATATTCTAAGCATTCGCACATCTTAGATATCTCAATATATTAATAGAGGTACACTTCTCGTTCTTGTATCATCATTTAATATCATACGCTTATAAGTCTCCAATTTATATACATTAAAGTTGTCAACTCTTCTCACGTCGTAATTAGATACTCGTTTCCTAATTCATAAAGGTCATTCGATTTACTACAAGATTCCATGTTATACTCCTCAACGTACTCCAATCTCCCAATTATACCCACTAGTCAATAAGGGAAGGTTATTACTCCATTAAATAAGCCTACGGGACATTTGAAATAAAATCTGGCCTAAAAGGCCATTATGTCAACTCGTTAGAAGTCTCGTTCGATCGAGGTCGTTCGAACGAAAGGCTTCGAATGAACTACCAACTCGTTAGAAGGGATACTGTCATCTTGTTAGAAGTCTCGTTCGAACGACCTTGGCAGGTCTTCTAACGAGATGGCAGTTTGCGCCCAGAAATTCTTCACTTCGTTTTTCTCAATTTTTTTCTTCTCTAAACTCATCCTAAGATCATCCCAATGGAATTTCAATGTTCTTAAACTTCTCTAAACCCTCTTAGGTCGTTTCTTAATATATTTTTGGGGTCAAATCCTCCTAAACAACATGTAAGTATCATTCATCCCCAAATTTGTACCCCAAACCTTATGAACATGAACCCATAATTTTAATGTCTACAATTACACCTTATAAATCCATTTTTTAAATCATCAAAAGATATATATTGGATATGAAATTCATCCATAGCCATTCTACATGCAATCCCTATATAAGATTACGAGTTCTATCTCCAATTTCATGGGTTTTCATCAAACTTTCAATTCAAGACATATATTCAATTCTAAGCATGAAGGAAACATTCGCTTGAAATTATGTAATTAAACCACTTGCCTTAGATGTTCTGATTTGATGTATAAGGATGAAGGTTGATTCTCCTCTTTCTTTCTGCAGAATTTCTCCCAAGGATGGTGATAGTGGCTAGGGGTTTCTTTTGGAACCTCTTAAGACTCTCCCTATAACTCTCGTAGCTCACTACTTGATAAATGCTGATAATGGACTTAATGGGTTCATTACTAATATAAAATTAACCTCTAAAATTCGTGGGTTTTAATTCCCCTATTTTTAAAATTACCAAACTACACTTTTGGGTTGCCGGTATGGCCTAAAAATGCCCCGAGACCCAAACTAAACCCTCGGCTAGTGTTTTCCGACTATTTCGACCCATCCGGACACGTTGGCGCACTCAAAATGACCATTCGGTTGATAAAAATATAATTCACTTTTAATTCAAATAATTTCATTTATGACGCGACTGACACGCGCGTTCCAACTAAATTTCCAAATTGTCGTATTTCTGTCTCGTGACAATTTAAATATTCAATACTCATGAATTCTCAATTTTAACATCATAATCAAATACCAACTCACATCTCGCTAGTATTTATATCCGGATTAATTCCCAATTAATTCTCATTTAATTCGATTAATCCTTTAAAATAAACTCAATAAAATTACGGGGTATCATACTTCCCCCCTAATAACAGAATTTCGTCCCAAAATTTGGAACTAAAGAGTACCTGGTAAAAACATCTCCGAATAACGCTCGCGCATCTCATCCTCGCGCTCCCATGTGGACTCCTCGGCATTATGATGCCGCCACTGAACACGTACTAACGGTATTATCTTCAACCTCAATTTTCGCTCGCTTCGGTCCAAATTAGCAATCGGCCCCTCCTCGTAGGAACTATCGGGCTGAAGATCGATGTCCTCCAAAGCAATGTGAGTATGGGCCGAATCATCCCTAAGATATTTCCTTAGCGAGGAAATATGGAATATATTATGAATCCTATGCAAGTGCTCCGGTAGCCCAAGTCTGTATGCGACTGGCCCAACACGCTCGATGATAGGAAATGGCCTCACATATCTTGGTGCCAGTTTCCCCTTCTTCCCAAAACGCATAATCCCCTTCATAGGAGATATTCTGAGTAACACTTGGTCCCCTACTTTGAATTCTCTGAAGAACCTCTTGGCATCGCCATAGCTCTTCTGCCGGTCCTGAGCTACCCGAATGCAGCTCCGTATCATCTCTATCCTTGCCGAAGTGTCCTGAATCACTTCCGGTCCAAGGAGTTTGTTATCCCCCACCTCTAACCAACATGCTGGGGAACGATAAGGTCTACCGTAAAACGCCTCAAATGGATCCATGCCAATGGTTAACTGATAGGAGTTATTATAAGCAAACTCCACCAGTGGAAGGTACTGCTCCCAACCACCCCCAAAGTCTAGGATGCACATACGCAACATGTCCTCCAACATCTGATTTGTCCGTTCGGTTTGCCCATCCGTCTGCGGGTGATAATTCATACTCAACCACAACTCCGTACCCATAGCCTCCTTGAAACTCTCCTAAAATCGTGAAATAAATATCTTGTCTCGGTCAGACACGATATTTAGAGGCACACCGTGAAGTCTCACTATTTCCGTAATGAAAAGCTGGACATACTGTCCAGTAGTGTAGTCGGTCCTCACGGGCAGAAAATGAGTAACTTTGGTTAACCTATCCACAATTACCCATATGGAGTCGTGACCCCTCTGTGACGTAGGTAACCTCGTGATAAAGCCTATGGATATGCTCTCCCATATCCACGTCGGAACCTCTAATGGCTGTAGAAGTCCTGCCGATTTCTGATGGTCCACCTTTACTAGCTGACAAGTGGCATATTTAGAAACAAACACAGCGATATCTCTCTTCACCCCGCTCCACCAATACTGTCGTCTCATGTCTTGGTACATCTTATCCCCACCAGGGTGTACCGCGAACCGTGAGCCATGCGACTCTTCCATTACCTCGTGTCGCAAGTCTTCCCCTTCCGGAACAACCAGTCTACCATTGAAGTGTAATCCCCCATCTGAACTAACAGTATATGAATCGGTTCCCTCTGCTAGTAATTAAACTATCTGCTCCTGACAGAACGAGTCATTTTCCTGGGCCTTTATCACTTTCATAACAATCTGCGGTGTAACAGTCATCACAGACATGAATGATCGGGCCACTACATCCTGGTGTCCCAACTCCTTCCACTTAGCTTTCCACACCTCGGTTACCTCATTTAATGGCCTACGGCTCAACGCGTCTGCTACCACATTAGCCTTCCCTAGGTGATACTGGATATCGAACTGATAATCATTCACAAACTCAAGCCACCGTCGTTGATGCATATTCAGCTCCTTCTGCGTGAAGAGGTATTGTAGAGACTTGTGGTCTATGAACAACCAAAATTTCTCCCCCAGGAGATAGTGTCTCCAAATCCGAAGAGCGAATACAACTGCCGCTAATTCCAAGTCGTGGGTGGGGTAATTCCTCTCGTGAGGCTTAAGATTACGGGAAGCATAAGCTATGGCCTGACTCTCCTGTTGTAGAACACTTCCAAGTCCTTGTAAGGATGCATCGGTGTAGACTAGATACTCAACTCCCGGTCTGGGCAGTGCTAACACAGGCACTGAGGTCAACTTGTCCTTCAACTCATCGAATGCCAACTGACAGGCATCGCTTCAGATGAATGGCACACCCTTGCGAGTCAGATGTGTTAAAGGACCTGCTATCTTTTAAAAACCCCGGATAAACCTCCTATTGTATCCCGTTAAGCCCAAGAAACTACGGATCTCAATCGGCGTCGTGGGCTGTCCCCACTCCCTCACCATGGATACCTTCCTCGGATCAACAGATATCCTCCGATCTGAAATGATATGCCCCAAAAACTGAACCTCCTTCAGCCAAAACCCACACTTCTCATACTTTGCATATAGCTCGTTCTGACGTAGCGTCTGTAAAACCTGCCTCAAATGCTCGGCGTGCGCCTCTTCTGTCTGGGAGTAAACCAGGATGACATCAATAAAGACGATGACGAGCTGGTCTAGGAACTCTCTGAACACCCTATTCATTAAGTCCATAAACACGGTTGGAGCGTTGGTCAAGTCGAAAGGCATAACCCAAAACTCGTAGGAACCATATCTCGTCAAGAAAGAAGTCTTCGATACGTCATGTTCCCTGGTACGCAATTGATGGTATCCCGATCGTAAATCAATCTTTAAGAAGAAGGAAGCTCCTCTCAGCTGGTCGAATAAGTCATCGATTCGGGGCAACGGATACTTATTCCGTATTGTGACTTTATTCAACTCCCGATAATCTACACACAACCTCAATGATCCATCCCTCTTCTTTACGAACAACACAGGGGCACCCCACGACGAAGTACTCCTTCGAATAAACCCCTGACCCAACAACTACTCTATCTGATCCCGTAGCTCTCTCATCTCTGCTGGAGCCATACGGTAAGGTGCGCGGGAAATTGGCCAAGTGCCCGACGTCAAATCGATCACAAAATCTATCCCTCTACTCGAAGGTAGTCCAGGTATATCCTGAAATACATCAGCAAACTCCCTAACAACTGGAATCGAATCGAGTGGTAACACCACTTCCTTAGAGGTCTCCTCCTCTATATAGTATAGATGAGTGGACGATCCTGACTCAGGGTGAGGCATCGCCACTAGAAACATCTCCTGCCCGGGAATGGAAAATATAATACTCCTACTGAAATAATCAATCATGGATCGGTACGTAACTATCCAATCCATACCAATAATCGCATCATACTCGGTCATCTCTAATACTAACATATCAGCGGGTAGAGTAAACCTCCCGATCTCTATACCCACACCTCTACAAATAAGGGAAATCACGTAACCCCCACTCAACGGTGAATCTATGCAAATAACCGTGCTATCTGCAGTGTCTAACAACCCAATAGCGTGTGCAAATCTCGTGGCAATGAAACAGTGTGTGGCCCCCGTATCAAATAAAATACGCCCCATAGTCCCCTGAATAGAGAACATACCCTCAATGGCAGGTGGATCCTATGGGACGGCGGCCTGTTGGAGCTAATACACTCTCCCATACTAGAGCTGTCCCTGCTGAACTGGGACCGCTGGAATGGGTGGTAATGCTTCCATCTGTGGTGGTGCTGGGAGGGCGGTGGGAAACATAGGCCTCTGTGGCTCGTGCTGAGCACCCTGCTGCTGCTGCCGTGGGGCCCTGCCCCTATCAGGACAATCCTGGCGTTTGTGGCCAATCTTGCCACAAACGAAGCACTTCCCCGGGAAGTTTCCCCCTCGTTGTCCCTGCTGCCCATGGCCCTGATGGCCGTTACCATTCCTACCCTGACCATGCTGGCCCTGCTGAAACTGCTTCTGCTGACCATTCTGGCCCTGCTGGCCCTGATGGCCGTTCTGACCCTGATGGCCATGACGAAAACCTCCCTGTCCATTTTTGAAACCCCCAGATCTGAACCTCTTAAAATCCCCTTGCTGGGAACCCTGATCTCCCTGCCTATGCTGAAGCTGAGTAGATTGTGCCCCGCTGGCACCATTTCCCCCGGTCCTGCCCTGATGGCTGGACTCTCCTGATCTCTTACACTCAGACGTGTGAAAGCGGTGATCCTGGAAGTGAAGCAGTGCTGCGTTAATCACATCAGAATAAGTGGCCAACGAGAGGTTTCCCAACAAATGCTGACGGATCCTCTAAGTCAATCCATCCATGAACTTCTGAATCTTCTTCTCCTCTGATTGAATCTCATTAGGAACAATGTTCAAGAGATTAGTGAATTCGGCCTCATACTCGGCCACAGTCCTCCCCTCCTGCTTGAGGTTCATCAACTTCCTCCTCATTTCTGTGTGAACAGTTGATGGAAAATATTTACGGTCGAACCGCACCTAGAACTCCTGAATAGAAAGGGCGTCCCTCTCCTCCGTGGTGGTAATGGACTCCCACCACTGCAACGCTGATCCTACTAGCTTGAAAGTAGCCAGTATCTGCTTCTGAACATCCGTGCACTCGTACATCCTTAAATGCCTCTGAATGTCCTTCCTCCACTGACTGGACACTACAATGTTGGAGCTACCTGCAAACTCCGAAGGGTGTTCTTTCTGAAAAGCATCACGAACGTGTTCCCAAGCAGACGGGAATGCATGATCCTGAACTGGCGCGGCTACCGGCGCCTGAGGTGGTGCCTGCTGCACAACTACGAGGGCAGCATTTACCGCTTGGGCTACAATAGCAGCAACCTCTGCGGCATTCATGGTGCCCTGAACTGGTGCAGGCTGTGGCTCAGGCTGAACATCCCTAGGAACTCGCTGTGCACGTCGTGGAGGCATCTGAAATGGGAGTAAAGTCTTATAAGTTCGCAGTTATTATCTCAAAATAGCTGAAGAGCGAAACATACAAAAAAGAGTACAACAGTCCTAAAATATAGGGCTCTACATCAAAGAAAGCTCAGCGGAAACATAATAAGCCGTACAGATCCTAAGGACACTAGAACCTGATGCTCTGATACCACCTGTGACACCCCGACTAATTAAATACTGGGTATCTACTCCTTTATTCAAATTAATTTAAAATGTCAAGTTGGTTCAGTTCGGAGGATCACTGTCGAAAACATTTTAACAATTACAAGCCACCTAATATTTAAAAAGTGAGTTATCAATTTTAATTAAATCTGATTAACATGCAATAAGTATATCAAGAAATGCTAACATAACCACCACAACATAATGACAATAGAATAACTAGAAAAATAGTAATGAGTCTGGAGGAATACCCCTCACAACAATCCGAATACGGAAATAAACAAATACCAAGTCCGCATCACTAAATTAATTACAACTCGAAATCTGAAATAACTAAATAGGTAGAATGTATCTAAAAGAGATGGGGCAACATGCCCAGCAAATGAGAAAATCTGAAAATATAGAGTCAAGATCGAAAGTGGAGGCGTCTAATGTCAAGGTCCTGTAACTTCCACAGCAGTTGCAGTTCGTCACCGGAATAGAACTCCTATGCATGGTGTCCTTGTGGCTGGGCACCTAAAAGGTTTTTACAAGAAAATATATTTGGAAGCAAACGGGTCAGAGCCCGATTGTGAAAACAGTTTAAAATATAGCAAGTGTTTTAATGACATAAAACAATGAATGCAAAATACATGTTGGGACGTGCTCTCACATGAAATACTCACCTCTCGACTATCTGTGCACTCCGAACATATCCGTAATCTAATCTAGTTATGCCCGTAACTAACTAGTCCAATATAAAATCTAACGTTATTATACGATTCACAATTTAATTCCCGACATCTTATTTTAAACAGAGTCTTTTACTCTTCTACACAGTTTCCCATTTTAGTACTACTAATCACTAGAGGTCTTCCATTTTATCTTGCACAAAATGTTGATATTATAGATACTCACATTTATACATGACATTTCATTTCAATTAACCGTATATTATTTTCATCATAACTATACAATACTAACACCCCGAGACTAAGCTGCGGTACACACATACCCTGCTATCCAATCCCGATACATCACGTACATAAGGACCACACATTCCGAATCTCTCAGGAATCGTTCTCAAATAACAACAATCACACAAAATGGAGGCGAACATAGTTCACATCACATGGGTCACGCACATACCTACGCTCCCATGATCAGCAGACTTATTAATTTCTTAATAAGTCCTTCTTTGACCTATGTCCTCGAGGTACCAATCTAAATCCCCCCGTAGGCACACAAAGATTAGATGGCCCTAATCAAACGCAGACCGCCCGTGATAGCAAGTATGGTAGGTATGTTATACACATAAAACCACATATTCTAAGCATTCGCACATCTTAGATATCTCAATATATTAATAGAGGTATACTTCTCGTTCTTGTATCATCATTTAATATCATACGCTTATAAGTCCCCAATTTATATACATTAAAGTTGTCAACTCTTCTCACGTCGTAATTAGGTACTCGTTTCCTAATTCATAAAGGTCATTCGATTTACTACAAGATTCTATGTTATACTCCTCAACGTACTCCAATCTCCCAATTATACCCACTAGTCAATAAGGGAAGGTTATTACTCCAGTAAATAAGTCTACGGAACATTTGAAATAAAATCAGGCCTAAAAGGCCATTTTGTCAACTCGTTAGAAGTCTTGTTCGAACGAGGTCATTCGAACGAAAGGTTTCGAATGAACTACCAACTCGTTAGAAGGGATACTGTCATCTCGTTAGAAGTCTCGTTCGAACGAGGTCGTTCGAACAACCTGGTCTTCTAACGAGATGGCAGTTTGCGCCCAGAAATTCTTCACTTCGTTTTTCTCAATTTTTCTCTTCTCTAAACTCATCCTAAGATCATCCCAATGGCATTTTAATGTTCTTAAACTTCTCTAAACTCTCTTAGGTCATTTCTTAATATATTTTTGGGGTTAAATCCTCCTAAACAACATGTAATTATCATTCATCCCCAAATTTTTACCCCAAACCTTATGAACATGAACCCAGAATTTTAATGTCTACAATTACTCCTTATAAATACATTTTTTAAATCATCAAAAGATATATATTGGATATGAAATTCATCCATAGCAATTCTACATGCAATCCTCATTTAAGATTATGAGTTCTATCTCTAATTTCATGGGTTTTCATCAAACATTCAATTCAAGACATATATTCAATTCTAAGCATGGAGGAAACATTCGCTTGAAATTATGTAATTAAACCACTTGCCTTAGATGTTCTTATTTGATGTAGAAGGATGAAGGTTGATTCTCCTCTTTCTTTCTGCATAATTTCTCCCAAGGATAGTGATGGTGGCTAGGGGTTTCGTTTGGAACCTCTTAAGACTCTCCCTATAACTCCCGTAGCCCAGTACTTGATAAATGCTGATAATGGACTTAATGGGTACATTACTAATATAAAATTAACCTCTAAAATTCGTGGGTTTTAATCCCCCCATTTTTAAAATTACCAAACTACCCTTTTGGGTTGCCGGTATGGCCTAAAAATGCCCCGGGACCCAAACTTAACCCCCGGCTAGTGTTTTTCGACTATTTTGACCCATATGGACACGTTGGCGAAACTCAAAATGACCATTCGGTTTATAAAAATATAATTCACTTTTAATTCAAATAATTTCATTCCTGATGCGACTGACACGCGCGTTCCAACTAAATTTCCAAATTGTCGTATTTCTGTCTCGTGACAATTTAAATATTCAATACTCATGAAATTCTCAATTTTAACATCATAATCAAATACCAACTCACATCTCACTAGTATTTATATCCGGATTAATTCTCAATTAATTCTCATTTAATTCAATTAATCCTTTAAATAAAAATCAATAAAATTACGGGGTATTACAATCTTTTAATGCTTCTTTAAAGTTTTTAGGTTTAATTTTAGAAGTATAGCATAAATAGGTAACTTCATTTTCTAATTGCGCCCTAGTCTTCACACCTACCTCGGGATCTCCTATAATTTTTGAAGTGTCATGAATTTTATGCACCCAAGGAGTAGGATCCTTTTTCTCAGTAGTGGGAACAACCAAGTCATTTTGATATTCAATACTTTCAACATTGGACACAACATCACACTCACATGATAAATCTTCCTCATTATCAATTGATGTGATCGGAGCATCGTCTTTTATGACAACATTAATTGATTCCATGACTTTAGGGCTACTTAAGTTGAATACTCTAAAGGTTCTACTGTTTTGAGAATACCCTAGGAATATAACTTCATCACTCCTTGAGTCAAATTTGCCTAGAAGTTCTCTATCTCGAAGAATATAGCACGGACTACCAAACACTCTAAAGTAGGACAAATTAGGTTTCTTTCCCATCCACAATTCATATGGTGTTTTGTTAGTGTTAGGACGCAAATAAACCCTATTTACGGTGTGATATGCGATGTTAACCGCTTCGGCCCAAAACCTATGGGGCACATTTCTTATTAGGAGCATAGATCTTGCCATTTATTGGATCGTTCAATTTTTTCTTTCAACTATACCATTTTGTTGTGGAGTTCGAACGGCCGAGAATTCATGTTTAATTCCTATTTCATCACAAAAGGCATTCACACCGGATTCCTTGGATTCGGTTCCATTATCACTCCTAAAGTGATTTATGGTAACACCATGTTGATTTTGAAGAGTTCTACACATAACAGTAAGAAAATCAACAGTCTCGGATTTTTCTCTTAGAAAGCCTACAATAGAGTACCTAGAAAAATCATCCACCATTACTAAGATATATCGTTTTCCTCCTATGCTCTCGGTACGAGTGGGACCCATAAGGTCCATGTGTATTAATTCTAAGACAAAAGAGGTAGTTATAGTGTTTAACTTCTTATAAGAACTCTTAATTTGCTTTCCTAATTGACACGGCTCGCAAATAGTGGAGGTTGGCTTTCCAAGTGGTGGTAAGCCTCGAACTAACTCTTTTCTCACTAATCTATCAAGATCTCTAAATTTTACATGACCTACTCTTTGATGCCAAAGATCGGCAGATGAAGCTTTTTCACTATTGCAAACTAAAGATGATTTAGGAATAATTCCATAGAAATTGTCACTAGTTCTAACACCTTGTAAAATAGATTCACCCGATTGATCATATACAGTGCACTCCGATTGACTAAATTTAACATCAAGATTTTCATCACATAATTGGCTAATACTTATCAAATTATCCTTAAGACCATCAACATAAAGGATATTTTCAAGTTTAGGAAACCCGGAGATTTCAATAGATCCTCTACCCATGATTCGATATTTGCTACCATCCCCAAAGGTGACTTTACCATCTTTATAATTTTCAAGAGTGGTAAATAGAGATTTATCACCAGTCATATGTCTCGAACAACCACTATCAAAGTACCATTGTGAGGTATTTTGAGCCTTAAGAGCAATATGATAAACACAAGCTTTATTGGTGTGCTTTTTCTTAACCCAAGTTTGAGTTGTTTTATTTCCTTGTTGGCTCTAGTGTTATAATTAGAATTATTTGCTTATAATTTAGAAAACCTAAGTAACTCTTCCATCAGACCTTTAGAAGTATTTACTAGATACTCAACTTGGCTCTTAAGACTAGCTAAGGAGATATAGTGTTGTTTAGAAGAAGTGAAATGAGAGTTCTTTCCAAGCTTGTAGCAAAAGTCTTTAAGATGACCCCGTTTGTGACAATAAGTGCATACATAGGGTTGTTTTGGACTATATTTTAAAGATTGCATAGTAGGACTTATTTTAGAAACATTAGATTTGGTAACAAACTTAGCTACGGTTTCGGGTTTGACTTTTGATGAATCTCCTTCTTCATATCCTGTACCCTTTCTCACTTGATAACCTTTCTCCTTATATCCTAAAACAAGACCTAGAAATAATTTTTTTGTTCTTCCTGAATTAACCTCGAGTGTGACTTTAACTTTACGAGAGGACTCGAGATCTTTTTCAAGTGGGGAAATTTTCACTTCGAGAGGTTTTCTAATCTCTAAAGACTCATTAAGATCTTTGTTGACACCTTCCAAGGAGATAAGTAATTCACATTTTTCTTTACTTATCAAGATAAGCTTCTCAGAGAGAGATATCTTAATTGCCTCGAGTTGACTAACTAAAGCCTCCTTCTCCTTCAGGCCTTTCAACTCTTTTTCTAAAGTTAAGACTTTAAAGGTTAATCTTTTGTTAACTTTTTGAATACGAAGAGATTCAGTGTAAAGTTCAGAATAAGTGGATTGTAGTTCACTCTCATTTATATCACTATCACTCTCTTTTTCATCACTACTAGTAGAATGAGTGGAAATAACCTCAAGATTTTGCTCGAAATTGTCAACATTAAGGTATGACACACTTGAATTACTAGCATGGCTTGCCATAAAGGCAGTGAAGTTATTTCTAGACGGGTTAGAGTCATTAGAGTCTTCAGACTCATTATCACTGTCGCTTAGAGTGGCATTGAAAACTGCTTTTTCTTTGCCTTGTCTTTTAAGTTTTGTATGGCACTCGAATGCTCTATGACCACGTCCCTCACACTCAAAGCATCTATCTGAATCATCCCTTTCAAAATTATCTTTGTTGAACTTCTTTGGATCCTGATTATTGAATTTTCTATTTCCTTTGTTTTTGTTCTCAAATTTTGGTTTTTTAAATTTAGAGTTTTTCTTTTTGAATTTGAGATTTTTTTTAAATTTTTTAGCAAATAAAGCTATATCATCAGCATCTATATCAGACTCATCAGAATCAGACACATCTAATTTATTAACTTTTAAGGCAACACCTTTATCTTTGCTTTTGTTATCTTTAGGAAACATATCTAGTTCATAAGTTTGAAGATCACCAACAAGTTCTTCAAGTTTTAAAGTATTTAGATTTCCTAATGAATTAAGAACAGTGACTTTAGGAATGAACCGCATAGGAAGACATCTAAGAATTTTCTTAACAACAACATCTTCAGGTATTTTTTCACCAAGGTTAAAGCAAGAATTAACAATATTAGATATACGAGCATAAAACTCATCAAATGTTTCAGATTCTTTCATAGTCATCGTTTCAAATTGGGTTGTTAAGTTTGAAGTTTTGAAGCTTTAACTATACTGGTTCCCTCATGAGTAACTCGGAGAATATTCCAAACTTCCTTTGACGTTTCTCACGTCATTATACGACAAAAATCATCGGGGGACACTGCACCAAATAAGGCATTTAAACCTTTAGAGTTAAAGTTATACCATTTTAGTTCTTCCTCACACCACTGTTATACAGGATTCAAAATAATTTCATCATTAACTACCATAGTAGGAGGGGACCAACCTCTTTCAACAATAACCCAAACACGTTCATCAATTGATTTAAGAGCAGTTTTCATACGTGCTTTCCAATAGATGTAATTAGTTCCATCAAACAAAGGTAGTCTATTCGACGAAAAACTATCCATATAACCTCCAGAATTCATCTAAATAACTTTTAGAGACTAGCTCTGATACCAATTTGAAGTTGCAAGGTTATATGTTTTTAGTTTAATTCGTGGAATACACACACGCAATCCAATTCAAAATTAGCTAAGAAGAGATATTCTCCAATTTTAATTTATATAGCAGATTCACAAGTTCGCAAGAAAAAATTTCAATTAATGCAATGAGATTGATAACTTGATTAATTAAAATAAAATTATTCCAATTTTATTCATTTTATCCTATGCATACATCTAGGTGATTTAATAAAGTAAATTGCAAAAATCACAACCACAACGCGCCAATGTACGAGAAAAACCCAAATGGGAAAAATCTCGGACGGGTGGGCCTAGACAAAATCCACTACAACACAGGTTTTACAAGGGACTCAAAAGACTTACAGACATTGACTCACTCAAGACATGCTTATGCCGTCCTCGACCTCCGAATTTGTAGTACGTGAAGTTCCAATGCGTTGCTCGAAACTCCTCATGTTGCGGTATCCACCTAAGCCCAAAAATACCGTCCCCACTAAGCTTGAATGCAGAGATCCATCGCAAACTTGCTTATTGAATGTCAAGATGATTGAAGGGGTTTTGTTTCAAAAGTTGAAAATGGTGTTGGAGATTGATTTTACCAAAAAGAGGGAAGTTATGAAAAATGCTCTAAAGAGAATTTGGAACTTCCTTAGGTTGAGAAACTCATTTTCATCCGTATGATATAACTGAAAAAGTAGTGGACCAAAACAGTTGTTGGAAAATAACTACTGAAAAATAAGTTAAAAATTTCAGATCTGGCAGAACTCGTTAGAACGAGGTGTCGTTCGAACGAGTTATCTAACGGAATTCCAGTGTCGAATTAGATAGGTCATTAGAAATTTCGTTCGAACGACATTTCTAACGAGCTTCTAACGAGTTATCAGTATAGCCTGGGGAATGTCGTTAGATCCAGGTCGTTCGAACGACCTGGAGAAAACTTCGAACGAGATTTCTGTTTTTTTCAATAAACTGTTCAAATTAATTTAAAAAATAGTTCTTTATGAAAATTAAATATTTACGAACATTAGTCTATATGAAAATTTCTCATTTATAAAAAATACTCCAACACATAAAATTGATTTTGGTCATATACCTTTTAGAAGAGCGAACATGGCGTGCATATTGATGTCGCGTGAATTTGGATGCAATGCTCGAATCTTTATGGTTGAATAAAGCTTGATGAGGAATGACCCAAAATTATTTTTTCCAATGGAATGTAGCCAATATAACAAATGACTCGATTGAAAATTTGTTCTTACAAAATTGACAATAGATTCTCATATAATTTACCATTGATTCTGGTAAAGCAAATACACTAGAACCAAACGAGCACTAAGTAGATATTTTGAGTGTAAAACGATAACAATAAATGCTTTATATATATATTAATTGGCCATCAAAAATTTATCTTATAGTCTATTTATTTTCTTAAAATATTTCCAAATTATATATGTATTTTGATAACTAATATGAAAAAAAAATATGACTTCCCTACTATTGGAAATTTTGTGAAAACGGAAAAAATATGGCATATATGTTGATAAAATGCGAGAAAATATGTCATGTATGTTTATGCATAGGCGATACACCCTCAATGTTAGGATCACCAAAAGACCTCGGCAATTGAAAAGACATGGAAGTTCGACAACCTTGTTCGAGGGGAATTGATTGGGAGGGCTTTTGTGTCATTTTAGGCATTTTTTTAGATAAGAAGGTGACATGTAAATCCAAAATAGAAAAGGTAGTTTTGTGTTATTTATCCTAATATTTGTGGTTAAGTCACAAAATTTTAATTTTTGTTTTTAATTTCAAGTTCCCTTAATAATATTTTTCTTAACAAATAAAATTTAGAACGAACATAACAATATGAAACGAAAATACACTATAAGACAAAAAAAGGATCCTATGCAAGATGTGAAACAAATAAACAATCCACAAATATGAAGTTCAATACACAGTAATATAATACAATCCATGATAATCTATGGTGCGCTACATTGGCTACTACATTTTCGTGTACTCCTCCTCTAATGCGTAATGGTTCGTCCCGACCCTCGCCTTGATGCTCTAATCAGAATGCCTCAAATGCATGTTAGTCACAACATGATCTAGTCGCATCTTGTTCGATTTGGCTCTTATCTCACTCGATCTAAAAAGTTGGGTAATTCCCATAGTTTGTTAGATGGTGTGTTGTGCCTAGCGAATGTGTGAATAATGGCTGCATGTGTCTATGCATAGTTTCTCTCACATCCTATACGTTCTCACTCAAACATCCATTTCAATTACATATATAAAATGATATACATCCCATTGGAGTCTGATAGAGATCAAGGATGATAATTAACACGATCTTCTTGGGAAAATAATAAAGGAGAAGTAGTTCTCTATCCTCTACATAGTAACAACCCATACCACCCACTATTTGATCATTGCAACATTCTTACAAGTTCGCTACATCGTATGCTCTTGGGAAGAATGTGCATGCTAGAGAACGAGGAATTCGTAGTTATGTTCTTAGATATTAATAGTGCCAAAATTACTCAACTGGAAGCGAATGATTCCCTCCCATTTTGAAACCACCATGTGTTGTAGTTGAGGTGATTGTGCTCAGATTGACATTAATTTTTTCCTAAGGATCTTAGAGTCATTGTGTTTTAGAAACAAAAGTACAAAATTTGATCTACAGTTTCATTACCACACCTTTTCAGATCTTATAGATGATCCAATATGGGAGAAATTGATCAATAAGTGGATGAAAAAACATGGGAGATCTTCTAATATATGATCACACGAAGAGAGCAAGGCATGTCGACACCCAAATAAGAGTTAAATCTTGAAGAAGGAGAGCTTCCTCACTTTGTCTTCTCTCCCTCTCAAACTCGATTTATTTTTCTTACTCTTCGCCCTAGTCATCTCTCTCTCACTTTCTCTTATAGGGTGAACATGGTTCGGGTTGTTCGATTTCATTACTAAACCAGATACATAATCGGGGTGGTTCGGTTCCAAGATTTTGGAACCAAAACTGAAACCGATTTTTTAACCGAACCGATGCTTCTTGGATTAATTCAGATCAGTTGTCGGTTCTAATCAATTTTCAAAACAAAATATTCAATTATCTTTCCAAAATAGTTTTTAAATATAAAAATAACATTTGTTCTTTCATAATGCTGTATCATATTATTCAAATGGGCCCCTAATCTTTTATCGTATTTTAATACCTAACTATTTCTTTTCAACATTAAAAAAGCATTAATATAGTTCATATTACACTTAAAAAATTGCATAGAGTTCACATATCTTGCAACTGCGGATACCGAAATATCCAGAACATCTCTTGCAACTAAAAAGAGAATCGGGTACCTAGTGGAATTGAGTTTCCACTAACTTAAAATATCAAAGTTAGACACATCCTTTTCCACTTATTCTAAATATCTATCACCTTAGATTTTGCATCAACATTTTCATCTTTTTCTAATTATTAAAAAAACTTTAAGGGTCCGTTTGGCAACCCAATTCCAAGCCATGGAAATGGAATTGGAAGGTTAATATTAATTTCATGGAATTGAAATTGGCCTTCCAATTCCAATTCCAACCCTTGGAATTGGATTGCCAAATGGGCCCTAATTGAAAAGATTTCATTTCATTGTCTTCCATAACTTCACCGAATTGATCAACCTTCATTTCATTTGAATTTTGAGTTTGATTTACTCTTATTGAGTGGGAACCCATCCTTTCAAGCATTTGATAATGAACGAACATTGTAGACTAAAGGTCTTTAATGTGCATATCCAGATCATTAACCTTTTCAATGTGATACGTTTTTCAGTAACAAAATTTCACATATTTCAACTTATAACGAGGATCTAACACCACTGCAATAAATAACATCATATTTTTATTTTATCAACGTTCCCCCAATACGTATAAAAAATTTCCTTCATCTTGATTGCCATTATACTCAATGTCAAATCACTATTCTTGCTCCATTGGGACAGAAGTGCTTCAACTGCACAAAAATTATGAAAATAATGATTGACGGTAGCATATAAAGACCCCAAAAATGTTTAGTAATATCATAAAAAACTTTCAAAAACCTTTGCCTTTTCGCAATCTTTATCAATAGGAGCACCTCCCTTAAGATCAGAAGCAAAAGTTGTTTCATGATCATCCACTATCATTTCAATTACCCTTTGAACTTAATTGATGTTTCGAACATGAGGTAATTAAAGTTCCACCATGTAGGAATATAGGGGGAAAATTTGGTATTTGAGGGCAACGTTTCTTGAATACAACTAGTTTGAATTTGTGATGGCCTTTGGGATGAACTCCTAATGTATCGCATGGCTCCACGAATTCTGGAGATGGATGATTCCACCTCTTTCATTCCATATCTTATCACCAAGTTTAAAATGTGAGCACAACACCTCATATGAAAAAAGTCTCCATATGAAACAAAGGCATTTTTTTAAAGTTTCTTTCTTAAGCGACCAATTGCAGTATCATTTGAAGACGCATTATCAACAATCATAGTAAAACTTTTTTTATACCCCAATGAAGTAAGCACGACTCAATGGTTTGTCCAATTGTAATACCCTTATGACTATGAATGACGATAAAATTAAGATTTTTTTTATACAATTTCCAATTTTAGTTAATAAAATGGGCCGTAAGTACCATGTGGCTCATGTTTTGCAAAGAAATCCATTTGTTGGTGGTGAGACAAATTCTATTTGTTGCAATGCTAAAATTTTCTTCATATTGTTTTTTAAAGGAACATACAAATCCAAACAATCCCTAGCTATTGTAGTGCATGACACATTTTGAAACTTGGGTTGACAAACAACCATAAAAATTCAAAAAACAACTTAAACGATAGCTCATCTATGATAATCATTTTAGCAAGAGCATTACGGCATAGTTGTTGTTAAAATTTTTAAGAAATGAGTTTTCTTTCTTCTTCTTGTCCTTCATTCTTATCCTTTTGAAAAGCCAAGATCTTTTGTTTCTTATCATTTAAGGGATACTCCTTACATTTTGACAAGTATTTTCACAAAGTGGTAGTTCCATTTTGACTAGAATATGCATATTTAGTAGACAATAAGTACACAAAAACTTATTCGATTTTCTTCCATCTTCATTTTCAACCTTATTAAAATGGTCCCAAGCATCAGACTTGTAGGGTTTTTTAGAAGCTACTTGAGCTGATGATGGTGCTTGGGATATAACAATGGGGGTTGCATTTGTTCAGTCGGATGAGGGAAGTGCATTATCAGAGGGATTTGTATTATCACCCGTACTTGACACCTAAATAAGATAATGAAAGAAATGAGTTTAGAGTAACACTAAAAAAAGAAATATACTAAAAAAACAAATTAGAATAAAAAATTATTTATTCACTAATAAATAATTTTTCTATGACAAATAAAAAATAGAAATATCTGAAATATATTTGTTCACAAATAATAATTTGTTTACAGAAATATATAAAATTATTTGTTCACAAATAAAAAAACAGATATATATAAAAAACAAAAAAAATGAATCCAATAACCGAGCTCCGAAAATAATGAATCCAACAACTGAGCTCCGAAAATAAAAAGAAGTAAGCTTCGAAAATAAAAATAAGTAAGCTCTGAGAATGAAAAAGGGAAATGAACATATAGATCTCATTTTCTCTAACAATTATGCTCCAATTTGAGCTTCGAAAATAAAAAGAACAATTGGTCTGATATGAGAATGGCGGAGAGAGGGAGAGCAGAGAGGTATATTCGATTTTTATCTCATCTAATTTATTTAACATCATCAACCAGAGTTTCTCTCTGCATTGATAGCTATGTTCTTCATTTTGTTTTTCCCAGCAAAGTAAATATATCGAGAAAAAAGAGAGAGAGAAGAGAGGAACGGATCAAATGTTTTAAAAGAGTAAAGGGTAAGTTAGTATATATATGGTTAGACTTAAGAAGGGGGTTAAAATGGCTCATAGGCTTTAGGGTTTTTACTTAGTATATATATTTACATTATATATTAAATATATAAATATATATATGCACTTATATAATCGGTTCGGTCCCAATTTGGTTCGGGTTCGGTGTCGAGTCGAGTTCGAATCAGTTTTCGAATTGGATTTTTTTTAATCGGGAACCGAACCTTAGTATCTATTTTTTTAGGAACTGAAACCGAACTAGTACCATCGGTTAGGTTCAGTTTATCGAATTTTTGATTACACTATGCACCCTTACTCTCTTCTATGTTGTACTTATGTGGGAAACTCATCCTAATGCTCCTTTATATCAGAGAATAAGTATATAATTAAGAGCCTTTTGGAAATTAAGAAAAATAGGCCTTATTATTGGATAAGGACCATACCAGGGACCCAATCCAATTACACATACACTGCACCACCAAGATTGCTTCTACGTACTTGAAGAAAAATTTAAAGACTCTTGAAATATTAAAGAATCGTTCGTCTCAATAACATTCAAAAGAGTTATGGTTTCTTTCGTAAAGCCTTTATTTCTCTAAGGGTTTTTATATTTTTCTAAGTTTGTATTTCCAAATGGTTTAAAATATTATTTTAAAGAAAATTTTGGAAATCTCATTGGGTTGTTAAAGAAAGTTTTCCTTGTCTTTCAAATTAGGTACACAAGGTCGTTAAAATGAGGTTCCCTCGATCAAAAGAGACAATTTTTTGTCTTTCACTAGAATATCGTTCGATAAGTCGCTGAAAGTTTGTTCGAATGAAAATGGGTATGCCGTTCGAACGAGGTACTAAGTTGTTCGAACGAACGTGCGAGAATTTATTTTTTTAATTAAATCTGATCCAAATCTGTAATGTTTATCCTTTTATAACCAACTTCCTTATAAAAAGAGATGCGGTATTAGAGTTTTAAAGAACTCTTTTACAAGGTTTTTCACACCCTTTTAGAGTTTCTTTTGTGATCAAACTCTTCTTAATATCATCCAAATCCATTGAAAAATTATAGATCACTTTATCAAATCAAGAAGAACACTTTCATGTTCGATATCCCTTATAGAGTTCATCTCTACTGCTAAATTATGGAGCCGAGGCTCTACTGCATAAGAAGAAGGCTGATCGGTGGATACTGAGGAAAAATTGCTTCTTGTGACGGTGCTGGACTGTGCCTTTGTTGTAGATGATTTGAAGAACTACATGTCATACTTAGTGAACTAATTAGTTTTTAAGTCGTATCGTGTTTGTCGAATATTATACAGTGCTAAATTAATAGTTTTGCCCCAAAGGGATTTTTTCCTACTCTTTGGCCTATTTATCTTCTTAGTTTGCTATATTTAATTTTGACTATATCTTTGCATGCACACTAAATTAATTGAAATATAAATTTGTATTTGTTTGGCCTAATATACAAATTTTTACATAGAATCCTCCATTGTCAAATTGGTATAAGAGATTGTTAAACTAAAATATTGTGTGATCCTTTATACAAAAAAAATGATATCAATTTTTATTTAATTGGTGATCTTTAAAATTTTGGATTTTAGGGATAATTTGTATAATAGGGTGCCTATTTTTTATAGGTCAAATTATGCATATTGGAAAGCTAAGATGAGGTCTACCTTAAAATTAATTCATAAAAGAGTATGGCTTATTTTTGAAAGAGGGTGGACACCACCCACTATGACTAATGATAATTTTGAAAGTCTAAAACATGTCTCTGTATAGACACAAGATGATTTTAAATTGAGAAATTTTAACTCCTGCAACTTAAGTGCTATTTATGGAGCATTATGACATGCACCACGCCTGAAGAAGCTTGAGGTGAAAGCTTTTATATTCCAAAATCTCAACACTCACTTTGAGACTATTATCGTGCTATAGTCTGAGTCGTTTGATGAGTTTTATGAACGTTTGTTGGATATAGTCAATTCAAGTTTTAATTTGGGTGAGAAAATTCCGGAGACGAAAGTTGTAAAAAATATTTTAAGATCCCTACCATCCCATTTTATCCCAAAAGTCACTGTTTTGAATTCGTTGGGAATTTTAGATACTCTCAGGTTAGAAGAACTCGTAAGTGACCTTCAAACTTATGAAATTAACATGTTTCCTAAAACTAAAAAGAAAAAGAAAATAGGGATTGCTTTGAAGGCCCAGTATAAAAAAAAGAAATATTTTTTTGGGATTTTGAGTCCAAGTTTGATTTTGGGCTTCATGATTTAGCCTTTTTTGTAATTTATTAAATTTAACAAGGAAAATTCTTCCAAAGAAAAGATTTTTGAGAAAACTAAAAATGTCAATGAGGACAAGAGTGTTTGTGAGAAAGATGAAGTGATATGATATGAATGTGAGGGAAAATGACACAAGGTAAATGAGTGTCCCACAAGGATAAAGTGACAAGGCAAGAAAGTTGCACATAAGGACACTATTAGTGATAGTGACATAGAGTCTATGGATTCTAGGGATGAATCACCACATAAATCATGTTTTACATTCATGGCCAATCACGTGTGTACTTCTAGTTTGTCCCACGTCGATGAGAATATTTTAAAATGTGAGAGCCTAGAAAATATTTTGAATCATTCTGGAGAGAGTGAGAGTGAGGAAGGAAGGGGAATCCAAAAGGATTTTCATGAACTTTACACCGAAACTTTAAAAACAAAAAAAACTCAATAAAGATTTTTCTCTTAAGGTGTGTGGTTTAGAGAAGGAAGTGGATGTTTTGAGATAGTGAAAGGCATCGGTGAGTCAACTCGAGAAGATAAAAGCTTCTTTGTGTAAGTAATTGATTATTATTGGTAGGGAGAAGACTGATTTGACCAACACCGTGGCTAGTCTTACAAGAGATCTTCAAGATTCATTGGAGACTCGTGAGAACTTAAAGGCCATCTATCCCAACTTGAGATTGATTTTGAACATTCTTAGGAGGTCAAGGTCACTTTAGAGGACACATTTAAGAATGTTGGAAAGATACTCCTTAGTCCCGCGTTAGGTAACATTGAGAGGCAATGAATAGGTTATGATGGGGCATCGACTTCCCATGACGCACTCGAGACAGTTCTCGAGTTTGTGATGCATGCTTATGGCCCTCGTTCTAACCCACCTAGGAGACCTAACCCACGAAGGAGATCTCATCCTCGACATTTTGAGAAAGGTGGATCCATGCCCATTTATGTTTGTTCCCATTGCTAATGAAGAGGTAGTTTTGTTTTAAACTGGGGAAAGTTTTTCCCATGCGTATTCTTTTGTATGCTCCCACATGAGTACTTACATATATTTTTGCACACACTCCTACACGTGTTACTCCACATGCTCCCGCACATAACCCTAGATTTTTTTAGAGTTTTTGAGAGCAAGTAGAGTATTTAGTCAAGACTTCACAATGTTTAATGGAGGAATTGCATAGGAAGTCTTCTCTTTTTGAGAACTTCGTAGGGTTTAATGATTGAGGGTGAGACATGTTCTAAAATAGGATATTTATTATGTTCATATCTTATATCCCTATTGCGAGATTGTATTACCATTGTATAGATATGGTTTTCTTTTTGATATATTTTTTTAAAAAAATCCAAAAAGAGTTTTGTGTTTATTAAATTTTTTAAAAAAATCAAAAAGATTTTCGTTTTTATGAAAAAGGTTGAAAAAATGAAAAAGATTTTATTTGGATAAAATTTCCGAAAAAAAAATTATTTCCATATTTTCAAATTTTTACCGTATATGGATGAACATTTGAGATATTCGGATCACCCCTATATTCCATCCATTCACGTGATTTTTTCATAGTGTGCTTAATAATGTGTGGATAGCCTTTCATTAATCATTGATGATTACTTTCTACATGTTGAATTCTTTGTCACCTTTATTGCTCACATGCACGGACTTTTTGAACATTGTACTTACTTATCATGTGTCGAATACGATGTTCTCATCTCATCTCAGCTCTATATGATTAAGAACGAAATGCAAAAAAGATAAGTTGTGCATGTAAAAATATTGTTCGGATTTCTTTTCCCTGAAAATATTATTAAATGTTAAGCAATGGAAAGGGGCTAAGAAAGAAAAATAAATATTCTTTAAGTTAAAAGAAACCATTTGTAAAAAAAAAGACTGAAAAGATTAACGATGTATAAAAACAGAAGTGCTAAGGACATTTAGTTTATATTCATTGATATTTCACTACATATGATCATTATGATTTCTTCAAAATATTTGAGAGTGAATCCTTATATATGTTAGATTTTGAGGGGGTTCTAAAGTATAAGATCAATAGATTTTCACAACCGACATGCTTGAAAAGTATTAAATAGTTTGGCATTATGATTTGAGAATCATTGAAATTAATGGCATATTGCAAAAGTCTAGTCAATTTCATATAAGTTCAACATTTTTATTCCTAAGGTAGAAATTGAGTTCTTTCTTTAGAAGTGTCTCCTGGCTTCGTGCACCTATGTTTTAAATGTTTATGTTGATTTGACTATGGAAAATGTTCATTTAATTACATTATATTTTTATAATTAAGATATTTTAGTGTTTTTCCATGTGACCATGTGACTATGTATTTTTGTATCTATATATACTCTTTGTATATTATAATTGGAAATTTTGAAAAACTTCAAAAATAGTACGTGGAAAACATATGCATTTTGAGATTTTCATTACATGCGCGTTTATTGATTATCTTTGTGATGACATCTTGCTTCTTCATGTGATGCTTAATATTCATGCTTAGTTTGTACTCCTTTGTCTATTACGGACAAAAAGGGGGAGAACAAATTGAGGGGGTGTTGATTTATATTTTATAACTCATGTGCGTCACGATATTTCTTTTCTCTCATGTGTATTGGTCATTTCTTCCTTGATGATGATTTTCATGGACTGTACAAGATGAACATGTTTTAGTTGAAGACTCGTACAATTATACATTTTTGTTTCTTTAATTGGGAGGGAATTAGTTATATTAGTCTTTAGGGGTCAATTTGGCTTCGGTTTGTATTTTGTACTGTAATAACCAAAGAAGAATATTTGTAAGAGCAAGTTTTATAATTACTCAATGTAATTTTATTTTGGCTTATCTTGGTACACATACACTGCAGAATCACGACTAGTTCTACGTACTTCAAGACAAATTTGAATACATTATAATATTGAAGAATCATTCATCTCAACAACATTCAGAAGAGTTATGGTTTCTTTGGTAATGCCTTTATTTCTCCATGTGGTTTTATATTTTTAAGAGTTTGTATTTCTATATGGTTTAAAGTATTTTTTAAATTTTTTTTGGAAATTTTGTTAGGTCATTTGAATGAGTTTTGTTTGTCCTTCAAACGAGGTACACGAGGTAAATAAAATGATATTCCCACAATCAAACGAGACAAATTTTCATTTTTCACTGAATGTCATTCAATATGCCATTGTAAGTTGGTTCAAAAGAAAATGGGTACGTTGTTCAAACGAGGTACCAAGTCGTTCGAACGAACGCGCAAGAATTTATTTTTTAATTGAATCTGATCCAAATCTCTAATGTTTATCGTTTTACAACCAACTTCCTTATAAAAAGGGATGCGAGACTAAAGTCTTAAAGAACTCTTTTACAAGGTTTTTCAAACCTTTTCCAAATTCCATATGTGATTAACTCTTCCAAATACGATCGAAACCCCTTGAAAATTTAGGGACGACTCTATCAAATAAAGAAGAACACTTTTATGTCTAAGAACCCTTAAAGAGTTCATCCCTACTTCTTAATTATGGAGCCGAGTCTCTACTACTGAAGAAGAAGGTTGATAGGTGGATACCAAGGAAAGACTGCTTTATGTGGGCGGTGCTGGAATTTGCTGTTGCTGTAGAAGATTTGAAGAACCGCGTGTCATACTTAGTGAGATAAGTAGTTTTAAGTCATATAATATCTGCCAAATCTTGTACAGTGTTGAATTGAAGATTTTTATCGAAATGGATTTCCTACTTCTTCACGCATTTGTCTGCTTAGTTTTTATATTTTGTTTTAGTTTTTTATATTTAATTTTGACTATGTGCACACTAAATTAATTCAAAGATAAAATTTGGTAAAATTGAATTTATGTGTGGTTGGCCTAATATATGAATCAATCCATATAATCTCGCATCCTCATAAACACTTGATTTATTAATTTGTGTCATAAAATTTATTTAATTTAATTAATGAAATGACGTCCAGGTTATGAAATTCATAGAATAATTGAAATAAAGAGTTTTTTGCATTTTCATGGAATAAATAATAATTATGATAAAAACTCGCGCTTCCATGCATTATTAAAGTCCAAATTCATAGTACTTGCATTGAAGTTCAAATAATAAAAATTATAATTTAAAACAAATTACACAATTTAGAATAATGTGAGAGGGAGGGATTTATTATCATGGACAACTCGCTTTTTGTATCTTGTTATCCTTGTTGTTTCCTCTAGTTGAAGTACTTGGAGGGTTTGGAAAATGGAGGGGTATGAGCGCATGCCATTAAGAGAAATACTAACAGTAATGTATTTTAGTAATATCTATATATATAAAATGTATTTTAGTAATTATTAAATTATCCTTTATTTGATTAAGTGTTCTCATGCAACATATATCATAACAACGCAATATTCGTTATAACCATGCAACCCATACGATGAGTCCATTCACACTTAATCTTCCTTTTATACTACCCATGTCCCGTTAATTTAACTATTAACGTACTTTTATATTTTCTAAGTTGTCACATTAACTTTCCTTTACATTAACGAATATCATGCTCAAAGTCAACTTTTCACTTTCTTAACGTGGAGAAGTTATACTATATTTATGAAGTTACATTCAACTTTGTTATATTATTTTTGTGTCTTTTGTACTGCGTCAAATTTTTAAATTTTGTGCGTATATTCCCTGTAAACCCTCTCAAGACAAAACTCGTCCACTAGGGCAACTTACGGGTTTAACGACTTATTACACATGCTAAGTGCAATCGTGATTCCTACGAAAAATGAGTTAAATTTTATTTTTACTTTTGCTCAAGGACTAGCTAAGCTTAGATTTGGGGGTATTTAATGAGTGTGTTATTTTATATATTTTAGACCCAAATTTATACTTTGTAAGTCCAATTTTTTTATTTAATAATTTTCGAGGACAATTTCGTTAAATAAAGGAAAATGCAAAAATTATTGAATTCGGATTCAAAATGATAACTTTAAAGGCAAAAAGGTGCATTTAGATAATTTAAGCTAATTTGTGAAAAATATTGATTGGTGAAATTTTTACATGTAATGACGAAATTTGGTGCAAATTACTGATCGACTGGAGAAAAGTGCGAAAAAGGTTATTTTTAATTTCTTTTGAGAAAAGCTATTTTTACATGAGTTCGGCAAGCCTGTTCCGCAAGTAAAAATAAGGGTCCCTAGGTTTAAGGAAATTGAGTACCTTATTCTGATCCAAAGATTAAATGAGGTGGAGTGTTCGGTTTTAATATTAAAGAGAGTTTTACACCAAACCAAATACATCACTTCTTGGCCTATAAAAATTACCCTTGGGCACAACATTTCACACATAATTTTTTGAAGCACTTTTTAGGAGGTCAAAGCTTTGTAATTTCGGGGAGTATTTTTTCTATTATTGTGAGATAATTCTTTGTAAGTTTGATTTATTAATAAAAATTTCTACTCGTTCTTGCGATTTGTTTTTGTCTTTCATTATGGTAGTTTACTTCTTCTATTACGATTAAGGTGAAATTTATCATAATTAGCTAATATTGTCACTTTGATTTAATTATTATTTATTCCCTACTCATTTTAATTGTTATAAATAAATTTAATATTTATTTTAAAATGACACGAGAGTGTGTTTTAAAACGACACGAGAGGGTGTTTTAAAACCTTCAAAACTATTTTGTCAAATTAAGTTTTGAGATTTAAAAAATTAGTAATTTTTTATGCATATGCTTCCATTTTTATTGTTTTGGTAGTCCATAGTTAAATACATTTTTAAACGTTAAAACTATTTTTTCTAAGGGAGCAGGGATTTTATTTGTATATTAGATACGTCAAAAATATTTTGAATGTCAGCATTATATTTTTTGAATTAAACGCAACAAGATTCGGTGTAACACCCACCCTTATGATTTTAACCATACCTATAAAAGTTGTTGACTTTGTGTGACCCAATTGAGCTATAGGCCTCGTGAGATGAATTATGGGCCAAATTTGAGTAATATAGTAGCCTTGGTGCAATTAATTGGGAATTGAATGGCCAAGATTAAATTAGAAATTTAATTCGGTTGTTCAAACAAGAATTTGAGTTATTCGAAAGAAATGTTTATCTCATTTGAACGAGATCCTCTATTTCGAAAGAGGTCGTTTCCTCATTTGAACGGACATCCAATGAACATCGAACGACCTAAGATTTGCCTTATAAAGAAACCTCGTTAGATAGTCGTTCGAACGTCATTCTAACAAGATTTGTATTCTCGTTAGAACAAGATACAGTTTCATTCGAACTATATGGTAGTTCTCGTTCGAGCGAGATTGTGAAAATAATTTTCTGCAGATTTGAAAAGTACTATCAAATTTCTGATCATTGCATTAAGACATTTGTCATGCGCCGACAACAACAGATCATTTTAAGAATATAATTTTGGGCAATTTAGGAATTTTACCCCTAAGAGTTTTGGAGTATTTAAGTGATGTTTGGATCATTTTAACCCATTTTAAATCAATTATTCTCTCTCTCTCTCTCTCTCTCCATCTCTCTCTAGCTCTTGAGAGCTCCTCTTCCATCAACCAACTTCTTCCACCCTAGCACCACCACACCCATCAACCCCAAACCACCACACTTTAATGCCTTTCCACCATATTTAAGCCCAAAAAATCCATCTACACTATTTGTTAGGCAAGCTATAAATTGATGGAGTTATTGTTGGGGTGGTTTTGACGAAGAAATGAAGAAGATTAAAGGAGTTTGAAGGGTATTTTTTTCTCAAAGCTTTCATGGAGGCAAGGTTATTTGTGCTATGCAACCTCTTTACTCCCACCTTAAGAGGTGTAAGGTTTCCATCTTCTTCTATATTTCACCCACCATTATTGAAGTTTCCTTTGAGGTGGAAAACTCTACTCTTTAAGTTTAATAACTCTATTTGCTTAGTGTTTGGTTTTATATGTAGAGTTCAATAGTAAAATATATATATGTTCTAAGAGAGCTAATTCTCGTGATTTGTGTCAAATGGTTTACAAAGGATTTCAAGAGTATTGAGTAAAATGATGTATTTCAAGAAAACTTGGAGTTAACCATTTTATGGAATAAAATGTTTAAAAAAAAATATTTATCTTGTTGAGATATTTGATGAACAAAGTCTTGGAGTTTTCATGTAAAAATTGCATTTTTGTGAAAGTAAACATTTGTGCAAGTTTGAAGAACAAAATGTGCCTTTAGTCTTGAAAATCATGTTTTTACAAATATTATGAAATTTCTTAACGAAATCATATGTTAAACTCATTATTCTTGGATTTTTGACTTAAAATCTCTCTCCCCATATATAGAAACTTGTAGTATTTTAATGACAAGTATATAAACAATTTTAATGAAGGTTTTGGCATAAAATAAGGAAAATAGAAATTTTAGATCTTAAAGTGTGTTAATAAGTGTGGAAAGTGTGATAAGTATATATTTTGAAGACTAAATGTTATGATTGGGGAAAATGGTTCTTTCCTTGTAAAGTAGTCTTAAAAATGCCAAATGATTTCATTGATAAGGAAAGTAATGAAATAGAGAGATTTTTAACTTGAGAAGTATGTTACTCCAAAGTGTTGAATAAGTGTTAATGAGTTAAAAACATTTAAGAGTTAGAGTGTATAACTTAATAATATTTTTAGAAAATAACACTTGTGAAAATGGAGGAAAAGACAAATGGGTAAAATGAGAATTTAACGTAAAGTAGAACATTTCTATGAAATAAAAATGTTGGAAAAGGTGTTACATAAAATGATCCTAAATGAAAGTAATTTCTGGGATAAAATAAATGAAAGTGCATAAATTATGAGAAATAGTGATTTTCAAAGTGTAATACAAGATGGGGTGAGATCCACGAAATTTGGCTTCAGTCGATAAAAGTGGAATAATATGAACATTGGATAAATGTTAAAATACAATAATATAGACTTGGATAAGACTGGGAATAATTAAGAAGGGTCGGAAGCCCTGCAGTGAAAGACCCAAAATCACTGACCAGAGCATATGGTAGCATAACTGGCGGTATGGAGCCTCTTAAAGTATGCAGATACAAAGGATTTTGAGAAAAAAAGGTAATGAAAGTGGAACATGACGAGATGGATTGTGTGGTGGATATAAAAAAAGACAATTGAATGAAATTCATAAATATTATGGTTGAAAGAAAATGTGGATAAGTAATGTGAGAAATTGTCTAATAACCAATAAATTAAAAGGAGTGGTAAAGTAAAGTGATTAAATGGGTAATTAATCAACCTAAAGAGATTTAATCCATAATTGACACAAGTGTGTGTTTATAAAAGCTTCTCAAAGAAAAATAAGTATTTTTTAATACGGTGCTTGCGTGTGTGGAAAAACAATTTTCAAAAAAAATACTAAGATAAATTTGGTGTAAGTAAATGGAATTTTTTTGATAAAAGAAGTTACTCTTCATAAACAAATGGTATTTTATTCAAAGTATTTAACCAGGTGCGTTAAATCGAGAAATAAATATCCTGTCAAGTAAAAAGGGAGTTCTTTTATAAGATTAAGGTGAATTAATCGAAACAAGTAATATTTTTGAAATTAAATGATCTCATTCATTAATGTATATGTACGTATATATGTATACAAATTAATTGCATGTGTACATAGGTAAACCTGTTAGAGTCTCTTTTCTGTCGTTTGATTCTATATTGTGTTATGGCAGGTTGTGTGAGATTTTGTATTTTGAGGGCGTTACATAGATACGTATCCTTTTTATTTTACGTTAGTAGATCTGTATTCCCATGGATCTCTCACGTAGTTTGATTGTAACATCGCGACTCAGAATTATGGGTTACTCATAATTAACCCGCTCTAACCCGAGCATTAGGTGTGAAGTGAAATTAAGCAACCTATATAATGTTTCTAGTCCAGTTTTATTTTAATTAACATTTCACTTGTTTAGCATGCGATTCCAGTTTCAAAAACAAACTACGTGAGGGACCCATGTATATCACCCTAAAGTTCAAGTATATAAAGCTATTAACGTAAAATAAAGAGAGTACTTACATGTATAATTCTTTCAAAATACGAAACCCCTGCCATAAAAAAGCGAAGCTGTGAGCCAATGCTCAGTGGAAAACATACAAATGCAGTATAAAATCGAACGGAAGAAAGGAGAGTCCAACACGATATGCCTACGTGCACATGCAATTATATATATATATATATATATATACACACACACACCCACAATTAATGCATGAAACTGTTTTACTTTCAAAATCCTTATTTATCCAAATTAATTTACCTTAATGTTCTAAAAGACTTCCTTTTACCCATTTTAGTATTTCTATCTTTATTTAACACACACGACTCAACACTTGAAACCACTACATTTTATTACCCAAAATCAATCCCTTACCGAAACCACCCTTTTTTTTTATCCAACACGCTTTAGTATTTTTGTTAAAATCCATCATTTCAACACACGTGAACACTGTGTTAGAAAATATTCATTTAATCTTTGAGAACCTTTTACAAGACATTCTTGTGTTAACTATGAGTTTAATCTCTTAGGTTACTTAATCATCCATTTGCCCACCTACTTTACCTTTTTCCTTACCTTATGGACATTAAATAATTAGACATTTTACTTGTCCATTTTAACCTTTCTCGGAATAATTATTAATTCGTTCAACGTAGGTTGTATTAACACATTTCACCACACAACCAATTTCTTGACATGTTCATTATTCTTTTATCTTTTCTCGGAATCTTCCTAATACCGCATACTTTAAAAAGCTCCACACCGTCAGCTATGCGCACCATATGCCCTGACCAGTTATTTTGAGCCTTTCACCCTAGGGCTCTAGGTTCGCCTTAATTATCCCCGTGTCATCTGAGTTCCTTTGAATGTATTTTAATATTTTACAAATGTCCATATTACTTCACCTTTTCTTTTTGCCTCACCGAAGCCAAAATCCAAGATTACACCCCAACTTGTGTTACACCTTGAAATTTTACCATTTTATGTTCTTTACACCTTAACCTTGATTTTATTTCGGAAATCATATTCATTTAGGATCACTTTGTGTAACAACTTTTCTGACATTTTTATTTCATAAAAATGTTCCACTTTAAGTAAATTTATCATTTTACCTATTTGTTTTAAAAATCACATTTTTCTCCATTTCCACAAGTGGTAATTTATTTCAAAGTACTATTAAGTTACCCACCCTAACTTCTTTAGTGGTTTTACACCATAACACTCTTTTAACCTTGGAGTAATATTCTTTTTAATTAGAAACACCTTTACCTCATTAATTAGTTTTTAATTTCATAAGTGTTAATCTTTTACAACACCATTAAGTCACACACCAACTTTCTAATGTCTACCCACTAACACTTATTCAATATCTTTATTAACCGTTTTTTCAAACTACACATTTCTTTACTTTATTCATTCAAGAAACCCATTTATACTTAAGAATACTTTTATAAAAAAAAAAGCCATTGCTTTATTTTTCATGTAGTCTTACAACTTTGTACTTATCATACTTTTAATCCTCTTTTCATGCACTTTAAAAACAAGAATTTTAACTTTTCTTATTTCATGTTTAAACCTAACAAAATAATCTTTAAGCCTTTTTATACACTTAGTGACAACATACTACAAGTTTATATGCACGAGAAGATGGATTTTAACCTTAAAATCCTGTAAAATGGTTTAAACATATTTTTCATTCTAGAAATTCATCATACTTGAAAAAAATACATTTTTAATGAACAAAAGACATTTAATTTCAAGAAACTTTAAAACATTATTTCACCAATATATAACAAGCCAAATTATCGTTTCCAAACATTTTATTCCATAAAATGTTTAACACTAATATTTCTATAAAATACACCATTTTCATAAATGCTACTTTTAATATTTCAAAACTTTGCAATATTTATTCATTCTCTATTTTCAACAAAATATCATTTTTTTCCCACATTTTTATTTCATAAAAATATTTATTAATTCTACACATTAATTTCATCATTTATTTAAATGCACCTTACTCATGTAGTGTAATTACAAGACTACAGATATGCAAAAATAGTGTCTTAATACTAAGGGTAAGGTTTTTTTTACCTTAAATGGGGATCTAATAATGATAGGCATGAAAGGTCTAAGATGATAGAAACCTCCCAGCTCCTAAGGTGGCCTCAAGGAGGTTGCCCCACTCTAAAATCACGCTCCATCAAGCTTCCAAGAAAGAACCCTCTTCAAACTCCATTAATCTTCCATTTCGATCTTTAACTACTCCCAACAATAACTCCATAAATTTTTAGCTCTGCATATCCATGGTGAAAATGGGTATATATTGTTCAAATATGGTGAAATACATAACAAATATGAGAATATAAGGTGGAGGGGTCGTGGTAGCATGGTGGTTTATGGTGGAGAGAGGTGGAGGAACACCCAAAAAATGGTGGAAGACCTACCCCTCTATCTATCCTTCTTTTAAACCAAAATGAATCCAAGTGAGCCGAACACCCCTTATTAAACACCCCAATCCTTCCAAATACAGTATTTTCCCATCTGGGCTAGCCAGATTTCAACATCTCAATAATTCAAGGAATAAAAGTGTGATAGCGCACAAGGGCAAGTTAGGTTTAACATTCTCAATTTACATCGTTCGAATGATATGCCCATGTTGTTCAAACGACTTCTCCATATCGTTTAAAGTTTGGTTCGCACGACCTGCCACTGTAAAGTAGTGGCATGTCATTTGAATCCCTGCATCTTGCGACATCCATCTCGCTTCTAACGACACAAGAATGTTGTTAGAACGACCCCTTATAGTCGTTTGAACAACCCTTTTCCATAATTTTATTTATTCAATTTTGGATTCAAAATTCTCTCTAACGTCTCTTCAGAATAATTCATATATAATTTAATTGAATTGTTGGGACATGGTATTACATTGATGTTAGTTGTAATCGTATTCTAAATAAGAGAAATGTTAATTAAAATAAAATTGGATTAATAACATTATTTAGGTTTCCTCATTTCACTCCACACCTAACGTTTAGGTCGTATGGGGTTGACCACGGGTAACCGGTAAATCCTGGCCTGGGCATTGTAGTCGATTTAATTGAAGCCATAAAGAGGTAATGCCAATATTAAATTAGTGTTCAATATTAAATGGACCCTGGATCTTAATTTTTTTCGTATTATTTACAACTCTAGTGTGTTAATCTCATTATTCGTAGTTTCTTTTATTTAACTTAGTTGCGATTATCACCTTTATACGCCATACTGTCGGTTGGAAAGTCAAAAAATTATTAATTAACCAAATCTCTGTGCGTTTGACTCGTAAATACACTCTCTATTCTATAATAGCCTGTGTGTGACACCCCGCCTATTTTAATCACGCGGGATCAGTCATTTATTAAAATAATTGAGAATCTCATTTGGTTTATTACAAGCATCACTATCGAAAACTTTTTAAATTACTAACAATCTGTGTTAAATTAAGCTGGTTCCATTTTTTTTTCTTTCATTAACATAACAACACGTGGAAAATAAAACTGAATGACCCAACTATCCACAATTTAATAATCTAAATTAATCACATGACAAATAAATAAATAAACAGTATCGAATAATCCATTGGTTCCCAAAAATCAAAATCCAACTACAAGTTTGAAATAATAAACTAAATCCACAAAGCCAAATAAATAAACTGAAGTATGGAATAGTCTGAAGGGAAACATGCCAAAATGATCTACTGAATAATTAACCTAATGTAGGAATGAATAACTGAAGCTCCTACACAAAGTCCTGCAAGCCTCCTTAATGATTTAGCTACGCATTCCTGGAATGAGTCATCAAACTTGGCATACCTGTGGCTGGATACTTAAAATATTTTTGGAAAAATATATTTTTGACACGGGTTAGGGCCCAAAACCATTTAAAAAATATTTAGCAAGTAATTAAAATGAAATAGTTAAATATGCATCAACACTTTTCATATTTAAGCCCATGTCACACTCTCTTGAGATATAGCTCACCCCTTAATTAATGTGCACACCTACCTCTTGCCTCCTAACCTAACTAGTTACACTACCCCACATACCAAGCCTTGTTAAATTTCTCTCTATCATACTACTTTAAACCGAGAATTCCCTACTTTTATTTGTAAGTTATTATACTCATTAACTTATTTAATCATTTCATCTTTAATTACTCATATAACATTCGTACTAGTTATATATGGAACACCACTTAATCATATAACGTTCACACTCGTTATATTTGAAATGCATATTAATCATACAATGTTCACACTAGTTATATCTTAAATACATTCACACTTTATGTATTTATTCTTTATATAATTATTTACTCGTAATATATATGTACTAGTATACTAAAACATTTGATATGCCATTACCTGACCTCGTCTCGACTTTAGCCAGTCTTAGACGAGGCTGACCTCATAGAGCATCCTCATGTGAGTCATCTTGACAAACTGGAACAATCTCTCTCAATCAGTGCATCTCGTCTCGGTCTCAAGCCAATACAACAAGTATCTCATCTCGCTTAGCGACCCACCTCTGTTGGATCATAAAGGATGAGACCTTCTAGGCCAGTCGGTTCTCTTATCTCGGCCTGACGCTATTCAGCCGAGACTACTCTTGGTAACCATCAACACGTAATTCAGTAGTGTGTCAGTCATCTCGTACTTGGTCGGGTCGACGCTTTAACCTCCGCAGTACACTCGAGGCATCTACTTGAATGCGTGGAATAGGTAACGCGTGGGAGAGTGCGCGTGGGATGCAAGACCCACGTGATCCAAAACTGTTGTAACATCATCATCTACACATGTGGAGAATATCCCATAATCATTTTTTACATGCACCAGGGACAGATGGCATCAGCTTATTGGATACTTGGAGCTGTGCATGCCGCATGCATGATTGGGGTGTGTATTACACCACCCCAGCCAAATAAATAATTATCTTCTACTTCATTATAAAGGATCGATTATTCTCAACCCTAGTAAAACTCTGCCAAAATACGCAGTAGAGAGAGAAATGCTTAAATTTTGTATTTATAGGCCACCAATGCCCTTATTCTAGTTAAAACCACCGTTCACACTACACAGTGGATGTAGGTTCCGATCGAACCACTTATATCTGGTGTTATCTCCTTCACCTCATCTCTTTCGATTTTTTATACTTATTCTTACACCATTGTCGTGCTTGTTTGAGCTTATTTACCACATTGACTTGGTGGTACCAATTCAGGTATCATCAATCTTGCTAAGCTTGAACCTTTGTAGCCTTTGGTAACAAGATAGCCATTCTCTTCCCTTCTTTTGTAGCCTCTCCATCGAATTATCTAGTTGTGGTCCAATATCAACCTTAGCTGAGCTTGAACCACCATTGAAAGAGCTCTGGTTTGATTTTTATCTCATTCTGTGATCTTCCGTCTCACTTTCAGTACATTTCTTAGTTTTTTCGATCACCGAAACTTTTCAATGGCATCAGATTCTCTTACTATAGGTGGACCCAATTCAGCCAAGCCCCACCTCAGTCAGAAATGGCGGCGACGATGACTCTATGCTCCTTAGTAGACAACCAACGACAAATGCATGCAACTCTTGATGATTTTAGCCAAAACATGGTGGTTATACCTATTGGTGCCAGAGAGGAGATAATAACTCCGACCACTAGAGAAGGTGTCCCAGATCCAATGGCCAGGGGACCCCCCAGGCACTACATAAGGATTTTCCTCCTCGATAAAGGCATAGGGATTTGGCTGACCCTGGGCATTTACGCCTAGGGAGTTCTGGTTGTGAATGCCCTAATGATGTGGATGATTAGTATGATAAAGAGGATGACATGAGTTGTTGGGAGCCTTATCAGATTTCTAGAGGCACTTTATGACCAATTCAGTTTATCCGAGGATGTAGTGGTAGGCCGAGATGAGAGTGTAGGCCAAGTGAATTCCCCTGGACATATTAAGCACGGGGATAACCTTTGATAAGCTTGACCCTGCAGGAGATGACCTGATAAATCACCTCTCTAGATCCATAAGTATCGCTAGTTCTAGACTAAATGATAGATGTGATGACCTCTGACTTTCTCCTAGTCGAGATAAGGAGCAACTAGAGGTCAATAACCGATAAAGAATTTTTACCAAAGAGCCCTCGGTTCATACAGGTGGCAAAAAAGGGGCTGGAGATAATGTGGCCCAGGCTGAGGTTATAGAAACGACTAAGAGACCCTCAAACGATTCTATTCAAAGGACGGAGGATAATATTGGTGACATTCTAAATAACCGAGACCGCTTGTAGAGGGGATAAAATTAAGGCTCCACCTTCGTGGAAAAAATTATGAGTTATCTTACCCCGGCTATGTTCAAGCCGCCGGTGGTCACTCCAAAGTATGATGGGAGCACTAATCCAGTCCACCGTGTGGAGATGTATCAATTAACTGCTGATATTTACTCAGTCTTAAATGAGATGAGGTGTCGTGCTTTCTCAGTTACCCAGACTGGAGCAACTCACGTATGGTTTACCTTTCTCCCTAAAAACTCAGTTGAGAATTTCAAACAACTTATAGAAAGGTTTATACATAATTTCTACTTTGGGGTAAGGCCCCAGAAGAAGACAACCCACATGTTGTATGTGAAGTAGTTGAAGAATAACAGTCTCCGAGTGTACACAACGAGGTTCAACAAGGAGAAACTATAGGTTAAGTATTATGAAGAGAGTATTGTCACGACCGCCCTGATGGGAGGTTTGTAGAAAGGGAAACTACTTTAGAAGCTTACATAGGATCCTCTAAAGTCTATGGACAAACTCCTGGCTACGTCCGGGAAGGTCTTGAATGAAGAGAAAGCAATGGCTGCCAAAGGTGAAGACAATAAGGGGACAATCAATGGAGGTAAGTTCCACAAGAAGAACAAGAACTGTAAGAAGAGGTCGATGGACGATAAGTTCACAAACTTCACCCCTTCACTTGTAAGTTGTGAGAACAATTTGAATGAGATCAAGAATTATCGATCTTTAAAGTAGCATGAGAAGTTAAAGGTTCCTCATCACAAGTGGAATACAAACGTGTGTGTGAATTTCACCAAGAGCATGGCCATACGACTGATAAGTGTTTTTCTCTTAAGGACGAGATTAAGAGAATGTTGAAAGGTGGAAAGCTGAGAAAGTATGTTGATAAGGGAAGTTCCAAGGGAGGATTGTACAACACTTAAATGAGAAGGAACGATAAGTGCAAGCTTAGTGCTCCAGCAAGCTGAGACGAAGATGACTCGGACGATGGTGATGGAGCATACCCAAACTTGTCTCCCCCAATTACTGATCTGAAAGATCAGCGTCATATGATCTCTTTTAGGGTTAAGATGATCTGTGGAGGATAGCCTATGGGAGAAAAAGACGTTATCTATAAAAAGGTTCATGTAGCAGAGGCCAAGGCTCTCCCTCAAAACCTAAGGAAGTGCATGCCGTAGCAATAGAGCCAAAGAAGGTAAAAAGAACTAAAGTTAATATGAACACTTTGATTGTGAGTTTTTCTAAACTAGATTTCAAAGGGATTCTAGCACCGCATGATGACCCTTTGGTTATCACCACTCTAGTGCATGGTATTGAGGTTCCAAGGATTTTGGTGGATGGCGGTAGTTTGGACGATGATAAGTCCATGAGTTCTTTTTGTAGGAGGGGCATAATGATAAGCCTCCCATTTAAATTATTAAATTAGACTAAATGATTAATAATAATAAAAGTCCATAATACCTCATGTGTTTATGAGATTTAAATATTATTGTTCATGTCCAACACATCACACATATTTGTATATTATTTAAGCATCAACTAGATAATATTCTACTATTAAGGGTGCAATTGATGTTATAGGAAACATGCCATCCAAATTAGAACACATGTCCCCACATGCTTTATGACACATGTCTTCATAATATTTTTGACATGTGTCATCCCACTTGGCTTGGGTCTTGCTATAAATAAGCATTACTTCCTTACTTTTGAGGGAGGAGCTTTTATGAAGAGAGGAGTCTCTCTCTTAAGAGTCTTAGAGAAGAAGCGACATAATAGGTCCCTATTTCCACCATTATCATGGTAGAAACCATGTATTTAGAGTTAAAATAAAGAGTTTGTTCAAGTCCACCACCTTACACCTCTCCAAATCACCCGAAAGAGTTTTCTGATGAATAGTACGAACCCACTAACTACGCTAACTTTTATTCCGACTATGATGAATACGTAGGCGCAGCTGAATTTTCTCAAGTCAATAACGTACCAAAATTCGGTATTTCCCCATATTAAACTACTATTTTATATTTGAACAATGGTGAATGATGGATATTCAAAAAAATATTTATAAAAGCTTCAATTAGTTTTTTGGCATGTTCGTAATACACCTACCAGAATTAACATATGATTCATTATACTTAACTATTTGAATTCAACACACTGAAAATGCCCAAAATAAGAGATGCATAATGAAGCCCTCATCCGTATATTTTATTACATCCCATAAATATTTGCAAATGTTGTTATATAATTTAGACCATATGGACTGGAGTAAAAAATGTTTTTATTTCCCTTTCTTCAGTCGAATCCCTCCTGGTCCATAATGCCTACTCAAAACTAAGAAGCAGTAGCCACTAAGAATAATATAATCCCGAAGGGGTTCAATAAGACTTCCTTTCAAGTAATACTGGGACGGACTGAGACTCTAACTACTATCCCCTGCTCCAGTCACTGAATTTTGTACTTGTTTTTGACATAGGCCTCTTCCATATGAGTGAAATGAGTCAAAACTTTCAAACTCTCTTTTTATGCATTTGCTAGGTTAGAGTTGGAAGGATCCTGCAAGTGGAGTAACTGCAATCTAGATTCATAATTTTAAATTTATTTATAATACACCTAGTTCCTGTGTATACGATGAACCACTCCATATGAGTTACCATATTATGGTTTGTTATGATGATTCAACACATAATATCTCTATATGTTCAATTAATACATAAATTAAAAAAATCGTAAGAGGGAATATGATGAACCTTTATGCAAATAGTGTTTAACATCTCATAAAACATTTGCAAAGGTTATTTGAGGTCTATTATAAATTATTTATGAAATATTTTGAGTATGATTCATAACTCATGATTCACTTTGAGATTATATAAACCCATAAATTCAATATGGCATGTTCTCAAACGACATTACATTGTGCGTGATACACCTCCTAGTACACATTTCCATGATTCATTGTATAGATATCCCTGAAGTTCAGATAATTTATTTTATTACATCAAGTAAAATAAAATAATGTGGGCATGGGTATTGCACTTTGATATTTTTTTATTTCTACTAACCATTTTTAATATTATATGAATGTGTTAGAAACACTATATTATTTTGTAAAGGTGTCTGGATGAGCCATATATTGATCCATTCAAACATCAATCCATTGTTAAAATTTATGACAGTTTGGGACATACCCCTTGAATCTAACAATTCAGTTGGTTTTATTTTTTGGGTGGGCATTGTAAATAGTATATGTAATTTGTTTTATTTTATCCTGTGACAAAATAAAATAAAAGGGGGAAATGGATATTATTATATAACGTAGTTTTTTACATTAAAGCTTAATATACAACCCACGCAACAAGATTAGATTTATCAACCTTCAGAGTTAAAGTAGTAAAGATCGCATAACAATCTTGATTTTATTCCCAATGATTCATGATTGATAAATAATCATAAAATAAAGTTCAACTACAAATTATCGAAACCTCAATATAATACCAATTTACCTTACATATAAGGCACCAGTTTGGGCACTATAATTTTCAGTCAATTAAGTAGAAGTGGGTAGACAACCCTCCCTAAAACTTCATCAACTTATATAGTGTTAAAATTAGATCCATTATGTTGTAACTCATTAATTAGTGTTGACATAGCTCATCAAAGCACCACCCTTCGTATATGGTGTATTATATTACAAAAAAACTTACAAAAATTGTGCTAAGTCTCCCTCGGCGGTTCATTATATTACAAAAGAGTCTAAGCAGACACTATTTTTGAAAAATCTCATCGTGACCTGGACGAGTCACCAAGAAATCGATATATGTTTTAGAAACATCTCTTCATGATCTTAATAATTCATTAAGTAGGTGCTATATTTTTTTTATAAAATCTCGACGAATCTGGATGAGTCACCAAATAGGCACTAATTTTGGTAAAAGCAAATTTTAGTAGTCAGCTGCTAAGTTTACTTAGAAAGTGTAAATTTGAGAAAATCTTTAGAAGCCAACTACTAAGTTGACATGCAAAGAGTAACTTTTTTAACAAAACCTTAGAATAAGTGGTGCTAAGATGAGTTACAAAGTGTAAACAAACTTTATCAAGATTTGTGCTATATTGACTTACAAAGTGTAAAATCGAGATGACCTTAGCAGCCAACTATTAAGTTAACTTACAAAGTGTAATTTTGAAATAGACCTTAGTAGTCAGCTGCCAAGTTGACTTATAAAGTATAAATTTGAGAAAATCTTAGTAGTCACTTGATAAGTTGACTTAGAAAGTGTAATTTTGAAAAAAACTTAGCATTTAACTGCTAAGATGACTTACAAAGTGTAATTTTCAAACAAATCTTAGTAGTCAGCTGCTAAGTTGACTTAAACAGTAGTTTTGAAAGAAACCTTATTATTCAATTGTTAAGTTGAGTTGTAAAGTGAAAATTTAAGAAAACCTTAGAAGTCAGCTGCTAAGTTGACATAGAGCGTAATTTGAAACAGACCTTAACAGTCACCTGCTAAGTTAACTTATAAAGTGTAAATTTGAGAAAAACCTTAATAGTAACCCGCTAAGTTAAATTACAAAGTGTAAATTTTGAAACAAAACATTAGCATATTTGTTGCTAAGTCAAATTACAAAGTGTAAAATTGAGATAAACCTTAGTAAAATTTGTGCTAAATTAGCTTACAAAGTGTATTTCTGAGATAAATCTTGGCAAGATTTGTGCTAAGTCACCCTTCAAGGTGTATTTTTGAGAAAACCTTAGCAAAGGTTGAGTTAGGTCAACAAGCATTTGTATTTTTCACAATCTTATCATGGTTTATATGAGTCACTAGCATTTGTATGCACAAAATATTGCCTAAATGGAGCAAATCACCATCATGTGTATCCATAAAATCTTGCCCAAAATAGGGGGGAATTGTATTATTCAATCTTACCAGCATATTTTGAATCTGATAAAAAATAAAGTTATGAAGGACCACAATAAAATCATGGATACACGCTCATTTAAGAGAAATGGAGGCAAACCCTTAATACTCCCTGTAGAAGCAGTTATTATGCAGCACAAATAAATATGAGAGAAAGATTATCAAGAAGAGGACAAGGGATACAAGATGCCAATCACACAACAAAGGATGTACGTGGTTCAACCAAGATGTGCCTACGTCCACGGTGGTGCAGTCGATATTATTTCTATATACTTCGGAGAGTGATTACAGAGAATACAACTTGTCCCTTTGCCCCGGACCTAGGGTTTAATATATACATGCGCATGTAGATGAGTGGAGGTGATGGGTTCCTCCTTGTTTTCCATTTCCCCCATAACGTCCCTTCATGGGATCGTGGGGGGAGACTGGATCAATTATAAAAGATGAGGGGCCTGGACTTTGGGCCGCTAGGACTGGGCTACTTGTCCAGGCCCATAGTTCTAAATTTCGGGTATCCACAATTGCCCCTAAATTTGTTGGGCCATGTTTATGGGTCCAATGGATTTAAATGATCAGCTATTATGGCTGATTTGTGATTCTTCGAAAACTGTGAAGTTGCTTAAGCGACACCTATTTCGCTATCTGTGCACTATGATTAGAATTAAAGGCTTGTTGGGATAGCCACTTTTTCTTCCGTCGTTTCAGCCTTTCCAGTACTCTTCCATCTTCTGAGAACTCTAGCGCCTCGTACCTTCTTCTTTGAATCCCCATTCACATTGCTTCTTAGTCATCTTGAGCTCGTGCTTCTTCATCACTCGAACCGATCTTCTGTTTTATAAGTTTCTCGTGCCCTTTCTTTGCACTTTCTCTTTGGTTTGTAGAATTTCTTGAGTTTTTCAATGGCTAAGATTGGAAATAGGTAGATCTCTGAGTTCAGGAAGTTCTACAATATTCCTGAGTGGGTAGATATTGAATGTTGTGCCTCCCCTCCTAGGAATGTTAGGGATATAGAGGATGCCCACTGGATCCATGTTTTGTTGCTCTCCCAGGGGGGACTTACTTTTCCCCCTAATGATCTATTTCTGCATTTTTTTGATTATTTCAATATTGTTTCCGAACAGTGCTCGCCCAATGTGTGGAAGATAGTAAATGGCATCCATAGAATAAACCAGTTGTATGGTACTAGGTTAGGACTTGCCGAGATATGTTTATGTTATTCCTTCTCTCGAACTAGCTCAGGTGTCTTATACCTCAAAGCTAGGAGTCCTGATAGGGTGTTGGTAGTAAACCTACCTGATTCCCATAAGGACTACTAGCAAGAGGGTTTCCTCGTTAGGAATTGGCAGTTCCCTCCCCAGTTTGAAGGGTCGAGGTCTGAGAGGTTCACTGTCCCTTTTTACGGGGAAGAATATATAGGTAGACATTGTACTGTTGTTTCAACCTTTGCTGACTTGTGACTTTTCTAACCTCTCTTAGCTTTTTCTTCCACAGTGAGGATAAAGAATTTGGAGCCTGCTCTCAGCGAGGTTCGTATCTCGGAGTTGGTGAAAGCTTGGAATACCAGGGAGCCTCTGGGTGACGGCGAGCATCCCAGGTCTGCTGCCTTTTTGCTCGAGTATAAGAATGCAGGCTCCAACTTCATAGCACGGCCTGTGGATAGTCTTCCAGAGTTTGATTCTTTTGGAGAGACTACTGCTGAGCCTATCCAGTTGGACGAAGAGGAGAGAAGCTCTGAGAGTGAGCTTGCAGGAGCTGCGAGTAATTTGGGTGGAGGGAGCTCTAACAGTAGTAGTTCTTATGAAGAGGATTCTGAAGCTCAAGGATCGTCGAGCACTTCTAGTAGTTCAGGCGAAGAGATGCCTCCAAGGAAGAACCTGATTAGAGACGATGATGATGAGGACCATGTGCTTCTTGTACAGAGGTCAAAGAAACAAAAGTCTTCTTCTGGGGCCGTGGCTACTGGTTCTCGGTCTTCCACTCAGGAGCAAGAGAGGAAGAGGAGAGAGGAAGAGCAGGTGAGAGAGAGGGAGAGAAGGAAGGAGGAGGAGATAAAGAAGGTGGAGGAAAAGAAGAGGGTGGAGGAGAGGAAGAGGATGGAGAGGGAGAGAGAGGAAGAGAGGAGGAAGATGGAGTCGAGGACGAAGGCTGGGCAAGCCTTGGTCCCGATGTCAGCTTTGCCCGAGGGGGCCTCAGTTGCCACTTCTCCTCAGCTGTCTCCTGCACTGCTCGAGAGGGCAGTTCTTCCAGCAGATCGCCAGAGGGCGCTGGGGTCTGATCAATTAGCCCATCAAGCTAGCTAGAGACTAGCCTTGGTAAGGTTCTCTCCCTTTTTCAATTCCTTAACAAGTTTTAATTGTTTCTCCTTCTTGATTTCTTCTTTATTTTTAGCAGTTTGTGACTGACTTTGCCGTGCTCTACCGTTCTCGCGACGAGTTGGTGAGAATGAATGGCGAGCTGGAGCAGTAGAAGTCCGCTCTGAAAGTCAAGGGTTCTTAGCTGGAGGCTGATTTGAATTCTGCTGATGCCGCCCGAGCTTCCTCTGATCTGGCCCTTATCAATTCTAACCGAGAGAGGGATGCGGCAGTTAAGGAGCTGAGCGAGCTGAGGCAGGCCTATGACCTAGTCTGCTCGAGCAAGATGGGTGTTGTGGAGGAGAACAAGGCTCTGACCGAGCAGCTGAAGGAGAAGGAGTCCCAGGTAGCCACCATCAAGGAGGATTCATACAACTGCATTTCGAGGTGAATTTAAGTTTATAGGCTAATTTGGCACGTTTTTCAAGGCAATATTGCACACATTTTTTAAAACCGATCAAAATGAAAGCATTGAGATCCTTGACAACTTATTAAGCGCTAAAAAGAACTTTGAGTTAACAATTAACTCTGATTTATTTAAAAACTCGCAAAATGTGATAGGCTCGAATCTCACCGGGTTTGTTAATCTCCACATTCGTTCGTTAAGTTGTCAATTTTCGCTCAATTTCCATCTTTGGTCAATTTCGGCTTTGTGTATGTTGGATGTTTACAATTTGAGACTCCAATTCGACTTTTAATGATATTTTTGAAAAATTTTAATTCCAATTTTTGTTTATTTTGAACAAAAATATTTTTGGATTTTTCAAAATTTTATGATTTTTTTGGAAATTTCTGGGCATTTTTGAAAATTTGTGAAGTTTTAGAAATACACACTTGTGACCCCCCCCTAACTTAGACTTTTGCATTGTCCTCAAGCAAAAAGGACGAAAATCTAACTCAAGGTGAATGAAAAGTGCGAAAAAATAAAACAAACAAACATTAAAATGCAACAAGACACTATATGACACTCATGCATGACTCAAAAATACAACAATAATCACCCCATACGAGTCGGGGGTGTGACAACCTCTCATCTCTCTACGAACTCAACCGACCCCTTGCACGGGGAACGATGCTCTCCTTGTCACTCCCGTCTTCCTATCACATACTAACAACCTGAATAAGTTGGGACCTCGCCCATAAATAAAGGATAGACCGGGAGACTCATCTTGAGTAATTGGAAAGGGATCCTCGTGATGCTGACTCAAAGCGTGGTCTGCGTGTGCTGACTCGGAGGGAACACCTAGGTTTCTTTCAATTTTTTAGACACATGGGTCGGGCTCTAAGTCGGATGGACCACAACTTTTCTCCTCACTCGCCTTCGGGACCTCTAGTGGTATGGGTGGATGGTCACAAAGAAGGAATTTATCAATTTTAACTTTCCATTCGCTTTCTTCTAGGTGATGAAATGAATCCAATACAGTTTGGACTTCGTCGTTAAGGCTCTCATCCAGGCTCTCATCCACCGGACCGAATTCTTTTTCAAAGTCTTCAAGACTTATATCTCCTAATTCTCTCTCTCGAGTGTGTTTTGAACAATTTCGTTCACTTTCTTCTGAATACTTCTGTGATGTGGATGGTTGGTCATTACGAAGGAATTCATCTATTGTATCTTTCCATTCGCTCTCATCCAGCATCGCCTTCGTAATACTCATCAAATTTTTTTTTATTTATTTTTTGTCAAAGTTTTAGATTAACTCGATCTATACCTTAGTCTACCTAATTCCCCGGCAACGGCACCATTTTGATCGTGTGGAAAACCGAGCATCTGTGTAATATGCTAGTCGTTGTTATCGGCTTCCAATCACAATACAAAAACCTAAACTATAACTACACTCTTGTGGAGTATAGTGGCTAGTCTGGGTATCGAATCCTCAGGGAAGTAGGACGAGTGAACGTAACGACGTTGGATAGACAGAGAAATCCTAACTTTGACTCTAAAGAAAAAGGAAAATTGAGTTGGTTTTGAGATTGATTAAGCTAAATGCGATAATGAAAATGAGCAAAGATGCAACTAAATTACTCTACCGAAATGGAGGATGACTGATGATTTCAACAACTTTTTATTTTAAATGATGAGAGAAACAGGTCGGGAATACAATCCCCCAACCCTAGTGTAGTGCGGTGATAATATTAATCATAAATTTATCTGATTCATCTGACCCAAAATTTAGTACTCCCAAGCATTATGTATACGAGGTTCAAGCCCGCGTCATACCTAATCTGAGGATGAGTAAATCGGTATCGCGATAGTGACACTCAAATTGTACTCTAAATCATCACGAGTACCCAAAGGTAAACGAGATATAAAGATCCACAATTATTATGTAACTATGCAATACGATCATAATCAATCACTAAATTCATCGGATTAATTTTATACACATGCACTAACACATTAGGTTGGGTTCATGCATCCCGGCCTTTTAAACCTAGCCGGACATATTAAACTTAAGGATGCATGAAATAATAACGATGTATGCGAAAGAACTCGTGATAACACTAAATCGAAATACGTGGCTAAGCGTTATAAACGCAGAAACTTATTCAAATCACGCATAAAAATTACCATGCAAGAATAATGATCATAAAAATAAAACTTAGATTACAACTTGAAAACAAACCCGGAAGTGTATTGATCTTGCAGCAATTAATTGAAGTTATGTTCCTAGATGTTTTCCTCTCTTTTTCTCTCTCAAAAACTACCTAAAACTATTCAGAATGGCTGTTCTTAAGTTACTCCCTACGTATTGCACACTTCTTGGAGAGTTTTAACCTAAAAGGAAACCTTAGAGCCAATCAGAATAAAGGAGGCAAATTCGCGCATCAGGCCCCCCTAACCGGTTCGCATGTACCCCGAACCGGTTCGCCTCCCAAACCGGTTCGCCCCTGGGTTCGCGAATGTTTGCTGGTCTGGGGTGCTTTTTCTTCCATTCAACACTTAGAATTTTTTTCTTGTTTTCTTTCCTTTCTTCCTTGGGTTTTTCTTCAACTTCAACGGGTCATAACTCATCAACCGTAGCTCGGATTTGGGTGCCGTTTATTCCAGTGTTCTCGTTGTTCCGAGCTATTACACTTTCCTGTTGACTCCTCCTTTGGGATCTGGCTGCAGAATTACCAAAATGCCCTTGAACTTGCCTTCTTAACTTTTCTTTCATTGTCTCGCTTTCTCTTTTGCACTGCTTGCATAATTAACCTGTAAAACCAATAAGAGAAGCACGAAACACGAAATACTTGCCAACAAAGATTAGTAGCATAAATGTGCATCAAATCCATATAGGTTACATCACTCGGGTTCACAAATGCACTGAAATTAGGGGAATAAATATACAATATTTATGTCCAATCAAACCTCCCTAACTTAGAACTTTGCGCGTCCCGAGCAATGTAAAAGAATCCTAGTAAGGCTTAACTCTTGAAAATCACATTTTATTGGGATAGAATACCTTTTTCGCGGGCAAGCAATTGCATTTAGCGCATGCAAGAAGCCTTTAAACCCCTAGGTCACCCTAGTAGGACGAGTGGTGTCTCGTGAGGGTTTGTAGAGAATATACCCACAAAATTCGACTCAAAGAAATTTAAAAATATGCAAAAATTGTGTAATTCAAACTTTCCAGAAAATAGTCATCATCAAGTCATATTTACGAGTCTCAAACCTTAGTGCGTGTGTACGAAGCCGGAAATATAACCGCCAATTTCCACCGATTGATCATTACGTTACTTATTCGAAAATTCGTTTTGATTTCAATTTCTCACGGAACGCTCTCACAAACGAATCTCTCGAATTATGGCTATTCTCTCGGCATGCGTGATATAAAGAGTAAATGTAATGGAAGCAAATTCATGCCTGCAATTAGAAAGACGGAAACTTTATGGTGAAAGGATCTCATCAACGGATTACGATTTTTAAAACGGGAACATTGCCTTTATTTTGCGCACTTAACCTCTTATATTATCTTTTGGTGTCTTAACTCTCCACGCGGTAATCAATTTTCGCAATTTGGACTCGGTTAGGACTTTTTCGGGTTGAAGGTTGCATTGGATAAAATGAAGGAGGTATGGAAGGTTGGAATTGGAAAAGTCATTAATGATGTCCATTTGTACTTTTTTCCGGGCTATTGCTCATTTTTTCTTCTTTTTCTATTTTTTTTTGTTTTATTCATTTCTTTTCTTGTTGTTTTTGTTGAGCATACTATTTTGTTTCTTGCCCCTTTATATGCACTTTTTGAACTTAAAATCTGAATTCTCTCATTTTTCACAATTCCGGTTATTTTGGATTTTTCGGGTTGTCAAACGAAAGGGAAAATTATTCGGCTCAATTTGGGTTGCAAAGGGTGATTTTTCCCTACTTTTATCTGGACAAAATTTTGGGTGACAAACGAGGGCCTACTTCATTGTCCAAAATGCCAATTGCGTTACTATATGCGTTTCGAGGTGAATTTAAGTTTAGAGGCTAATTTGGCACGTTTTTCAAGGCAATATTGCACACATTTTTTAAAACCGATCAAAATGAAAGGATTGAGATCCTTGACAACTTATTAAGCGATACAAAAGAACTTTGAGTTAACAATTAACTCGGATTGATTTAAAAACTCGCAAAACGTGATAGGCTCGAATCTCACCGGGTTTGTCAATCTCCACATTCGTTCGTTAAGTCGTCCATTTTCACTCAATTTCCATCTTTGGTCAATTTCGGCTTTGTGTACGTTGGATGTTTACAATTTGAGACTCCAATTCGACTTTTAATGATATTTTTAAAAAATTTGAATTCCAATTTTTGTTTATTTTGAACAAAAATATTTTTGGATTTTTCAAAATTTTATGATTTTTTTGGAAATTTCTGGGCATTTTTGAAAATTTGTGAAGTTTTAGAAATACGCACTTGTGACCCCCCCTAACTTAGACTTTTGCATTATCCTCAAGCAAAAAGGACGAAAATCTAACTCAAGGCGAATGAAAAGTGCGGAAAAATAAAACAAACAAATATTAAAATGCAACAAGACACTATATGACACTCATGCATGACTCAAAAATACAATAATAATCACCCCATACGCGTCGGGGGTGTGACGACCTCTCATCTCTCTACGAACGCACCCGACCCCTTGCACGGGGAACGATGCTCTCCTTGTCACTCCCGTCTTCCTATCATATACTAACAACCTGAATAAGTTGGGACCTCACCCATAGATAAAGGATAGACTAGGAGACTCATCATGAGTAATTGGAAAGGGATCCTCGTGATGCTGACTCAAAGCGTGGTCCGCGTGCGCTGACTCGGAGTGAACACCTAGGTTTCTTTCAATTTTTAAGACACATGGGTCGGGCTCTAAGTCGGATGGACCACAACTTTTCTCCTCACTCGCCTTCGGGACCTCTAGTGGTATGGGTGGATGGTCACAAAGAAGGAATTTATCAATTTTAACTTTCCATTCGCTTTCTTCTAGGTGATGAAATGAATCCAATACAGTTTGGACTTCGTCGTTAAGGCTCTCATCCAGGCTCTCATCCACCGGACCGAATTCTTTTTCAAAGTCTTCAAGACTTATATCTCCTAATTCTCTCTCTCGAGTGTGTTTTGAACAATTTTGTTCACTTTCTTCTGAAGACTTCTGTGATGTGGATGGTTGGTCATTACAAAGGAATTCATCTATTGTATCTTTCCATTCGCTCTCATCCAGCATCTCCCTCGTAATACTCATCAATTTTTTATTTTTATTTTTTTTTATTTTTATTTATTTTTTTGTTAAAGTTTTAGATTAACTCGATCTATACGTAAGTCTACCTAATTCCCCGGCAACGGCGCCATTTTGATCGTGTGGAAAACCGAGCGTCCGTGTAATACGCTAGTCGTTGTAATCAACTTCCAACCACAATACAAAAACCTAAACTATAACTACACTCTTGTGGACTATAGTGGCTAGTCTGGATATCGAATCCTCAGGGAAGTAGGACGAGTGAACGTAACGACGTTGGATAGACAGAGAAATCCTAACTTTGACTCTAAAGAAAAAGGAAAATTGATTTGGTTTTGAGATTGATTAAGTTAAATGCGATAATGAAAATGAGCAAAGATGCAACTAAATTACTCTACCGAAATGGAGGATGACTGATGATTTCAACAACTTTTTATTTTAAATGATGAGAGAAACAGGTCGGGAATATAATCCCCCAACCCTAGTGTAGTGCGGTGATAATATTAAGCGTAAATTTATCTGATTGATTTGACCCGAAATTTTGTACTCCCAAGCATTATGTATACGAGGTTCAAGCTCGCGTCATACCTAATCTGAGGATGAGTAAATCGGTATCGCGATAGTGACACTCAAATTGTACTCTAAATCATCACGAGTACCCAAAGGTAAACGAGATATAAAGATCCACAATTATTATGTAACTATGCAATACGATCATAATCAATCACTAAATTCATCGGATTAATTTTATACACATGCACTAACACATTAGGTTGGGTTCATGCATCCCGGCCTTTTAAACCTAGCCGGACATATTAAACTGAAGGATGCATGAAATAATAACGTTGCATGCGAAAGAACTCAAGATCGAAATACGTGGCTAAGCGTTATAAACGCAGAAATTTATTCAAATCACGCAGAAAAATTACCATGCAAGAATAATGATCATAAAAATAAAACTTAGATTACAACTTGAAAACAAACCCGGAAGTGTATTGATCTTGCAGCAATTAATTGAAGTTATGTTCCTAGATGTTTTCCTCTCTTTTTCTCTCTCAAAAACTACCTAAAACTATTCAGAATGGCTGTTCCTAAGTTACTCCCTACGTATCGCACACTTCTTGGAGAGTTTTAACCTAAAAGGAAACCTTAGAGCCAATCAGAATAAAGGAGGCAAATTCGCGCATCAGGCCCCCCGAACCGGTTCGCATGTACCCCGAACCGGTTCACCCTCCAAACCGGTTCTCCCCTAGGTTTGCGAATGTTTGCTGGTCTGCGGTGCTCTTTCTTCCATTCAACACTTAGAATTTTTTTCCTGTTTTCTTTCCTTTCTTCCTTGGATTTTTCTTGAACTTCAACGGGTCATAACTCATCAACCGTAGCTCGGATTTGGGTGCCGTTTATTCCAGTGATCTCTTTGTTCCAAGATCTTCAACTTTCCAGTTGACTCCTCCTTTGGGATCTGGTTGCAGAATTGCCAAAATGCCCTTGAACTTGCCTTCTTAGCTTTTCTTTCATTATCTCGCTTTCTCTTTTGCGCTGCTTGCATAATTAACCCGTAAAACCAATAAGAGAAGCACGAAACACGAAATACTTAACAACGAAGATTAGTAGCATAAATGTGCATCAAATCCATATAGGTTACATCACTCGGGTTCTCAAATGCACTGAAATTAGGGGAATAAATATACAATATTTATGTCCAATCACCAGGCGAATGAGGGCATCCCTATAGAGGGGGATGCCTCTGCTGCTGCTGACAAGGGGAAGCAGCCAGCCACCTCAGGGCAGCCTGAGGTTGCTAATTAATCCTCTCTTAGGATTATTTTTGTACTTACGCTTGTAATTTTTCCATTTTCTGCTCGATGTACTTGACCTTTATTAATGAAATAAAAAGGCTTCTTTTTCCAATGCATTGATTGATTTTTCTTTCCCTTGCCCTTTTATGTCTTGTAGTTGATTGATGTAGAAGAGTATATTCCTGCCATATCTCAATTGGGCAGGACTCTTGATCCCAATGCCAGTCCTCAGGTTCGTCAGGCCTTCGTTAGGCTTTGCAGGTCTCTTAGGTCAAGGAATCAAAAGTATAAGGAGCAGTCTGAGCTAATGGCTAGGCTGAAGGACAGGCTCCAGGATATGGAAGGCATTGGTGCCTCTGTACAAGAGGAAGTCAATGTACTAAGAGCTAGGTTGTTGTAGGCCACCGAGATAAATCAAGTTGGGGAATTCCTGCAGCAGGAGAATGAAAACTTGAGGAGGGAAGTCCTGCAACTTAGAGAGCATGCACCGAGCACTATTTCAACAGTTTTGCAAGGCTCCTCATCTTCGTGAGCTGGACATACTCCTCCTATGCCGCGAGGTTCCACTTGTCCTCCCCTCCCGTGAGCTGGTAAGAGCACCAGGGGCAGGAACAGGGAAGTAGAAGAACAACGGGATAAGGAGATGGAAGAGCTCCGTGATGATGTCCGCCGAGCATATGTAACTACTGCTGGGCTTCAAAGGGATGTTACTCGATTGCGGCATTTATTCAAGAGGGGTCCTCGACAAGCGTGGGCTGATGGTTATGATCAAGGCTGTCTAGATGCTCCCACAAGACTATCCGAGTTTGAGGAACTTTCTTTCATTAGAGGGTTGTTGAGTACCTTGAAAGAGCTTCAGGTCCCAAGGAACTCGATGTTATGGTATCGTCACGAGATATCCTCCTCTACTCTGATGCCCAATCCATTCAGGAGGGATGATAGATGGATCCCCATTGATGCTATTCCTCGGCAACTATTAGAGTTGGACGCAGATGAGGTTGTGGAAGAGCTGGTCCGTGCTCCTGATGATGGACGAAGAGCTAGAGTGGCAGACTATCTTGTTCGTAGGCTTCTACCTTCTTGAATTTTTTGCAAGTTGTTTTTCTTTTGATAATGTAAACGCTTTGGGCGAGCTTCGCCGACTAAACGTGTATTATCATTGTTGTAAATATAACAAGTTGTTATTCTTTAGATAATGTAAACGCTTTGGACGAGCTTCGCCGACTAAACGCGTATTATCGTTGTTGTAAATATAACAAGTTGTTATTCTTTTGTCTTTTTTGATAATGTAAATGCTTTGGGCGAGCTTCGCTGACTAAACATGTATTATCACTGTTGTAAATATAAGAGATTAATGAAAAGTTCGTGTTTTGGGCAATTTTGCCGACTAAACGTGTTCATCCAATCTTTTTATATTCTTGCTGCTTCATAATTCTTTTTGTTTTGCCATGCAAGTGTCCCCCCCAGTCCAGTATAATACCAAAATACCATTGTGCCCCATTTTACCTTTTAGGTTGTGTCGTCACACTCCCTTAGGCCTAAGTAGGGCAATTGGCGAGGACACACCTGGTATTGGATGTCTTCATCCGGTCAGGATTTTGCTCAACCAAAGCAGGTTTGATGGCCAGTATAAAATCTAGTCGCATTGCCTAAGAATCCTCTGTAGGGCTTTATATATTGTCAGGGGCAATGCTAAGAGGTCTCTCGTGTTTCATGACGATGACCTGAGGAGGGGTATCCCCCTGCTATATCGACCATCGTGCCTGTGATTTGGAAAAGGATGTGTGATAAAATGCAGTTACTGATTTCATTAGTAATAAGGGGAATGAACTGTTCTTTTCACATAACAAATACAAGAAAAAGATTCAACAATAGAATTCCTTGAGAATCTAAGAATATAATTTCTTGAGATTAGCTGCATTCCATGCTCATGGTATCTCTCTGCCCTCCATCATTTCCAAATGATATGCACCTTATAGGTCGTCCCTAGTTACTTCAAAGGGTCCTTCCCAGTTTGGGCCTAGCTTGCCATATGATGACCTTACTGTGTTGCCCAGGACTTTCCTTAGAACATAGTCCCCAACTTGGAATCTTATCGGGTTGACCCTTTTGTGGTAATGCTTTGCGAGCTGTTGCTGTTAGCTCGCAAGCTTCACCAGGGCCAGTTCTCTAAGCTCGTCGGTGAGGTCGAGTTCAGCGAGCAACGCCCCATCATTCTGGCCTTGGTCGACAAGGTCGGATCTCATTATTGGCAAGCCCGCTTCTAGTGGAATGACTGCTTCCATGCCATATGTTAGCGAAAATGGGGTTTCTCCTGTTGCTCGCCGAGGAGTTATTCGGTATGCCCATAGGACATGGGGTAGCTCGATATTCCATGCGCCCTTGGATCGCTGTAGTCGCTTCTTCAATCCATCGATCACAGTTTTCTTGGAAGCTTCTGCTTGCCCATTTCTCTGAGGGTAGGCCACCGAACTAAAGTTATGCCTGATCCCGTGTTCGTTACAGAAGTCCTGAAAGGGGCCACTCTCGAATTGTGTCCCATTATCAGTGATGATGGTTCTAGGGATTACGAATCGAGTGATTATATTCCTCCATGTGAATCTTATCATGTCAGCGTCTCGGATGTTTGCCAATGGTTCTACCTCGATCCATTTGGTGAAGTAGTCAGTTGAAACCAACAGGTATTTGCGATTACCGATAGCAGTGGGTAGTGGTCCCACGATGTCCATCCCCCATTAGGCGAAGGGCCACGGGCTGGTCAGGGATTTTAGGTCGCTGGCTGGTTGGTGGACCATTAGAGCATGAAGCTGGCATTTCAGGCATTTGCGGACATATACTGCGGAGTCCTTTTGCATATATAGCCACCAATAGCCTTCCTTCATTGCTCGAAAGGCTAGAGACCTTCCTCCCACATGACTTCCATAGATTCCTTCGTGAAGCTCGCGCAGCACTTGCTCGACATCGCCTGGGTGGACGCATCTAAGGTAGGGACTGGAGAAGGACTTCTTATACAAGTCGCCTCTTGTGGATAAGTGAAAGCGAGCAGCTTTGACTCTTATCTGGTGGGCGATTTTCTTATCCTCGGGGAGCGTGCCCTCCTTTAAATAGTCTCTTAAGGGGTCCATCCAGCTGGGGGCTGATCCCACCTGGAGTATTTGTTCCACATTTGGCAGTTTGGTATTGTGGTTAATGCTTGGACAAATGAGGAAATCGATGGGAATGACCCTTTTAAGACTATAATCAACTACCGAGCTTAGGGCTGCTAAGGTGTCGGCATGACTATTTTGCCCTCTGGGAAACTTCTGGATGTTGATCTCCTCAAAGCTCGTCATTAGTTTCCTCACTAGGGCGAGGTAGGCTGCCATTCTTTCATCCTTCACATTGTAATCTCCACTTATCTGATTGGAGACTAGTTGAGAATCTCTGAACACCTGTAAACGTTTTGCTCCCAGAGTTTGCGCCTTTTGGAGACCGGCTATTAGGGCTACGTACTCTGCTTCGTTGTTAGAGGCTGCAAATCCAAGCCTGATTCCTTGCTCAAGGATGGTGTTTTCTGGGGTGATGAGAACGATGCCTACGACTGCCCCCTTTGAGTTGGAGGCTCCATCAACGAATAGTTTCCAGGTTTCCACTGTTGCTGGGTCCTCTTTTTGCTTTATTGGTTGAGGTTGGTCGGGGAGTTCTTCTCCAGTGAATTCGACTATGAAATCAGTGAGGATCTGACCCTTGATAGCGGTCATTGGTTGAAATTGGATGTCGAACCGGCCGAGCTCGACTGACCACTTAGACAATCTGCCCCGAAAAATCCGCTTTCCTTAGGACCTCCTTAAGGGGGTACGATGTAAGGACGATAATAATATGATCTTCAAAATTATGCTTCAGTTTCCTCGAGTCTATCACTAGTGCAAAGGCGAGCTTCTCCAATGGCAGGTACCTTTGCTCGGCGTCTAATAAGGTCTTGCTCGCATAGTAAACGGGGTGTTGGATTCCTGCGACCTCGCATATTAACGCCGAGCTGGCAGTGTGACTGGATACTGAGAGGTACAGGTACAAAGAATCCATTTGTTGTGGTATGACAAGCAGCGGTGGAGAGCTTAAGTAAGACTTGAGCTCGTCCAAAGCTCGCGAGCAGTCCGGGCCCCATTCTATTGGTTTACTCCCTTTCAGAAACTGGAAAAAAGGCTTGCACTTCTCGGAGGATTTGGAAATGAAGCGATTTAAGGCAGCGAGCATTCCAGTGAGCTTCTGCACGTCCCGGACTGTTCGAGGGGGTTATACCCTATTGATTGCATTGATCTGGTCCGGATAAGCTTCTATGCCTCTCTTACTGACCAAGTATCCAAGAAATTTTCCTGACTGGACACCGAAGGAACACTTGCTCGCATTAAGCTTCATTCGGTATTTCCTGAGGATTTCGAAGGTCTTTGACAGGTTTGAGAGGTGATTTTCTTTCTTCTTGCTCTTAACGAGCATGTCATCGATGTAGACCTCCATTGTGTCTCCCATTTGATCCTTGAACATTTTTGTGACCAGCCGCTGGTAGGTTGCCCCTGCATTCTTGAGCCCAAATGGCATGACCTTGTAGTAATACAACCCAACCGTCGTGATAAATGCCGTTTTGTCCTGGTCTGGGGCATACAAGGGGATCTGGTGATATCCCGAGTATGCGTCCAGGAAACTCATTCGCTCGTGAGTTGAAGTGGCGTCTACTAGTTGGTCTATCTTTGGGAGGGGGAAACTATCCTTAGGGCATGCTTTGTTGAGGTCAGTGAAGTCGATGCAAACTCTCCACTTCCCATTATTCTTTGGAACTACTACTGGGTTGGACAACCACTTGGGGAATTGTACTTCCCTTATGGATCCTGCATCCAGTAGTTTTTCGACCTCCTTTTTAACCGCTTTAGCCTTCTCGGGTGCAGTTCTTCGTGCCTTCTGCGTGATTGGCTTGAATGTGGGGTCGACGTGCAGCTGATGACAGACCATATCAGGATCAATGCCAGGCAGCTCGTATGGTTCCCATGCGAAAACATCTACGTTATGTCTCAGCAAGGTCATCAACTCCTTATGTTCTTGATCGGTGAGGGATGCTCCAATCAAGAAGACTCTGCTACTATCACCAACTTTGGCTATAACTTCTACCAGATCCTCGATGACACGCTTAGAGGGGAGGAGCTTGGTCTCCTCTACTCGTGGTCTTCCGTACTTTAGTTTCTATTTAGAAGGTATCACACCCTCTTCAACTTTCTGGCTGGGTTGACCGACGTTCTTATCTGGCTTTGGTCGGATGGCTGCTATGAAGCACTTCCTCGCCTCCGCTTGGTCGCCGTGGATCTCCATTACTCCTCGCTCGGTTACATACTTGAGCTTCTGGTGGTAGGTCGAGGAGACCGCCTTCATTGCATGAAGCCATCCTCTGCCGAGGATGGCCTGGTATGGTGATTCGATGTCAACTACCAAAAACTCGATCATCTTGGAGACGTTCCTAGCACGAACTGGCAGCACTATCTTACCTAGGGGCATGGTCATTTTCCCAGTGAAGTCGACCAAAGGAACAGTAGCTTCCTTTAGGTCGGCGATGCTCAACTTCAATCTCCTGAACAGGTCGAGGTACATTACTTTGGATGATCTTCCTTGATCGACGAGCAGCTTATCGATGTCAAAGTTGGCTATCCTGAGTGTAACGACCAGGGCATCATGATGTAGGGTCCTTACTCCAATCAAATCTTCATCCGTGAAAACAATATGCTTGTTATAGTTGACGTCCTCTGCTCGTCGACGCTTTCCTGACTGTGACTTTGCAGGATCGATTTGAAAAGCCTGCATTACCGCTGTAAGTTTTTTCATCTCCATTTGAGTTGAGTTTCCTTGTATCTGCTTGATGTCAGATACTCCGTGAATTATGGCGAACTCATGTCCAGCATCATCTTCCAGGACATTGTTGGGTCTCATCTCTCTGTTGACAGTCACTTTCTCTACCCTTTTCTCCACAAAGTCGTTCAAATGCCCGGACTGGGCCAATTCTTCGAGGTGAGACTTAAGAGCTTTGCAGTGCTCGTTCTTGTGCCCTCCCTCTTTGTGAAAAGCGCATCTCAACGCATTATACCTCTTCGAGGGATCTCCCCCATCTTCCTGGGCCACTTGATGAATGGCTCATCCTTGATCTTCGCGAGAACCTTGTAAATTGGTTCTTTGAAGACGGTGTTGACCGCCTAGAATGCTTTCGACGCGTCCTGGTTCCCTCTATTCTTGGAGCCATTTTTACCTCCATTCTTTCCTCCTTTCCTCTGGTTCTCAGTTTTCTCACCTACCTTGGTAGTGAGCTTAGCTCGACCGTTTTCTCCTGTATTAGAGCGGGTGACATCTTCCACCTTTGCGTATTTCTCGATTCGGGCCATAAGGTCGTCAATAGTCATAGCTTCCTTCTTCGTCAGGGATTGGTAGAGGAGGGAAGAACTAGGGAGCCTAATTTTGAAGGAGGCCACTGCCACCTCCTCCGCGCAGTCCTAGATCTCATTGAATAACTCCCAGTACCTTTTCGTGTATTCTCGGAGGGTTTCTTGAGGCGTTTTCTTCATTGTCAGTAGAACATCCATCCTTTTGGGATGGGAGCTGCTAGTAATGAATCGGACTATAAAGAGTTCGGCTAGGGATTTGAAATTCTTGATCGACCGGTGGGGGAGCCTTTCGAACCACTTCTGTGCTACATCATGAAGGATCGGGGGGAAATACGGCACATTAGGTCATCCCGGTGACTCCAGAGGGTCATGGCCTGTCGGTATTGCTTGACGTGATCGATGTGATCAGTCTTTCCGTCGTAAATCTTGAACCTTGGAATGGAAAATTTCTTGGGAGCTTGATCCTCTTCGATTTCTCTTGTGAAAGGTGACTTCATCTGGGTTTTGAGAGCTCGCCTCACGAGCTCTCTAGTTGATCTTGTTTCGTGGTGAGCGGGATGCTGGTCCATCTCCCTGCAGACCATGTTTCGTATGTGGTCGTCGCTGCGAGCAGGGCTCTGGTGGCGGCGAGCTCTTCGCAGCTGTTCGCGGAGGTCATCGTCTGACTCGCCTCCTTTGTCCCTTTGAAATTCTCGCCTAGGGCTCCTTCCTCGGCTGCGAGACTTGCTCGCCTGAGGGCTAGGAGTGCGATTTGGGCGTCTTCGGTTATCAGGGCGAAGCTCCCTTTCTAGTCTTTCCGGTCTTCTTTTCAAGCGAGCATTCTCAGCCTCGTATCTGCGAGAAGACTCCCTCTGCTCGTTGAGCCTTGCCTCGTACGCATCAATCAACTTGGATATCTGCGTGGACCTCGCTGGTCCCTGACTCTCTTGTGAGGCTGGTCTTTCCAAGCGAGCTCTCTGATCTGAATGTCGAACTTCAGACCTAATCCTGCGAGGAGCAGGTGGCTCTTGAATATCTCCTTCTTGGGGGGCATTGCTGCTGTGACCAGACATCTTAAACTCCTTTCTTGATGTGAGCTCTTCTCAGGTAAAGATGAACAATTCCCACAGACAGCGCCAATTATAGAAGCAATTATTATGCAACACAAATAAATATGAGAGAAAGATTATCAAGAAGAGGATAAGGAATACAAGATGCCAATCACACAACAAAGGATGTACGTGGTTCGGCTAAGATGTGCCTACGTCCACGATGGTGCAGTCGATATTATTTCTATATACTCCGGAGAGTGATTATAGAGAATACAACTTGTCCCTTTACCCCGGACCTAGGGTTTAATATATACATGCGCATGTAGATGAGTGGAGGTGATGGGTTCCTCCATGTTTTCCATTTCCCCCATAACTTCCCTTCATGGGATCATGGGGGGAGACTGGATCAATTATAAAAGATGAGGGGCCTGGACTTTGGGCCGCCAGGACTGGGCTACTCATCCAGGCCCATAGTTCTAAATTTCGGGTACCCACACTCCCCAAAACCCAAACAAAGGGAAACCGGACAAACTTAAAATATACCATTGACATAAAAAGAATGACCATAAGGTCCGCTGGAATAACTATGAGATCAAAATATGAGATATAAGATGTGAGATTAACCTATATCATCAAATAGAATTGATATATGAGAACAATACCCATGATTCACAAGTTGATCCAACATATTTATACAGATAATAATAGTTTTGTACGCACAGTCGATATGTTTGGCTAGGCATCAAAACATCAACTATGTATACAAGGGGAAAAATGTAGGAGTGGATTAATGATAACCCTCCCATTTAAATTATTAAATCAGATAAGAAATGATTAATATTGATAAAAGTCCATGATACCTCATGTGTTTATGAGACTCCGACATTATTGTGCGTATCCACCATTATTTCGTATTTGTAATATTTACACATCAATTAGACAATATTCTATTATTGAGGGTGCAACATATGTTATGGAATGAACGCCATCCAAATTAGAACACATGTCACCACAGGTTTTCTGATACATGTTTCCATAATATTAATGAAATGTGCAGCCCACTTGGCTTTGGTCTTACTATAATTAAGCCTTACTTCCTTACTTTTGAGGGAGGAGCTTTTAGGAAGATAGGAGTTTCTCTCTTAAGGGTCTTAGAGAAGAAGAGACATAATATCTCCCTCCTTCGACCATTGTCATGCTAAAAACCATGTATATAGAGTTAAATAAATAGGTTGATCGAGTCCACTGCCTCACACTTCTTCGAGAACCACCACAATGAGTTTTCCATCGAATAGTACGAACCCATGAACTACGTTGACTTAAATTCTAACTATGATGAATACTTAGATATAATTGAATTTACTCAAGTCAACAATGTACCGAAATTCGACATTTCCCCAGATTAAACTACTCTCTTACACTTTTTGTTCATTTTCATCTAGGAAGGACCCTATTTGTAACATTTTGGGGTTTTGGGGAGTGCCCAAGTTTATGGTCATTATGTCACCCTCATTGGGAGACATACGTCTATTTTGACTTTGGTGAATTTTTGTTAAGTATTTTATGTATTTAAAGTCCATAGATTTATTGTCATTTTGGTTGACTTCTAATCCATCGATGGATTCTTATTCATCACATGTAGCGCACACAGGCAAATACTAGAAATCACTGTTTATTATGCCATCAAAAGGAGGGAAGACAATATTGATAATAGCAAAACATTATGCCTTATAGAGGGAGACTATACGAAAAAAATTTGAGTAGAGTCAATTTCTATATTTTTTTCTTATTCTGTGTTTGGACAAAACTATTTGAGTCATAGGTCACCTTTCAAGCCTATGGCATGGTTTCGTGAAGACGTGGTAGACAAGTTAAGATATATACATCATTATGTCGTGTTTGGTTCTCGTTTCCATCTTCACGTTTCGAGGATCTCTCGAAATGAATGCGTAATATTTTGATCCTTATATATTTTATATTTGGTTATTAGGTTTTTATAAAACTATTTTTAAAATATTTAAAATGATTTTATCTTCTTGTAATATTTTTTAAAAGAAAAATATATTTCTTACGACTTCGTTAGAATGAGAAATGGTATATCATTTAAACGAAATATAATACCTCAAATGAACCAACTTTATACTTCACTCGAATCTCTTTTGATATCTCATTGGATATGTGTTCGAACGAGACCTTATACTTAATTCTAACGAGGTTTAAAGTCTTTCAAACGAGCCTACGAATTTTTGATAAATTCGAGATTTTTCAAATTTCTTTTCATTTTTATATCGATTTCGAAAAATCTCCTATAAATAGGAATGCGAAGCAGAAATTTTATGAGGGGAAAACAATTTATTTTTCAAGTTCTCAAACTCTATCAAAAAGCACTCCAAATCTAGGGTTTACCCCTAAGTTATTTAGGATCCAAGTGTTCATATTATTATGCTTTAATGTCCTATTTTGGCCACCATGGACTCAATCTCTTCAGGTAGTTGAGAATCATTTGTTACAGGAGACTCTCTATTTTCTATTTACATATTGTAGGGGGCAAAGAGTGATTAACTTAGTCAAATAGATTGAATGTCTCACGAAGAAGGAGAAGGAAGGCCGCCCGAGCAAGTTACCTCGAAGAGGCTTCACAGAAATGGCTCAAAGGACCTACCTCGAAGATTCTCCAACGGACCTGGTTCGAAGGATCCAACTTGTAGATCAAAGTCACTTGGATGATGATAGTTTGTAATAAGAAATATAATGATTTATATCATGTACTTTACCTTATAAATATATGTTGAGTGAGGTTATTTGGTACCCACGAGGGACCATGCCTAGCAGGGCATGGGAGAGATAATATGCTCTATCAAATAAAATCCTCTTGGGAAACTCACAAGGAAATGGTTTGGAGGATTGAGAGAAAGGAAACATTAGGAATGAAATTACCAACCCTCTTGGCACACTTGGTCAAAACTTCACTTACTGTTTTGAGCCACTACAACCAAGCCACCTCAACTCCTACTTGTTTGAGGGAACCTTATTGAGGTACCTCAATCTTTCATCTTGGTTCTAAGATAGTTCTTAACCAACAAACAGAAACTAAACACTCGAGCTACCTATCATCTGAGCAACCTTTGAAGCAAACACCATCCCACCTGACTGATGTGACTATACACCTACCAAAGTCACTATTTAACCACTTTTTGACGTCATAACGACTGGCAATTAGATACTCGAAGTCATATAACTCAAGTGAGTTTATTCTTAGCACAGTAGGTCTAGTTCACGAAACCTGACCCTCTAGTCTCCCTAAAGTATGATCCAAGTTGCCATGTCACGTCCCTCGTTAATGCCCACCATACCCCTATCCAATGAAACAGTTTACCTCCAAATTATGAGATCCGTTGCATTTAATGCAATATATTCTACATTAATGAGAGGTACTTAGGCATTTAATACGGTTGATCATATTGAACGTGAGTAAGTTTACTCGTGTAACTTGTCCACGATATAAATACACCATACAAATAGTTTAACAACAGAGGCATTCTGAACCTAGAATTGCTGCCCAACTTCCCCCATACATGAGAGCTATTACGAGAACATAACTTCCCATATCTATTAAATACCCATATCATTGAGTATTAACTGAGCTTCAAGTTCATGCCTTGCCTTTATTGTACCTAGAGTTCTTGCTCTTTCTCCCTCCGACCACGCTACTGGCTAGTCCCATTTATTCATTATGTCGTTCGTGTATTTATTGTGCCAACATCTCATTTAATACAAGTCTTAATATTCAATCCCTTGGTCTCCTATTCATCTATGTTTATTTTCAATATTTAATACCACACGGTGTTGTTCCCATCTTGATAAGGGGTTACACCTCACTTGATACTAATCGTATTCCAAGAACTCACATCTTACATTAGGCGACTCCGCTGGGGAGGTATTTTCTTTGAAAAGATACCATAGGATGACACCACCAGAATCATTGACTTTGACGCCATACAACATAAAGAGAAGGTAAACCTCTCCATGCTATGTGAGGGAGTGAGAATAGCGTGGATGGAGCCTAGCGCATCCAATGCCGATGTGATAAAATGATGGGCGCTTAGACAGGAGTAGGCTCAGCACAAATAAAGGGAATCATGGGTTTGTTCGTAGAGTTCATCAAGACCCCGGCAGCCCAGGCAATGTTGGGGATCCCTATGGGAGGGAACTCCTTCACTACACCAGCTATAGAAACGCCTGCCCCTACTGTTACGGGGGTGTTACTATGCCCGCTTTTGATGCATCTCTCCCTATTGCCCCGTTAACATTTGGCAATGTTCCTCCCACTATGGTCCCACTCATGACAAGTGGGTCAACACCACAAGATGATGGAACGACTTCGGCGACTCAAGCTACGATGGACAGTATGGGAAAAAGTGACCCACTCTCTTCAGCGATCTCGACTGTTGCAATGATGCAACCAACTAGCTCTTCATCAGTCGACTTAGAAGAAATAACGAAGGAGATGCTGAAGGTCATAGCAATGTTGAAAGGGGGAGACAGTTCTTCTGTGTATGATGAATTTCGTACTCCATACCCACTAGCATACAACAACGAACCCTAACTAATAATATATATTCCCCCAATCTTCAAGAAGTACACGAGGAAAGGTGGAAACCCAAAACAGCACGTGAAGAGATTTATTGAAAGTATTGGGGCCCATTAAAATGACAAAAAGCTGAGGTTGAGGAAATTTTCAAAGTTCGTGACATAAAAAGCATATACGTGGTACTCCCTCTTGGCCCCAGGCAGTGTGGGCTCCTGGGAGGAGTTGCACATTTTGTTTGTACAAAAGTTCTTTTTGGCTGAGGATGATTTTACACTCATGCAATTAGCATGTGAGAAGCAGAAGCCAGGGGAGGATGTTGTGGCTTATATTAGGAGGTTTCGTAAGCGCTCTCTGGATGTGAGAGAGGAGACACGAGATGATAAACTTTTGCAAGTTTATGTATAGGGCTTGTTGCACGAGTATATATGCCATTTGATTAATAAAACATGAGACGGGACATTCACAACATTCTTGAAAGCAGCGAGGAACATTTCTTTGGTTGTTAATCCAGTACTACCCCCGCCTGCTTTGTTAAACTTAATATGAAGGCCATCGGTTTCCTCGGGGAGGGGAATACCCTTGAGGGACAATTATACAGACGATGGATCCAAGGATTAAAGTAGTGGCGGTCGAGGGGGCAGAAGGGGGAGGGGAAACAAGAGAAGATTCGAAGACGAAGAAGATCCCCCTGAGATACCTTTCACGGTGGAACAATCTCTAAACCTGTATGATCTCATAGTTCATGATAAGGTTTTAGACCACTTAACGTTCACACGACACAACTCTCCTGGGAGGATTGGGAGAAACCTCATTATTGTGCACTTCACAATAGGGTGAACCACCCTACCAAAGTGTGTTTCTCACTAAGGAGGTTGATCGAACGACAAGTGAAGCATAGAGACATTGGGTTGCCACAAACTAATGTGAACGATAACCCTTTACCACCCCACGGAGCCCGTATGGCCAACGCTTTTGATGAAGAGGCCGAACAATGGATGATAGAGTAGTGGTTTGAAGAGAGTGACTCTAAAGAAGATATGGAGGATGACTTCAAAGAATCTCTAGAAGAACACACCTCTTCGAATTGGACCAGCTCCATTTGGGTGATGAGATTGAGGATGTAGACGAACAAGAGAAAGAAACACATGACCCCATCAAGGGACTTAGTAGGCAGTTGGGAGCCTGCTCCCTAGAGGAGGTAAATGTAATGATAGCGTACGATAAGGCTGCGTATAGAGATGTGGAAGAAGTTTATAAGTTAGAAGATGACCAGATAGACCCGTGGATTGAATGAGTGGAAGTTTCTCGCTCGTTAAAGTTCTATTGGCTCTTTGATCCGATGGGCCTCCCAGAGGACTCTTAGCTGGAAGTTACGCGATCCATCTAGTAGATTATAAAGAAAAACATGGAGCCACACCTGAAGTGGAAGGGGCATATGGCCAAGCTTTTTAGGAGGTACCTCTCAGAAGTCATGTTCTCGGAATCTAATAGATTTATAAGGTATCCCCACAATAGACCCTTGTATGTTACGACGTCTGTAAATGATTATGTTTTCTCTCATGTCTTGTCGGTGTGACACCCCGCCTAATTAAATACCGGATAATCTTTAAAATAGCTTTAAATCTATTAGATTTAAAGTAGACCCTTGGATTAATCGATAGGAGGAACAAAAGTAAAAAATCCAGGAGGAGTCGATCAATCGACAAAATGTATCGATCGATCGACCAAGTCGATCGATCGATAAAAAGGATCGATCGATCGATTGAGCAGTTATTTGCCTAGAAAATCTACATCTCAATCCTATGGGTTTCTTCTATTTAATTATCAAAACCTCCATTAAAGTGTCCCAAACTCCCAACCAAACATTACAAACATTATAGCAGTAGGTATGAACAATTTCTAAAGTAAAATCTTAGGACATTCATTAAGGAATCATCATTAAATGGGTGGCTACATGAATTTGTCTCAACCCCTATTTTCCATATTATTTCAAGAACTATATAATATTTCCATATTTCTTCCCCTAATTCTCATTCAAATTCATGATAAATGTTCTACATATGATGAGGACATCAGTCTAATATGATTATATTCCATTATATGAGTTCTAGTCTTCCAAATCACAATTAATCTCCATAAAATTTATAATTTAATTCCCTATTCTAACATGGATGGAATATCAACTTCAAGAACAACAAGATAAACACTTGCCTGGGAATCAAAGGTCTGATTCGATGACTCTAAATGGTATAGCAGCAATCCTCTTCTTCCGATCTACGCTTTGGTGGTGGTGGGGGTGCAAGATTGGTGGTTCTTGGCCTTGAACACTTGGAAATCTTTTCCCTTCTTCTTCCTATGGCTTTCTTCTCTTTTGGTTCTAAGAACCCTAACTTCCCTGGCACTCCATCTTATATAAACTTAATGATTTTCGTCATTAATTAAAGCCTAATATTAGAAATTACTAAAATGCCCTCCTGGGTTGCCGATTAGGCCTAAAAACGTCCTGAGACCCAAACTAAACCCCCGAGCACACTTTTCTGACTATCTCGAGCCTTTTAGACACATTTGCGCACTCAAAATGTCTATATGGGAGACTTATAATTAAATTACTTTATATTCCATTAATTTAGTCTCGACACGACACATACGCGTCCTAACTTAATTTCTATAATTATGGTGCTATTCACTCGCGACAATTTCGCATATATTACTTTACTCATCTAGTAATATTCAACATTATTCTCCCTAATAATTACTAACTCTCGTCACGCTAGTAAATATTTATTTTAAAAATACGGATTAATATTAAATTAATTTATCCCAATTTAATTTAATTAATACCATAATTAAATGCCATAAAAATACAAAGTATTACATAGTTCCCCCCATAATAATAGAATTTTGTCCTGAAATTCAGAAAATAAGGCCTACCTGTAAAACAAATTCTGGATACTTTAACAGTTCGCAAAATTAACTTCAGAGTAAGGTGCTCAATCACTATAGTCCTCGACTCGCAGCAAGCTTGTTTAACACTCTCATTAACGGCACTTCACATTGTGCTCCTATATGACGACATTTGAATAAGACGATACTATACATCATTTAATCCCATTGTCTCAAAATCATTGGGAGGTCGCACCTCACTACATGTCAATTACACATTTTTTTTTCTAAACACAAAACTCCCATTCTGAGAGAAACCATACAAACATCTGACCACTCTTGTTAGTTCTTTTAATCTCGATTGTCGACAACATAAATCTTACGACAGTCAAAAGTCACCTAAAACATCCATGGTAATTCTGCCATAGTAATCAGACTCTAACTCCACCCATAAATAAAATTCTGATTATCCATTCACCTCTAAACAACCAGAGGGAGAAATAATTAAGGTCCCTCACACAAAATCTCGATAAGAACTTTGTCCACAATAAACAGGTATTACTCCCATAACTCTAGCATTTGGTAAAAATATTCTCCCAAGTACCATACTATAACTCACTTAACAACTACTATTGTTGCGAAAATGAAATGACCACAATGAGTCTAAAATTACATTCATACCACTCCACTTAGTCGTTTAACACCTTTCGCCTACTCCTTGGGCTACAGGTGATGAAACATGCTCAAAACGAAACGTCATTCCCACTTCTCCTTAAATCTTGTATTGAAGGTGGGGTTTAATAATCTCATTTTAGTTCAGAACAATACCGAGTAGGACCACTTACCGGCACAATCCTTCTTTTAAAATAGAGACTGGGGCATACTCTCTAATTGGGTAAATCACCCAAAAGAATAACAATTACTTTCTTTTAGGTCAACTTGTTCCACACATTCTAAGGAACTCGTGATCTTACCTTTAGTTTGGCACCCCATCAAAAAAAATTACCAAATTTACTGGCCTCTTCCATTAGGAATCGTTGGGTTGCTAAAAAATTCTCTGGTTGATCCTCTTGTTCCATCCCATTTATATCTATGAGTGGTGCCCGCGGAGACTAATCGCTATGTTCTTCTTAACATTGACTTCTACTTGTAATGTCTCACATCAAGTGACACTTAATATTCCCCTTCTTTCCTTGGCATATACCGAAAGTTCCGACACATGGACTAATCTCCATGATGTGCACTACTGGACCTTTTATACCTTACTAGCATCATTATTTTTTTTGTATGTGCAAGTCGCTCTTAACATTTGACTAGTTATAACTCCTCTCCGAGTGTTCTCCATAATAGTTAAATTTTACCCTTCTCAAGGAATACCCCTTTTTAGATGACTTCCCACAGACTTTCCATCGAGTTTGGGTGTTCTATCCTGATCCCACACGTATATATGGGTTATCGTCCCTCTCACACGACGGTTAATTCCCTCTACTACTTCCACTTCGTTATATTAGTCTCACAGACATGTATTTTACACATCTATCCCCATGTCCCTCCAACCCGGACGATTCTGACATCAGATAATCAGGATGCCCACACAGCCTATGAACCGTGCATACCGGCCTAAACATCACATACACTTCACACATAACACCCAATTCTTTACTTCCCCTGTATTCACAATGTGGCTATAACACTTGGGTATTCCCAATCAACCCAGAATTCAAAATTTTAAATCATCCTTAACATCATTTCCCCTTCAACTCGTGGTGATAAAACAAATTTTTCAATGCTTCCTTACTATACAAGCGGCTCCACTAGACTTAAATCCTACTTTTACTTCCATCTTTACCATTATAATTAGTTGCTCTTATAACGATCGAGGTACCAGAATCATGGACTAATGACCAAACATCTCCCTACTTCCAACCTTCAGCTAAGTTTCATGCATGGGATGTCTCGCAAAGAGAAATCCAAACAAGGAACCCCCCCCCCCCCCGATACACTACTTACCTAGAATTGTCGGATATCGAAATCCTTTAGGTCCCCCGTCCATAACATGTACCCCTATTTTTTTGTTTCTTGACATTCGCAATTACACTTGAACAAAGAACTTTTTGCCAATCGCACTATCGCTCAGCATTGGAGGTAATCACATTCCATAAACCTCATACGCATACAATCGGGACTCTCAAAATCCTGCCCCCCAAACATATGAATATAAGTCTTAATTTTCACCCCTCTAAAACATAGATATAACAATGCTCTCTTCTTGAGTGCTAAACATAATAATGAGTGAAATCTTTCCTCTTAACGGTAAACCCAATACACACTGGATTATAATAACAAAGTCCCTATGCACGCCGGGATCGAATATTTCGAGACCACTATACCCTCTGAAGTCCCTATAATATATAATATAAGTGAAAGCCCGACCCTCTCACAGGTGAGGTTGCCAGATCAAAACATGTTGCATTAGGGCAGCAACACCGATAGCCTTGCAATCACTGTCCACTATCGTTTTAACCATTACTTATAAAATCATAATTCGGATAATATCATACCCGTATAACGTATCACTAATACGAGTAATCTCAATAAAGTATATAACACTATTAATTCACCCATACATCCTCTGCGGATAACACTAAAGATAATCCCGCCACACTAGGGAAAAATATTCACATAATAATAACGTTATAGATATACGCACTAAAATTGTCTTACATGTGAATTTAGCAATAAATAAAATATAGTGACTCGCTCATGTCACATAAAACACGTCTCATTCTCCGAGGATAAAATTCATACATAGACCTTGCAAATCGCCTTGGCTATTCCAATGGTTTTCGATAGTAACACGCCTGTCCAAACCAAAATAAAAACTACTTTAATCGTTGCCCTTTATTAGGAACCATATTCTTATCCCCTATACTCTCTTTGGGAATATTTACACATGTGGTTTCACTCTCCACAAAATACTTCTATGCATAATCCACTTATCACCGATCATACTGACTATATTAGGGTTGTCCTTCTCTAGAACTTTAGTAGGCTCAATTACTGATGGCTGCCCCATTGTTCCCTTAGCTTCCTTGGGCCTAAGGAACGTGCTACTAGCTTCAATAGCCCTTACTGAATCTACCATTTTCTTGGTAAGAATTCAGCTATCCGAATCATTGAAATGAGTCCCCTAATGGGTCTCTCCCTGTGGTGCTTCACTACCACCGTTTCATTATGTCTTATTCTCGACTAAATTCTTTGATTCTTTTAGCTTCCCACATAAAGAAGAATTATTATCTCCATTGACAAACCACGACATTGTCACCCTCCGAATCGACTGTCCATCATAATTCCCTTTAGGTGTTACCAACTTTTCTTACGAGTCGATTTTTCACTTGGAATCCTCTCCTCCATTTGTATCTACTTCCACCAATAAAGATTAGCTAATGGTTTAGATTCATATTCACAAATGGACCTCTGTCCGGCCCTCCTGTGATGAGCTAAGAACAACGTTCACATCTTATCCTAAACATCTGATGAAGGAACCTGCGGTTAAACTATACCTCAGATCCTTCTATAGACATGTCATTCCACTTCTAAAAGTGGGGGCTGACTTCCATCATTAAAACTTCGTTTCGACGAGCCAAGAAAAATTTTACCCCAAATTTTTACTTTCATTTAGTCACACTCCGTCATATGCCCAAGCCGTTGGATGTTTTACCTCCTTTAGCTAACACACACAATCCCCACGTTTCTAAAATTTCCACCGATAGTTATCCTAAATGCTTCGTCTGACTCTTTCCCAATCATACCATGTTGGTTGAGTCTACTTTTGTACCACTTTTGACTATAGAAGCACTTGGAAATCATATGTTGCGTCCTAGCCATCTTTATAGTCCGGCCTCTCATGCCATAATAGGGGTGACCTGGACTGTGGTCATCATCCTTGAATATACTCTACAACCTCAACTAAGCCATGCCTCCTGTTGTCCGCCCAATGGCCCTTACTTGCCATACTTCATTGTTCGAACACAACCGAACGCAAATCAGGTTCACTAATACACATACGTTATAGCAGGAGAACAAAATCTCATCATCGAAATCAACAATCCTAAACATAGGGCTCTATATCAAACAAAGCAACGCTGGAATCATAATAAGCCGCACGGATCCTAAAGGACACTAGAACCTGGCTCTGATACCACATGTGACCCCCCCGCCTAATTAAATATCGGGTGATCAGTCCTTTATTAAATTAAATCAAAGTGTCTGGTTGGTTCATTCTTAGCATCACTGTCGAAAAACAAATTTCTTTATTAATCACCTACTAAATAATTAAGTTAAGTGTCAAAACATTTAATTTAACAAATTAAGTCCGATGCTTATTATTATTTCTGAAGCCAGGTACACGAATACAATTCATAGTATAAAACCAAACCATCCAAAAGAAAGAACATGCTAGATAAATAAATTCATTTAAAATAACCTAAAACGTAGGACAAGGAAAATATATAGAACAATCCCAACTAAACTGAATACTGACATAAATAAATAGTACAAATCTCTGGACTAGATAAAAACTGGAAATGGGCGACACATTCCCTATCTAATGAGAACTAAATGAAAGACTGAGAAGACAAGGATGAAGTGGTCTACTGCAAAGACCTGCAACTCCCACACTAGCTGCAGCACGTCAATAGTCCAAAATCCAAGCCTAACACCCCTGTGGCTGGTTACCAGTAATATATATATATACAAGAGAGTGAAAAGATGACAGGAAACGGGTCAGATCCCGAGTGTAAAATAGCTTTAAAATAGTTTAGCAAGTATTTAAAATGCTTACCAGTTGACATTACATACATATTAGTTTTCGACACTCTCTTGTCAATTCTCACCTCTCACCTAGTGTGCACGCCTAATGTACTACTAACATAACTCATAAGTCAATTCCAATTCTCCTCCCCTAGATTATGATTCGCGAGAACGTATGTCTATGATTTATTAAAAATAACATCTCATTAAGGACCATTTAAGTCAATTATGTATATTTCAATACTGCTATGAACTCTCAAGCATTTACTATGATTAGTAACATTTATTCAATATTTATCTACTTACACACACAGTAGAATATTTCCAGGTATATGTATATATAGTAATCACTCATATAGTATATATACTAATTAATACCCCACATAAAATCTATGGTGCTGGTATACTCTGATATCAAGTCCCTGTACCTCTCGTACAATAAGGGAAATACTAGTTCGGATTCACTCCCGAACGATATTAACACAAAATACACATATTGGAGGCGAAGCATAATTCCAAGTCACTAATAGGTTAGAATATACCCTCACATCTCTTAGGACCATTAGACTATCATTCTCAGATAGCCTGTACCAAGGATCCTATATTCTAGGGTACGAGTCAATAGACCCTATAAAGGTCACATCAGAATAAGACTGTCCCGGCAAGGAAACCTCCGTGATAGCAAGTAGCGATATATATATATATATATACATTAATCAGCTAGGTACGCCCACGACATATAACTTTTCCTAGCCATACGTAACCTATAACGCTCGTGTTCTACGTATAAGTAAATCACCCTTTTTATTCTCTTAATTACTCCAAGTCCTTAAGTACTTTGCGACAATCGAAGTGTATCCTCTCGATAAACATAAAATTTGTAGGTGCAACCTTACTACTCTACTGGTCTAAGTCTTCTTTAATTCTCACAAGACCTAATTTATCATGCACACAATCTTATCCCATTTTATACCCTCATGACCCCCACGGTTACATCTTGTATATAAAAATATCACGTCACCCGGACCTTTCCCACAATCCTACTGGTTCTTCGTAAGTCCCATTATGGTATTTATGTTATGCCCAAAGGTTCTCATAGATTAGGGGTTGGATTAATCGATAGGAGGAATAAGAGTAAAAAATCCAGGAGGAGTCGATCGATTGACAAAAAGTATCAATCTATCGACCAAGTCGATCGATCGATAAAAAGGATCGATCGAGCAGTTATTTACCCAGAAAATCTACATCTCAAACCACGAGTTTCTTCCATTTTAATTATTAAAACCTCCATTAAAGTGTCCCAAACTCCCAACCAAACATTATAAATGTTATAGTAGTAGGTATGAACAATTTCTAAAGTAAAATCTAGGGAAATTTATTAAGGAATCATCATTAAATGGGTGGCTACATGAATTTGTCTCAAACCCAATTTTCCATATTCTTTCAAGAGCTATATAATATTTCCAGATTTCTTCCTCTACTTATCATTAAAATTCGTGATAAATGTTCTACATATGATGAGGACATTAGTCTAACATGATTCTATTTCGTTATATGAGTTATAGTCTTCCAAATCACAATTAATCTCCATAAAACTTGTAATTGAATTCCCTATTTTGACATGGATGGAATATCAACTTCAAGAACAGCAAGATAAACACTTGCCTAGGAATCAAAGGTCTGATTCGATGACTCTAAATGGTATTGTAGCAATCCTCTTCTTCCGATCTATGCTTTGGTGGTGGTAGGGGTGCAAGATTGGTGGTTCTTAGCCTTGAACACTTGGAAAGATTTTCCCTTCTTCTTCCTATGTCTTTCTTCTCTTTTGGTTCTAAGAGCGCTAACTTCCCCTGGCACTCCTTTTGATATAACCTTAACGATTTTCGTCATTAATTAAAGCCTATAATATTAGAAATTACTAAAATGCCCTTCCGAGTTGCTGGTTAGGCCTAAAAATGTCGGAGACCCAAACTAAACCCTAGGGAACACTTTACTGACTATCTCGACCCTTTCGGACACATTTTCACACTCGAAATGACTATACAGGGGACTTATAATTAAATTACTTTATATTCCATTAATTTAGTCCCAACACGACACATGCGCGTATCGACTTAATTTATATAATTGTCGTACTATTCACTTGTGACAATTTCTCATATATTACTTTACTCATCTAGTAATTTTCAACATTATTCTCACAAATAATAACTAACTCTCGTCAGGCTAGTAAATATTTATTTTAAAAATCCGGATTAGCATTAATTTAATTAATCCCATAATTAAATGCCATAAAAATACGAGGTATTACCGTTGGATGGGGGAGCATCCATCAATATAATGTCTATTGGTTCCTTTTATGCTACTAGACTGTCGGAAACAAGGATAGTGCCCCATTCACTGGAAATCTCGAGGTATGACAACCAGGTATCCAAATCGATGGGCTATGTTAATGTAGGAATCACGATGGGGAATATCACCTCTCATATCAAATTCGATATCATGAACTGCGAGCCATCATACCAACTTTTAGTTGGCAGTGTATGGATGCACAACCCTAGGTTGGTACCCTCCACTTATCATCGACGCGCTAAAGAAAACATAAAAGGCAAAGAGGTGGTGATTCGCGCTATTAAGAAACCCTTTGTGAATGAGGAAGCTCATATGGTAAATGCTGTTTTCCACACATACCTGGCTGAAGAAGCTACAGTGGTAACAAGGTACTGGGGGAATAAGGGTCCTAACCACTCAAGAGAGTGTGCGAGCACCCGCCCGAACGGTGGTGACCTGCGAAGAGGAATGGGACTTGGGTGTGGTGAGGCCTCCTAGTCTATCACAACAGCTTCAAGACCGGATGACTCCACGTATTGATCCAATTTAACAACAAGTTCAGACTCAGAGCGTCCTTAGCAAGCAAACAGTGAGAGAAATGGATAAAAATCACTGAAAGAGGACATTGAAGGAAAAAGTTTCCCGATAGTGAAAACGAGTGGTTCCTACCGACATAATTCTACAAATTATGAAGGTTTGAGTGGGCAACTGAAAGTCTAGATGGATATGCTGACACGATTTATGAATGCTTCCTGGTGGATAACCATGGGATATGTTTGGTGATTGATAACCCTGTAGTACAAGAGTTTGTGGAAGAGGTAAAAGAAGAACCTGAGTGCATGAAAGATAGTCCCAAGCCGCAGATTTAAGAGTTGAAGAAAATTGACTTGGCCCAAGAAGGTGATGATCCCAACCCCATTTTTATCTCGAAGGACTTGGGGGGAGCGCCTCGAGAGGATTTGATTAAACTGCTGTTTGAGTTCAAAAACGTCTTCGCATGGAAGTACATCGAGATGCCTGGGTTAGACAAAGAGGTGAGCTGCCACAAGTTGAACATTTTTCCATCAGCCATCCCGATGAAGCAAGCCACCCAAACATACAAAGCGAAGTTGGATCTAAAGATCAAAGAAGAAGTTCAAAGACTTCTTACAGTCGGTTTCATAGTTCCAATCCAACAACCGATACGACTTTCTAACATCGTACCCATAGGAAAGAAAGACAACAGCCAAATGAGAATATGTGTGGCTTTAGAGACCTAAATCGAGCATGTCTGAAAGATAAATTTCCACTGCCTTCCATCGATAGATTATTTGACGTAATAACGGGCCGTGATATGTACAGCTTCATGGATGGTTATGTGGGATATAACTAGATAAAGATGGATCTAACCGATGTAGAGAAGACAACCTCCCAAATGCCTTTGTGTAAGTTCATGTACACTGTTATGCCTTTCGGGTTGAAGAACGCAGGAGCCACCTACAAGAGGATAATGGAGGCCATCTTTCACAATATTTTTCACATGACCCTGAAATTTTATGTTGATGACCTGATGATTAAATCCAAGAAGGAGGGGTCCCAACTTGATGATTTGAAAAGAGTTTTCACTTGATGCAGGAAATACAAACTGAAGATGAACCCGCTCAAGTGCACGTTCGGGTTGGAAAGAGGGAAATTCTTGGGCTTTGTGGTGAACCATAAAGGGGTATAGATGGACCTCGACAAACGTCGGGCCATCCTTGACATTCCAAGAACAAAGTTGGAGAGGGAGTTGAAAATCTTCCTTGGTAAAGTCTCCTACTTGAGGAGGTTTGTCCCGAGGTTAGCTGAAGTGACACAACCGTTGATGGAGCTGTTGAGAAAGGGCATGACGTTTGCATAGGAGGCAATGCATCAAGATGCCATGGATAAGATGAAATTTCTTCTTACTTCTCCTTAGATGATGATCCCCTCGAAAGCAGGTATCCCTTTATGTCTATATCTTACATCAAATTAATGATCTATTGGTGTTTTTCTGGCCGAAGAGATGGACAATATAGAGAAACCTATTTATTACTTGAGCAGAATCATACATGGTCCTGAGGCCAGATATACCAATATTGAAAGGCATTATTAATCCCTCATATTCATCGCATAAAAACTTAGGCACTACCTACAATCGTTCGCAATTCATGTTGTAACTTGGTATGATCCTATAAAGTTTTTACTTGATAAAACTGTGTTGATAGGCAGGGCGACACGATGGTTCTTAATCCTCTCAGAGTATGATCTCAAGTGTGTGGTACCTCGATCCATCAAGAGCCAAGAATATGCATATTTATTGGGTATCTTTCCATTAGGAACGTTCGAGCCACCAGTTGAAGAGCTCCTGAGTGACGATTTCTAGGCCAATTTCATTACGTCTAGCCTGAACAAGTGGAGTATCGAATTTGACGGCTCTTTAGCCCAGAAAAAAAAGGGGGAGAATGAGTCATTCTTCGAAGAGATGGTAAAGAAGTCCGTTTATCTTTTAATATGGAGTTTGAATGCTCGAATAATGAGGCTAAATACGAAGCACTAGTCTTGGAGTTACTCGAAGTGCTCAGAAGAGGTATCCAAGTCTTGACAATAAAAGGGCATTCCAACTTGGTGGTGAAGCGGGTAATTGGGTAATTCTCTTTGAAGCATATGATCCTAGCGTCCTATCAAATAATGATTCAATTACTGCTCGGGCAATTCAAGGTGGTAAGGATTAAGAGGCATCCCTGAATGATGAATCGACATACAAACACCTATGCCACTATCTCCCAAAAGATTATCTTTGATGGAGATTCAAAGGTGGTTTGAATCACAAAAAGAACAGCCCCATAGACGGTGTTGGAAATATTTCCCTCCGATAACATAGATGACTGAAGGGGTGAGATTATAAATAAACGAGAGAGAGGTGAATGGAAACTGAGCTTAGTTAACTTGGAAAAATACTTCGTTACCAGGGGCAACCTGTACTACAAGAATAAAGGGGATTGGCCATCCAGATGTGTGGGTTCAGAGGAAGCCAAAAGAATATTGATCGAGGTGCATTAAGACAGCTGTGAAACCATCGAGATTACTCTGTATAAAAGGATACAACGGGCAGGGTACTTCTAACATTCGATGAGACAAGATGATGTACAAGTACAAAGAGAATGCTGGAAGTGTTGTTTGTTCTATCAGGCAGCAGAGTGAAATTTTATTGATCAACCCCAAGATTAGAGGTAGTTGTATATGGATCTCTTGATACACTGAGTAATGTTTATGAACAAAGAAGATGCCACCAAGGTAAAAAGGCATGCACCAAGGTACTTTGTGAAAGAAGGACAATTGTACCGATGAGGCTACCATGAACGGCCCCTAAGGTGCATAAGGAGAAAGGAGGCCAAAGAAGTGCTAAAGTAAGCTCATGAGCCGGGACACATCGGAGGAGCCAAGCTCTATGACCAACTCATGACCTTAACGTATTATTGGCCCATAATGGAGAAAGATTCAATGAAGTTTGTTCGTAAGTGTAAAGCTTATAAACTACACCATAAACCCTTCATCACGAGGAAAGATATGGATCTTGGTAGCCACAAAGTGCTTTATAAAGTGGGCAGAGACCATACCACACAAGAAAGACACAGCGGGGGTAGTGGCACGATTCATGAAGAAGTACATTATCTATCGATTTAGTATCTCGAAGGTGTTTTTATTAGATAATGGCACCCCTTTCATGAATAGGGAAGTACATTTGCTAAAAGAGAAGTACTCTATCATTCAACATAAATCAACGGTAGCACACCCAAAGTGCAACGGGCAGGCAGAGGCCACCAATAAAACCTTAGTAAATATTTTGGCAAAGTTGGTAGAAGACTTACCGGGAACATGGGATGAAAAGATCTCCGAAGTTCTTTGAGCTTATCAAACAACAAAGAGGAAATCAACGGGGTGTACCCCATTTTCCTTAGTGTTTGGGGAAAAATCCGTGTTACCAATAGAACTCGAGGTACCTTTTGCTCACAATAACTTACGAAGTGCCATGCCCCCTCATAGCCAACACGTACAACTCAAAGAACTTGAAGAGAACCAGAACAATGTAGCGGGTCACTTAGAGATGTATAAGAAGCAGTTGTTTGAATCCTATAACCAATCATTGAGGCCAAGGAAGTTTAAAGAAGGGGACTTGGTTATGAAAGAGTGCATAAGGCATATTAAGGGTTTATCACTACCCAAGTTTGAGGCTAACTGGGATGGACCTTAAATCATTCGAGCAACTCATGAATCGGGTTATTGCGAGATATCCAAGGTGGAAGACAATATTACTTTCAAATTGAACAATAAGTGACTGAAGATATACCATGTTTAAATGTATGTTTTACCAACACTCCTGTACCTCATTAATATCTTGTCGAAATGATGTCTCCTTTCAAAATAATTGGGCATGTTCATTTAATATAGCTCGAAGCAATGTTCATGTGGAAAATATTAGCCCACTACTCTTTTTGTGTTTGTTATTTTCCTTATCTTTCATGGTGTGATTGGTATTGATGTAATATCTTAGCCAGTATTAAAAGAAAATCAGGGGAATGGAAGAAAACACAAAAGTCACCAATGTTCCTTTGTTTAATAAAAGAGATACTATGATTACACGCACACAAAATAAAGAGGGGATCAAAATCTCAAAATAAGAAACTTCAATGAAAGTAGCACTAAACAAGGGTGCCTAGGGGCTATCCATGATGAAACGGAGGTTCGCTGATCCAAGAAGCCGATGATGATGTTGGGGGAGAATCTGCACAAGGCTGTTCTTGTCTGAAATGAGGTCAGTCAAATACTTCTAACGAAGCTCCATCATCTCTTGAATGCTCTCCAACTCTTACTCTTTCTTGGCAAGCTCGGTCTCTGCACGACAACAACCTCATGGTCCTCCTGCACATCTTTCTCAGATATTACCAACTTGGTCTCTAGACTTATAAGTTCTTTCGAAACAGCAACCTACGAGTGATGTGAAATTTATAGATGGTGATAGATGGCAGGAAGGTCGACTTTCTTAAAATCACGAAGCAGCTTCACCAGCCAGGATAGGGAGAATCCATCGTTTATGAGAACATTCACCTTCCCTAAAAAAATATATTTATCATATTAGGGCTAAGAGACTTGAGGGGGGTTTTGAGGACTTCTTTCAAGACTATGGTGAGTTTGAGAAAGTGGTATGCCATCATCCCAAGAATAGGCTGAAGACTGCAGGAGGTGAAAGTCGAAGGAAAACGTACCAAGATATGCTCAATCAACAAGCGAGGACCCTAAGTCAAGATATAAGGTAAATTAGCCAAAGTATGTCTTATAACCACCTCGGGGCTGCCTCAGGAGGATGGGCGCTAAAGACGCTATCACTTATAAAAGGGAGCCGAGTATGAAAAGTGCAATCACTTGCTTGAACCCTAGAGGCAACTAATTCGGGCACCTCACTAATGATAGGCATCGCTTATTGAATCTGTATAGAAGGAGCACCAACCAGATAAGCAAATACAGCTAAAGTCCTCGCTTGTACAACTTCTTGAGTAATAACTTCAACTTTCAGCCCACGTGCTACAGGTTGCTCGACCTCCACTTGAGATACAATAATGGCTAAGTAAGAAACAAAATAAGAAAAGCATATACAAATTATCTTGCAAGTATGAATTTTATGCCAATGACACTTGGCTCGCCAGACCCTCGGTTATGAGTGATTATGCCAATAAGTGTTGGCCCGCCTGACACTCGGTTATGGAAGATTTTATGCCAATAATACTTGGCCATCCTGCCCCTCAATTATGAGAGATTATGCTAATAAGACTTGACCCGCCTGACCGTATGTTATGAGGGATTATGCCAATAAGACTTGTCCTACCTGACCCTTAATTATAGGAGATTATTCAAAAAAGACTTGGCCTACCTGACCTTCGGTTGTCAGAGATTTTATGCCAATAAGACTTGGCATGCCTGACCCTCGATTATGGGAGATTATGCCAATAATAATTAGACCGCCTAACCCTCGGTTATGGGAGATTATGCCAATAAGACTTGGCCCGCCTGACCCTTGGTTATGGGAGATTTCTAAGACCAACAATGACTTGGCAAAACTAAAAACGTTTTTATACAGGGAATATATAGAAGAACAAAAGAGTACCTCCGGATGATGCTCGTTCACAAATTCGCGAGTGGCTATTTTTACTACATCCTCTTCCTCAACTGGACTAGGAGCCACCAAATGATGTTGACTTTGGGGGGCAATCACATCTCCCTACCTTAGTAACCTCCTCTTGTCCCCCTTCCCTGTGACCAGCTGTAGCAAGATGGGAATCATCCTGGTTAAGGATGGAAGGCCCGAATAGAGTGACAAGGAATTAGTCATTCAAAGGAGGGGAAGCTGATGGGGCAGTTTGAATAGGATCAGGAGCCTACGAAGGATAAGGTAAAAAGAAGTTAGAATATCAAGTTGAAAAAGAGACAAAAACTTAAACAAGAAAGAGAAATAGGCTTACCATGGGCACTGAAGAAACATGCATGGGGGAATTAGGAGCATCCCCAACTATCCTTACATCAGGAACATTCATCTCAAGACCAACTTCGTCACGTAAAAAAAAGGATCAGGTGAATAGTGGCTACTGGACTCAGATGAAGTATTAGAAATAACTTCCCCCAGGAGGAAATAAAAGGTTACCTACGATGTAGTAGGGGAAACTATCTCCTGCAAAGCGGTCTCCTTCGAGGAAGGTAAGGCTGCGCCAGTGAACTCATTCGAGGTAGGTAAGGCTGCTCCATCTTTCTCCATCAACATCATCGTGCATGTCACCTCGAACAACAACGTGAAAAAATAAGAGAGTTGGAGTAGAATGGAGTTATTAGCACAAAAACAAAAGAAGAAAAGCTTAGATCAAGGGGAATAGATAGCATACTTCTTCTAGAAAATCTTCTAAAACTTCATAATATGGGGGAGGCGAGGCTAGTTTGGAAGGAGAAACTATCATCTTTAACCTACGCCTCCAAACCAATGAAATTTCTTCTTCTTCTTCTTCTTCTTTCTCTCTCTCCTAATCATCCTTATCTTTATCATCATCACCACAAACATTAGCAGCTACAAGCCTCTCGGATAATTCTTCCTCGTTTGACTCAGATAATCCCTCCATCACGAGCTTAAGAGGACTAACCGCCTTCCTTTTCTTACTACTACCAGTAATGCGAGGAGCATAGAAAAGTCCCGAGAATCCATTTCAGCTAACATAAAAGCCCTATCTTCTTCACCGATTGTTGATACAAAAATTAGTCAGATGACATGGACCAATTATATGAAGGCACGAGTCATCCAATATGGAAAAAATATAAGTACCGAGCTATTCAATGTACCGAGCTACTAAGCGTATCGAGCTACTCATTGGGAAGGCCAAATGACCAGAAAGATTCAATGTTTATTGCATTACAGTCATTCCTTACCATGTACAGATGTATATGCCTATTAGATAAAGGCACACTATTTATTCACATTGACATCCCAGAGGCTATAAATACATTGTAATACCCTCTTGGCAGGGCGAGCGATCATAATTGAGACCAAGACAAGACACCCAGTAATACAAAGCAGTGGACGGAGGCCATTTCCTTAAGACTGAACCACTTTAAAAATCTCTTGTCTTATCTGTGATTAATAAATTAGATAAAATCTAGTTTTTTACATTAAAATATTGGCGCCATCTATGGGAAACAACTCTACATAGCATTTGAAATCCCTGAATCTAGAAATAGGAATAATGAATGGAATCATCCTAACCCTTCTTCCCCTCCAAATGTAAATGCTATAACATGAATCTTCACAAGCTTATCCAGGGGATAAGAGGTTATGCAGTAAACTATGCGACAGTTCATTAAGACGGTTCAAAATAGAGCTTTTGCCCATACATGCCAAAGAAGCATCCAGAGAAGCATGCATCTGCCATCTTCATGAAAGCACAATATGTGTCACAATCCAGACATACTGAATTCAGTTATTCCGAGAATTCAAGTGATCCATCATATCGCCCCGGTGTAACTTCCCCTATAAGAATTTTGGATTTTCAGGAAAACATCACTCTAACTCCAGATAGACCAAGTCCTCTAGAAAGGTTGAGCATAACCTCTCATTTCGACCATTTGGGCCCCATGGGGAACATAAATCCTCCTCGATTTGCATCAAGAAATTCTCAATAACCAAATGGTTTATGGGAAGGCTCAGCCCAATCACATCCAAGCCCGAGACATACAGCTCGCGATTTATTGCTCGGGTAAATACAAATAAATCAGTGGCTGGAAATGATGCATGGAAAGGATCTATTCAGAAGTTAGAAGACATTTTAGGAGATATAGCCAAGGCCAAGACAACCTGAGCATGAGGTATTTGAGATTTGTTTTGATTAATTTGATTGTAACATGATTATAGGTGGAGATGCAGGAGGGGGTGATCATACCGCTAAAAGGAAAGTTTACCTTAATGAGGCTCAAGCTCATTCCTATATATTGCGAATAAATCTGACAGAAGAAGATCACCCAAGAAAAGTTAACAAAGATAAGCTGGTCATTGGATTTTCTAAAAATAATGTAAAAGGAGTCTTGTATCCACATGATGATACTCTAGTGATCAAAATGAGAATGAAGGATGTAATCATTTCGAGAGTGCTGGTGGATAATGGTAGCTCAACAGACATCATATTTACCCTTGTTTTAATAGTTTGAACTTAAAACTTGGTCAGTTGGAGCCGTATCACATGCCCCTCATTTGGTTTTCTGGAGAAAAAAGTTTTTCCACTTAGAACGATCAAAATAGACATATTGATTAGTACCTGGACAGTTAGCAGAATAGAGAAGGTGCATTTCTTTGTGATGGATAAAAATGTCTAGTTAGCCTATAATACAATCATAGGAAGAGTAGGTCTGAAAAAGTTTAAAGCAGTTCCATTTACATTACATCAGTGTTTAATGTTTCTGACCAACTTTGGGGATGGAGTTGTAAAGGGAGATCAAAAAGTAGCTCAAGAATGCTACTACTCATCTATCGAGCAAGAGGAATTAGAGGATGCAAGGAAGAAAACAACCACTTATCAAGTGGATGAATCTTATGAGTCTAAGATTGAAACCTTAGACCCAAGAGATGAAATGGAACTCGTTAAAGGCCAAGTCATGGAGGTAACAAAAATTATTATTCTAGATGATGAAAAACCAGAAAGAACGACTTAGATCGGTGCTTCACTTGATCCAGTACTGAAGCAAGAGCTGGTACTGTTTTTGAAGCAAAGAAAACAAGTATTTGCGTGGAGTCACGAGGATATGCTGGGGATAGACCCAGCTTTTGTATTCCATGAGCTCAATGTTAATAAGGATATTAAACCAGTGAAGTAAAGGATAAGAGTCTTTGGTCCGGAGAAAAACTAGGATATGCAAGAAGAAGTGGAAAAGCTGTAAACAGCTTCTTTCATCGAAGACGTGAAATATCCATATTGGTTGGCTAATGTTGTGATGGTCAAAAAGAATAATTATAAGTGGAGAATGTGTGTGGACTTCACAAATCTGAATAAAGCTTTCCCGAAAGATCATTTTCCTCTACCCAGAATAGATCAGCTAGTGGATGCAACTTCAAGGCATGAGCTGCTAAGCTTCATGGATGCTTATTCTGGGTATAATCAAATTAAAATGAAGCCAAAAGATAAGGAAAGTACCTCTTTGATTACCCCCTGAGGAACATATTGTTATAATATTATGCCATTTGGTATTAAAAATGCAGGTGATAATTATCATCGGCTTGTAAACTAGGTATTTACGGAGTAGATTGGCAAAAATATGGAGGTATATGTCGATGACATGTTGACTAAAAGCAAGAAAGCTATTGACCATATAACTGATTTGAGCCAAACATTTGATCAACTGGATAAGTACCAGATGAAGTTGAACCCAACCAAGTGCGTATTTGGCGTACAGGAAGGCATGTTCCTCGGATACATTGTGAATAAAAGAGGTATTGAAGCAAACCCTAACAAGATAAAAGCCTTGTTGGAGTTACAATCTCCAACCAACAAGAAGTAGGTGAAAAGCCTTATGGGGCGTGTTGCAGCTCTTAATAGATTTTTCTCCTGAGCAACTAATAGGTGTCTTCAATTCTTCAAGGTGCTCACAAAGACCTTTGAGTGGAACGACGAATGCGAGAAGGCGTTCTTAGAATTGAAGAGATATTTGGGGATATCTCATTTATTGTCCAGGCTAGTAGCGGGAGAAAAACTATAGTTGTACTTAGTTGTCTAAAAAAGTGCAGTCACTTCAACCTTGATAAGAATAGAAGATGGAGTGAAAAAATTGGTTTATTATACTAGCATGGCATTCAAGGGCGCAAAAATCAGCTATCCTAAACTAGAGAAGTTGGCGTTGGCATTGATTGAAGGAAGCAGGAGAATAAAACCATATTTTCAATCCCATACAATAGTGGTATATACTGACATGCCACTCAAACAGGCTTTACATAAGCCAAAAAAGTCTGAAAGATTGATGTATTGGGTAGTGGAGTTAGGGGAATACGATATTATCTATGAGCCAAGGTCCTCTCTCAAAGGATAGGCAGTGGATGATTTTATTGTTGACTTTACCTACCCAGATGTCTCTGATGAACAAGGGGCCAATGCAGAGCAACTCAAGGATGCCAGAGGATAAAAAGAAAATACCCCCGATCAACTCCCAACAACAGAATTGCCCGAAGGGATGGCAACCGATCAACCAGAATCCTTTGGTAAAGTACAAGAGTTGAAAAAGAAGTATGAAGAAAGAAATGATAAGATATTCCATCAGGGGATTATGTCAGACCAAGGGTTTGATGATAATATTCCTATATGGAATTTATATGTCGATGGTTCTTCATGTGCAACAAGTTTCGGAGTTGTAATTATTCTCAATAGTCTAGATAGGATAGACATTTAATATGCTTTGCGTGTCTAATTCCAAGCTTCCAATAATAAAGCTGAGTATGAATCCGTGATTGTGGGCCTCAACTTAGATAAATCATTGGATGAGGAGCAAGTTTTGGTGTTTAGTGATTCGCAATTAGTGGTGAATCAGATGTTAAGTCTTTATGTAGCAAAAGGGGAGTTCATGTCAAGATACTTAGCCAAAGCTTTGGAGATTATAGAAAACTTAGCAGTTATTCATGTGGTTAGAATACTTAGACTGAAGAATGCAAGGGTAGATGCACTTTCTCGGTTAGCTTTAGCACTCGCATCGAGCTACGAAGAATAATCCCCACTGAAGTAATTTCAAGAAGAAGTATTGATGAAGACCTGATGGTGAATTTTATCGCCTTAGATATGGGACCATCTTGGATGGATCCCATCAGGGATTATATTGAAGAAGGTATTTTACCAAACAACCTACTTGCAGCCAAAAGGTTGAAGTATAAGGCTACCAGATATGTTTTGAATAATGGAGTTCTGCACATGAGAGTTTTGATAGATGGATTGCAGAGGTGTGTTCATCCAGTAGAAGTCAAGGACCTAATAGAGGAAATTCATGAAGCATCTTGTGGGGCTCACATAGCAGGAAGAACTCTACTACAGAAAATGAGTACGCAAGGATACTACTGGCCAATAATGCATGCTGATTGTACGGCTTATGCTAAAAAATGTTACAAGTGTCAATGATTTTCTACTATACGAAGAACTCCTCAGGCACTGTTAACACCAATCACTTGACCTTGGCCGTTTACAATATGGGGAATATATTTAGTTGGTCCTCTACCAACTATAAGAGGACGATTCAGATATTTGGTAGTAGCTGTTGATTACTTAACAAAGTGGGTGGAAGCTGAACCTCTCATCGATATGGCCTATAAAAGGGTCTATCAATTCATTTGGAAGAATATAATTTTCAAATATGGTCTGCCCTATGCCTTAATCACTGATCATGGTACCCAGTTTGACAATGATGAATTTGCAACGTACTGTTTACAGTCCAACATTCAAAAAGTTCATTCGGCCCCAGGTCATCCCCAAAGTAATGGGCAAACAGAGGTGGCGAACAGAACTCTACTGAATGGATTGAAGAAGAGACTAGATGATGCTAATGGGAATTGGATCAACGAGTTACAATCAGTGTTATGGGCTTACCGAACAACTCCCCGAACAATAACTGGAGAAACCCCTTACATGTTGGCTTTTGGGAGTGAAGCAGTGATACCTGCTGAACTATGATTACCTATTCATAGGGTGCTCAATTTCAATTCTTCGGTGAGTGATTTAATGAGACGCTTGGATTTGGACATGCTGGAAGAAGTCAGTGAAGATGCAATGATCTGAAATCCTGCCTATCAGCAAAGGACTTCTATGTTCTATAATAAAAGGGTAAAGAAATATGATCTAAAAGGAAGGTGATTACGTGCTTAAGAAGGTAATTCAAAAGAACAATAAGTTGGAGGTCAATTGGCATGGGCCCTATCGCATCACGACAGCTATCCTACCTGGCACTTATAGAATAGAAAATCTTGAAGGGAAAGAATTCAAGAATGCCTAGAATGTAGAGCACCTACGAAAGTACTACATGTGATGTAATAGTTAATGTACTCAATTCTTTTAATATTAATAAAAAAGATGATTTCCCTAGTCATTTTTTTCCTGGAGTAATAGTGCTACACATTCCACTTAACAACTTACAGCACAGCTTGCAGCCAACTAAAAGTTGGTCTTCATCAGCAACCACCAGCTAAATGTTGGTCCGCATCAACAACCACCAGCTAAATGTTAGTCGGTATCAACAACCACCAGCTAAAAGTTGGTCGGTATCACCAACCGCCACCTAAATATTGGTCGACATCAACAAAGACACCAATAATGTTGGTAAATCAATCGAGTAAGGCAAGTCCTGCTTGATTATGGGTGACCCAAGAAGGCATCTAATCTGGGCAAGAAGTTGGGTAAAATATCCATTGACTGGGAACCAAGGCAATCTAGATAAGATTGTTATAACTAAGCAGGAACATGGGATAAAATTCCATTTCTTAGGCCCTTATGGGTGATAAAAAAATCATTACAACTAGATAAACACATGGGGAAAAAGTTCAATTGCCTAGGCAATCAAATCAAAAAGGCCTAAATGTCCATTCAAATATATATATATATATATATATATATATATATATATATATATATATATATATATATATATATATATATATATATATATATTAAACGACTGAAAAGTAACCCATTATTGTTATTAGTACAGTACTAATATCATTGATCTCATGTTATGAACAAAGATTGAAAGAATAAACATCAATCAATTATGTTATTTCTAAGGAAACAAAATTACAAGAAGATGATTTTTATTCATTTACTACAATAATTACTAACAAAAAAAATTAGCCTATTCTATTGGTTTCTTTCCTTTAGATTTTGATACAGGATCCATTCCAGCTGGAGGGTCATTTAAAGCATAAGAATAATTGATAAAATTCAAGTCTTGAAGCATCATGGTGTTACTTGAACTTGGTCGGTCTAGAAAATGAGGAGGTCGGGATATCTCAAAATCTTCATGAAGTCCGTAATCACCTAGGTACTTCAAAATCAAACAATGAGTAATGAAGTTAACTAGAATCCAATTAACATCTAGCTAGAATGGTGGTTTTGGCAGATCAAGTAATCCAGGGTCATACCAATCCTATAGTTTAGTTCCTTCCTCAACTTTCATTACAGTTAAAGCATTCATCCATCCATATTTATACCCTTCATTGTTTGATTGTTTCACTCTGGCATCAAGATGATATAAAGCATCCTTATATACCTCCATCCAGAACTCTCTAGGCTACTTGTGAAACTGATAAGTTAGCCATTCAACAGGTTAGTGAAGTATTTTTAGTACAGTTTCTTTATTCTACAATGAAGAACTCTAAGTGGATAGTTGTTCTGTAAGAGTTTGAATCTTCTGGGACATCTCTTCCAGAGCTTGATTTTTCGCCTTCAATTGAACAACTTGATTTTCTAAGACTTGCTGAGTTTTAGTCTCTTTAATGCTACTTCGACCTGCTCTTGTTCTACCTCGGGAAGTGGATGTAGGTCTAACTCTTTTCAAAGTTTCCAACTCTTCTCTTAATGAAGCATTTTTAGTTCCAAAAAGGAAATACCTTCATCATTAATCGGGACTATAGCTCAAGAGGAACAAGAAGATTTAAATTGTCTCAATTGTTCTCTCAAAACGTTATTTTCCTCCTCCAGCAGTTTGGCAATGTTTCTATAATCCTCAATTTCAAATTTCAGCACACTCTCTCTTTTATTATGGGCAGAAATGAATTTCTCATAACCTCGATTAGTGCTTAATTGTTGATATTTCTTCTTATAACCTCCGTGAAGAAGAGTAGTGTCTTCCTTGTGTTGAAGTTGAAGTTCTTCAATCATCTCTTGAAGATCTTCAATCATTTCGTAGTAAGCTATGTTATTCTGTACTGCAGGATCAAGTAAGCATTTCAAGTACCGATAAGCCTCAATTGCTCATTCATAGGCATCAGGACCAAAGATGTCAATTATTTGTGCTTCGATAATATCTTCACGACCAGCCTTGAAGTAGTCTGTACATTTCTTCATCAACTCTATATCACGAGCTTACAATAGTTCCATCCTGATAATAAACTAGCAAGGAAAAGTAAAAATAGATCAGCAACAAATATATTGAATAGTAGAGGAGATGTTCAGATAAGTAACAAGTCAATTTTATTGATCATAACAGATGAGAGTACAACTAGAGGTACAAAACAAAAGAAAAATAGAGGAAGGCAAAGAAAAACTGCCAAATAACTTTACACCTTCTCCTTATCCCCCACTATATTCTCAGTTGATTTTGAAGAAGGTGTTGGTTGCTTAAATTGCTCGGAACGCAGCGAATATTGTTCGAAGGAAGTCGCTATCTGCTAGGCTTGCTCAGAATCCTAAGGGATAGTGGCAGCAGGTGTTTGTTCCACCCCCATCAAAGAAGATTCATCAAATCTAGCCTCGTCTTATTCTTCTTCTCCAATGGAAGGAGGAGGGTTGGGAACATATTTTTTAAATAATTCAGAGTCTTCAGCATCGTTCTATTCTTTCAGTGTTGCAGTCCATGCATCCCTGAAGAATTTTAAACTTGCATGCTCAATTTGATCAGAGGCAGCAGTTAGAGCCTTATTCCACCATTTATCCCAACCAAAGCTAAAGGACTTTTTTACAACAGACCTCCTCTTCATCCTCTCTGAGGAAGCATTCTCCCTAAGTAGATCTTCAACAAATTTTACCTTCTGTTCAAGATCTTTCTTATGCCATTCAGCCTCTTCAAGCTTGCCCTAAGTTTCTTCCTTGCTCGTGATAGCGATTTTCAGTTTCTCCTCTGCCTCCTTTGCAACATCCATAGATTTTTGCTGAGTTGTATCAGCATCCTTGATTTTATTCTCCCATAAAGTTTTGTCATCTTCATATTTTTATTGGGAGTCCTCCAAAGATTTTGATAACCCAGCAACGGCTTCTTCTACTTCACTAGAAGAGGAAACAACTTTGAAATATTCATCTTTTTCCAAGATATTATAGAAATACACCAAAAACTACAAGACAAAGATAAACTCAAGTTAGTGTATGAAAATTGAATGCATAACTAAAATGAAAAGGTAAAATAACACTTACTGATCCAAGGTTTCGGTCTGCCAAATCAGATATTTTTCCTCGAGGAGTAGAGGTCTCATCAGCTCTGTGATTAGGAAGAGTTCCAGACCAGATCAATTTCCTGGCCAAACTAGGAGTAATGAATGTTGGAGGACTAGCACTCAAAGAAGGTAATTCAACCCCATCAAGTTGAGCATCAATATCAAAGGTCTTTTCAGAAAGTCCCCTTCACAGTCTTCTCAAAGTTGCACCCTCTTCATTTAAAGGTGCTGCCTCTTTTTGAGCAACATGGGGACTTTTTGGTAACCTCCTTAATAGATGTAGTTGCCCCCTCAGATGGAGAAACATCCTTTTTCTTAATCTCTTTAGCTGGGATATCTTCTTTATTCTTTTTAACCCCATCAGCTCCAGGGATAATTTTAGCAAAGATATCAGGCATTTTCCTCTTCTACGTCATCAGATCAACGATAGCAGTAGCCAAATCAGAGGAAGATTCTTCAACAATTAAAGAAGATGCTGGAGCCTGCTAAAGATTAATCACCAAAGAAGGAGGATCAGTAGGCCGATCAATAAAGGAAGAAGTGGTGTTCTTATATTTCAACAAATAGGAAGCAGATCTCAAGTGCTCCCCAACAATTGATTGTTGAAGACTCTAGATAAACTTCAACACTTTTATATTTATATCACTCTCTTTTGGGGGGTTTCTTTTACTGTCAACTGTACATTCAAATTGAAGAAAGCAAAAGTAAGTGAAACATTTTATCAAACAAAAATAGAGCTAGTTTAAAAATAAAGAACAACCTATCCTATTTCCCTAATGTGGACATCTGGGACCTTGGTACACGTCATTTCCATTTAATGGGGGATGTTGCCAATTTCCATCACAACCCCATGTTCAAAATAATCCCTATTAGAATCATGGAGATTGACCACTAAGGCTCTGTTAACAAACCTAGTTTTTAAATAAAAAGCGATGTCATTAGTGACACATTTATAATAAAACATAATTTCAGGAATCCCTAGATGAGTTCCATGTATTTGATTTAGCCTATGTACGCCATTAACTACCCGCCATGTATTTAGAACTACTCTTGCATGTACAATATCAAAGTATTGGCAAAATTCCAAACATAGGGGATTAGGCGGGAAAGAAAAACCGCATTATGCTACAAAAATAGAGGGAAACTAGTTTCCCTCAGCTAAAGAAAATAAATCACTGGGATAAGCAGGTTCTTCCAAATTAACCCAGGAAGGAATCGCAAAATCGGTTCTAACCTTATCTAATGACTCGATAAGGTAAACCATGGTGACTAAAGAAAAGAAAGAAGAAGGAATAAAGAAATTCTTACAGAAGATTAAGGAATCAGCTAAGACAGATGCCCCAAATAATGTTCGTAAGAAGAAAAATGAGAAAACAAGGACTTTGAAAACAAGATGGAAAAAGGTAAAAGACAATCGGATTTTACCATCTTTATATATGCCGCTTCAGAAAACGAGAAAATTAATGATCAAAAGTGACGACGATTGCGTTCTCGAAAGCTAATCAGAGGAAAAAAATGCAAATACCCAAATGTTCACCAGAACTCAAAATATTTACAAATTTTCCATTTCGCGTTCAAAACTGTTACGCAAAGTGGAAAATTTTTACAAGTGTTGAAGGTTTGTAATTAACCAAGACATGGGAAATGTGCCCGAATAGCTTTGTGGGTAAAATATTCCACACTCTCATATCCAACCTCAACTGTGAAACATTGGGGGCTTCTGTTGATACAAAAATTATTCAGTTGACGTGGACCAATTATATGAAGACACGCGTCATCCAACATGGCACACGTATAAGTACCAAGATACTCAGTGTACCTAGATACTCAGCGTACCGAGCTACTCAGCGTGCCGAGAAACTTATTGGAAAGGCCAAACGACCAGACAGATTCAATGTTTATTGTATTACAGTCATTCCTTACCATGTACAGGTGTATACGCCTATTCGATAGTGGCACACTATTTATTCACATTGAAAACCCAAAGGCTATAAATACATTGTAATACCCTCTTGGCAGGGCGAGTGATCATAATTGAAACCAGGGCAAGACACCCAGTAATACAAAATAGTGGACGTGGGCCATTTCCTTAAGGCTGACCCACTTTAAAAATTTCTTGTCTTATTTTTTTACTCTTATTTATCTGTGATTAATAAATTAGATCAAATATAGTTTTTTAAATCAACACCAATATTCTCCCAAGTCTGTTAAAGCTCATCGAACATTCGGTTGACTGCTTGGGTGACTATGAGATCAGGACTACGGGCCATTGGAGATTTTTGGCCAGTTTTGAGGTTCTTTGTTGGAGCTTTTCAGGTAGCACTAATCGCTGACCTAGAGGAGGCAATGCATAGAGAATCATTTTTTTCAACTGGTTTTGAGGGACCAGGGGAAATGGTAGCTACCTCGATTGGAAGGGAGGTCTGATATGCTTTCTTCTTTTTGACAACTGCCTGGTCCACTAGAGCTAATGGAGGCAGCTCGGAGGGGACAGTGTTATTGGTAGTACTAAGAGGTAATACGAAAGAGAAGGTGGTATAATTTCTCAAACCCAACTCTGTGGGTGGATATCTCTCAACCTCGGGGTATCGAGGTTCTTTCAAAATGTTACTCTGAAAATGAACAAGTTGGTTTTGACAGAATATTGTTATATACATGGCTGACCTCTTTCCTAGAGCTTCTTTTCTTGGAACTAGTGCATAGACTTAGAATAGCTGAAGTTAAATAATTGATCGGGTAACTGGTGCATAGACTCATAATAGCTGAAGTCAAATAACTTTCACAAGCGAAGTAAAAGTTCGTGGGATTTTCACGGGTAAAATGGCTCAATAAAGGGGTTCCTTGATCGTAGCCAAGTTATAGGGCTAAACGGTGGGGGACTATAAATGGAATAAAAAGAAGACCATTCCATGTACGATGGTAATTAAGAAGGTATTAACAAAAGTGGGACATTATTCAAGGAAAAGTTCCTCACAAGAGCTTCATCAAGGGGAACAATGGGGCATTCCTCGTCAGTAAGAAACTCACTCATAAAAAACTGATCCACCCCAATGTAGGGGCGGGGTAAGAACCTTTTGGCTCGATCGATTAAAGAAATAAGAGGCTTCTTGAGACTCTTATGATTCCAACAATAAATATGGGGGACCCTTGTAGGATGAGAACTGGGGTAGTTACTAACTGGAGCGTAGTGGGGTAAATGGGCATAAAGGAAAGTTGTTAAAAGGAAATGATTTGCATAATTGGAGACATCAAACCTGTCGATGCTCCGCGCAGAATCTATCGGCACACGATCTAGGCAGGTATACAATGAACTCAGAATGATAGCAGCAAGAGGGATCTTCACATCGCTCGCCATCCGAACATCCATGTTTATTAAATCCTTTCAGGTGCAATCACGGGACTTGTCCGGAAGGTAGATTTTTAATAAAATCACCCAGATATAGCTAGACAACTTGATTTGGGAGTCAAAGCCTTTTCCTACCATAGGCTATTCGAACACTCTGTTTCCCTGGGGATTCTCCTTAGCTGCCTCGAAGGACTTAATCGCATCTTTATATTTGGTGAAGTAGAAGTACCTAATCACTTTGGAGTAGGTGAACTTGTTGTAAGTAACCATACAATCCTTCATCACTGCTTCCAGTTCATACCTCAAGGCCTTTTCTTTGCTGGAGACTGCCTCCTCGAAAAAACTATCAACCCCTATAGCTTCCAACCCCATAAGCTCGCAAACATTTTCCAAGGTGATAGTGAACTCGCCCATGGAGGCCATAAAAGTATGTGACCTGTGGCTCCACCGAGAGTTTAGTAGTTGAAAGGAAGTGTTATTTTTGGCGAGGGTAAGATCACCCAGCTAGAGGGAATAAGATAAACCAATAAGAGCCAACTGGACAAAATATTTAGAGTGGATGTATTCGGTCCAAGGACCTAATCCCTCCCAGGCACCTGAGGAAGATTCAAACTCTACTTTTGAGAAGTGGAAGTCACTACGTTCAATGCGAAAGCGGGTGACGGTAGCAGTAGGGATATAGGCATAGTCTTAATCATCTTCACCCTCCTCCATTAGTAGATTAGGGTTCTAAGTTGAGCCTAACTCATCGGGGAATCTCTTTGCTATTTCCCAGAAGCGGTCAAGCTCACCAAAATAGGGAACACGATGATAACGCATCCACTGGTTTTAGCGCGCTTGGGTTTCGGTTGAAGAACTCCTAGATGAGTGGGTTCTCTTGACGATGGGTTCCATGGAAGCTTAAGGTAATAAAGTGAGGGAGTAAGTTAAAAGAGTGAAGAGATTAAGGAGGCAAACTCTCACAAAGTCTCAACACAAGGGAACTAAAACCCAAAGGTGAGTGTTTGAAATGAGGATACCCCTTTTTATAGGGGCAACACAGACCCCAATAGGCATCAAAAGGCGACTCTTAGAAAAGCATAGTAATGAACATGTTAGCTTTTGTGTTCATCAAGCGCGCACGGCTATATAAGATCAAGGGTTGTAATGATGACGTTTCAGGGGACAGATGTACGAATTAGGAACGTGGGGAACACGCACGTACCCTGGCACTTCCATGTGTCACATACATAAGTACAAGAGACAATCTCATTTAATGCGTCATGCTTGGGGTCTTTTTGTTTTGGGGAATGAAGAGTTTGGTGGAAATTTGAATAAACCTCTTCACCTTCCCTAAGGCATCTGCCACGAGTAATTATGAAGCCTCACAGAAGGGAAACGACATTATTTAAGTATGTTAGTATATTCATTAAAACCAGCAAGGTAGTTCGAAAGTAGAGGAGAATATAACTCCTCCATTTCTAATAATTTGTTGTTTCTTATAAATCAAGTGCCCATGGATATTTGAAGCTTGTTGCAGGAAAAGACTGAAGATCAACGAAGGGTTTTGTACATATATTTCTTTATGCAATAAATAAATATCTTTACGAAAGGGAAAATGTAGGGGGGAGTCCCCCCCCCCCCCCCCCCTCCCCCAAAGAGTGATTAACTTTGTTAAACAGATTGAACCACTCATAAAGAAGGAGAAGTAAGGCTTCCCTAGCAAGTTACCTCAAAGTGGCTTCATAGAAATGGATGGAAAGACCCACCTCGAAGAGGGGAGTTATCAATTCTAAACATCTGAGAGAGAAAAGAGAATGGCACAGAGGAAGGAGGAAGAAGCCATAGGAGTCTTTGGTGCATAACTCAAGAGAACACACCAAAAATCCCACCAAAGTGTAGATCGTGAGACGAGGAACACACCTATACCAACAGCACGAGGAAATCAGACCTTCAAAATTGAGGCAAGTGTTTAACCCTTGCAAAATTATAACATTAGTCATGTTCATGTTAGTATAGATATGTAATACTCAATTATGGTTCATAAATTTTGATGAAATTGGAGAACTAAGGACACTAATTGAAATTTGATATATAATTAGGATGAATCCTTCATGTAGAGAGGTTGGAAATCACGAATTGATGAATTATTTATGATGGACGAATCTGATTTTGAGTTCTTATATAGAAATTTGAAGAACTAAGGTTTGTTTGAATAATTTCGGGGATTTTAAGAATTTATTAAGGTTTATATATGATGAAATGATTCTAGTTTGTTAGATATTATCCCAACATATTTAATTATTGATTGGAAGTAATTGTTGGGAGTTTGGGATAAATCTGTAGAGGTTGAAAAATGTTGGAAAAATGCAATACGTAGCAGACTGGAGACGACAACGTCTCGTTCAAACGAGATGTAGAGTCGTTCGAACGACCTGTTGATTCGTTCGAACTAAACCAGTTCTGGTTCGAACGACAATTCCTAGAAATGTCAAAAATTCCTATTTTCCCCTCAAAATCTTGTGACACAGTAAGTTGAGTAAGGAAAAATGTCGTTTATTGATATTATCTTAGTGTATAATTTTTTAGAAGCATTCCTAGGATGATACCTTAAGGCTTGGATAGGTGCATTAGCTTTCGAAATTTCGAGAGAGTGAATAATCGAATGAATTACATTATAAGTAATAATGGGAAGTACACTATGTGTAGAAATGTATGTATGGGTTGGGTGAATACCAGGAGTTTAATAGGACGTTGGAGCACTTATTATTATTATATTATTATTATTATTGTGTGTATAGCATACCTACACTGCTTGCTATCGGGAGGAGGTCATCTGTAGCGTACAGTGTTATCATGGGTAACCCAATGGGGGGGGATAATTGACTTGAACCCAGATAATATGAACTTGGATACGTGATATCTGAGACGTAGGATAGTTTCGACGGCTAATTTGGAGCGTAGGTATGTGCGTGGCCCATTTGGTCGGTGAGTATGCTGGCCTCCAATATTTGTGTTATGAGATTCATGGTTCATGAGAGACGCCGAACCAATTGGCCTTTATACAGTGAGTAATGCATCGGGACACAATAGCAGAGTATGCATTTCACCAAGTGGTCCTAACCAAGGGGTACATGATTTGTATATATATGTATAGGTATGTTGTGACTATATTAGAAAACTAATAGATGTTGGTAAGCAAAGTATTTTCAGCGGGTAAAAGAATTACTGTCAGAATAGTCAATGTAATATACGGTTGATTGGAATAAATAATCGTGTTAGTGTATTGTATGGGAGATACGGGTTACTCCTTCGAGATATATTTAGAAGTATAAGTCTATGATCTAGTTGGGAACATTATGGATAACTAGGCTAGGATAGACGTAAATTAGGCTTGCACACAATAGTGGAGAGGTGAGAATCTCATGTGAGAGTTCGAATCTAACATGCAGTTAATAATTGCATCATTGCAATTTTAAATACTTGCTAAAATAAATATTTTTACAACTCGAGCTCTGACCCGTTTCTTGATACTCTTTTCTCTTTTGATATGTATATATTATTTATTAGGTACCCAGCGACAGGGGGACCAGACTTTGATGCGTGGATCATTTAGCGAGCTGGAGCAGTTGTGGGAGTTGTAGGCCTTTTCACTTAGATAGTTCTATCATTTCTCTCCACTCTTTTAAGATATTTCATTTAGGGCATGTTACGCCCCTTTCCTTATCATTTAGTAGAAATAGTACCCAATTTAGTTCAGGATTTTATTTTTATTTCCCTTGAGGATATTATGGATTTTTAGTGTGTGACTTTGAACTGGAATGTTTTATCCAGTTTGATTTATTTCAGTATTTGATTCATGTTAAGTATTTATTTCATTCTTGTGGAATGTGAGTAGCTTATATTTTAAAGTATGGAAATTTATTAATGGATTAATTGGGCATAATTAAATGGAAAATGTTTTGACACTTAGCTTAATTATTTATTAGGTGATTAATAATAAAAATTGTTTTTCGACAGTGATGCTAAGAATGAACAAACTGAACACTGTGATTTAACTTAATAAAGGACTGATCACCCGATATTTAATTAGGCATGGTGTCACAAATTGGCCATTCCTCGAAGGAACTATAGGTATGTAGATCTATCTCCTCTAAGGCAATATGGGTGTGGGACATGTCATCCCGAAGATATCTCCTCATTGAAGAAATATGGAAGACATCGTGAATCCTATACATATTCTCCGGTAACCCAAGTCTGTAAGCTACTGGTTCAATCCCCTCAATAATAGGGAATGGCCCAACATATCTCGGGGCCAACTTCCCTTTCTTCCTAAACCGCATTACCCCCTTCATAGGAGATACTCGCAACAATTCCTAATCCCCCACACTGAACTCCATGAAGAACCTCTTGGCATCGACGTAACTCTTTTGCCTATCCTGAGTAACCCGAATATGACTCCGTATCAACTCAATCTTTTCCAAGGTGTCCTAAATTACCTCCGGCCAAGTATCTTGTTGTCCCCCAAATCAATCCAACACACTGGGGAACGACAAGGTCTATCGTATAACGCCTCAAACGGAGCCATACTAATAGTAAACTAGTAGGAGTTGTCATAAGCAAACTCCACCAGTGGAAGGTACTGCTCCCATCCCCCTCCAAAATCTAGGATACACAATCGCAGCATATCCTCCAATATTTGATTCGCCTGCTCTGTCTGCCCATCCATATGCGGGTGATAGGCCGAACTCAGTCGTAACTCCCTACCCATGGCCTGCTGGACACTCTCATAAAATTTGGACATAAAAATCTTTCCCCGGTCGGACACAATATCAAGGGGTACCCCGTGGAGTCTCATGATCTCGACAATAAAGATCAAAGCATACTTCCCAGTAGTATAATCGGTCAAGACTGGCAAAAAATGAGCTACCTTGGTCAACCGATCCACAATCACCCATATGGAATTGTGATCCCTCTATGAGGTAGGAAGCCCTGTGATGAAATCCATGGAAATGCTCTCCCATTTCCACATAGGAATCTATAATGGTTGTACTAATCCTCTTGGTCTTTGATGGTCTATCTTCATCACCAGGAAAGTGGCACACTTTGAAACAAATTCGGAGATTTCCTTCTTTATACCACTCCACCAATACTATCTCCTCATATCCTCGTACATCTTATCCCCTTCGAGATGTATCGTAAACCATGAACCGTGCGACTCTCTCATCACTGCATGTCGTAACTCATCCCCCTCTGGAACTACTAGTTTGTCATTAAATCATAAAACCCCATCTGAGCTCATGGAGAAGGACTCTGCTCCCTCGGTTAGAAGCTGGATAATTCGATCCTGACATAAGAAATTCACTGCCTGATCCTGTATCACCCTGGTAACTATCTCAGGTGTAACCATCATCACTGACATGAATGAGTGGGTAACTTCAACCTGATTCCCGAGTTCTTTCCATTTCTCCTTCCATACCTCAGCCAGCTCACCTGCTGGCCTACGTCTCAACGCGTCTGCTACCACATTAGCTTTCCCGAGGTGGTAATGGATGTCGAATTTGTAGTCCATCACAAATTGAAGCCACCTCCGCTGACGCATATTCAGCTTCCGCTGCGTGAACAGATACTACAGTGACTTGTGATCCGTGAACAAGAGAAATTTCTCCTTCAAGAGATAATGTCTCTATATTTTCAATGCAAACACAACTGCCGCTAACTCCAAGTTGTGGGTGGGGTGACTCCTCTCGTGTGGCTTAAGGTTATGAGAAGCATAAGCAATCGCCTTATAGTCCTACTGAAGCACACCCCCAAGTCCTAGTAAGGACGCATCAGTGTAAACCATGTATTCCATCCCTGGCCTGGGTAGGGCTAGAACTGGTGTTGAAGTCAGCTCGTCAAAAGCAAACTAGCAGGAATCATCCCATATAAATGGTACCCCTTTGCGAGTCAAGTTTGTCAACGGACTCGCTATTTTTGAGAATCCCCGAATGAAACACCTGTAGTATCCTGCGATCCCCAAGAAGCTATCTCATTCGGCATCATGGGATGTCCCCACTCCATCACCGTGGACACCTTCCCTGAATCTACCGATATCCCTTCTTCTTAAACGATGTTCCCCAAGAACTGAACCTCTCTCAGCCAGAAGCCATATTTCTCATATTTTACATATAACTCGTGCTCACGTAGAGTCTGAAAGACCATCCTCAGATGCTCAGCATGCTCCTCCTAAGTCCAGGAATAAATCAGAATGTTATTAATAAAGACAATAATAAAATGATCTAAGAATTCTCTGAACCCCATATTCATTAAGTCCATAAAGACTGTCGTTGCATTAGTTAGCCAAAATGGCATAACCCAAAACTTGTAAGATCCATACCTTGTCAGAAAAATAGTCTTAGGGACATCCTGCTCCCTAATACGTAACTCATAGTACCCCGACCTCAAGTCTTTCTTTAAAAAATAAGAAGCTCCCCTCAACTGGTCGAATAGGTCATCGATTCGGGGCAACGAATAATTATTCCGTATCATGAACTTATTCAATTCTCGGTAGTCAACAAATGACCGTAGCGACCCATATCTCTTCTTTATGAATAGTATGGGAGCACCCCAAGGTGAGTTGCTCCTACGGATGAAACCCAGACCCAATAACTAGTCGATCTGATCCCATAGATCCCTCATCTCTGTCGGAGGCTTATGGTAGGGTGCACGGGCTATCGATTGAGTGCCTGACGCCAAATCTATCACAACTCTCCATGCTAGGCAGTAATCCTGATATGTCCTAAAATACATTAGCGAACTCACGAACAACTGGAATCGAATCAAGAGGTATCACCATTCCTTTAGAGGTCTCCCCCTCTATATAATATAAATGGGTCGACGAACCTCCCTCAGGACGAGGCATTGCCACCAAAAACATATCCTCACCCGGTATGGAAAACATAATACTATGGCTATAGCAGTAGATCATAGCCCTAGACGTAACTAGCCAATCCATACCGATAATAGCGTCATACTCGTGCATCTCTAAGATAAGAATATCGGTCGATAAAATCAATCTCCCAATCTCTATGCCTACTCCCCTACATATAAAGAATATCAAAGACCCATAACCCATCGGTGAGTCTACACTAGTAACTATGCTATCTGTCGTGTCTAATAACCCCGTGGAACGTGAAAAACTAGTGGCAATGAAACTATGTGAAGCCCCCATGTAAAATAATATCCGCCCCATAGTCCCTTGAATACAAAACGTACCCTCGACTGTGGGCGGGCCCCGATGAACTGCGGCCTGATGGATGTTGTAGACACACCCATACTGCAACTGTCCCTGCTGCACCGGAGCTACTGGAATGGATGGCAAAGCTGGTACCTGGGGTGGTGCTGGGAGGGCGGCTGGAAATAGCGGTCGCTGGGCCTCCTGATGAGCACCGTGCTGCTGTGGGGCTCTACGCCTCTGAGCAAAATCATGTCATTTGTGGCCAGTGTTACCACAAGTAAAGCACCTCCCTGGAAAGTTTCCTCCCTTCTTCCCCTGCTGTCCTCGACCCTGATGGCCCTTTCCACCCATCCCTTGGTCTTGTTGGCCCTCCTGAAATCGCTGCTGCCCCTGCTGGCACTGCTGACCAGGTTAGCCCTAATGGTCCTATCTAAATACTCCCTGCCCCTGTCTGAAATCTCCAGAACATAATCGCTTAGTAAGGTCCTCCTGATGGGAGCTCTGGTCACCTTAACGGACCTGTCCTTGAGGTGCGGGTGCCCCACTGGCACTACTACCTCCTATTCGGCCCTGCTGGCTAGAGTCCCCGACTCGTTTGCTTCCCTGCTGATGGAAACGGTGGTCCTGGCATGTAGCAGGGAAGCATTAACCACATCATAATAAGGGGCCAATGAAACATTCCCTAATAGATATTGGCGAATCCTTCAAGTCAATCCATCCATAAACCTCTGGATTTTCTTCTCCTCCGTTGGTATCTCATTTGGCACTATATTCAAAAGATCAGTAAACTATTACTCATACTCAACAACTGTCTTCCCTTCCTATTTGAGGTTCAATAACTTTTACCTCATTTTGGTCTACATGGCAGAAGGGAAGTACTTGCGATCAAATCACACCCAGAACTCTCGAATAGTTAAGTTGTCTCCCTCCTCCTCACTGGTAGTGGACTCCTAACACTGTAGTGCTGGCCCCACCAACTTAAAGGTGGCTAAGTTCTTCTTCTACACCTCCTTGCACTCATACATCCTAATGTGTCTCTGTGTATCCTTCCTCCATTGGCTCTCCTTCACCACATTTGAACTTCTTGTGAACTTTGGAGGGTGTGCCTTCTAGAAAGCATATCTGATGAATTCCCAAGCAAAAGGGAAAGAGTGGAATGGTGCTGGAGCCACTATTAGTGCCTGTGTTGGGGCCTACTCTGCCACGACTAATGCTGCATTCACCGCCCATGCCACAATAGCGAAAACTCCCATAGCATTCATTGTGCCCTGGGTCGAAGCTAGCTTAGGTTCGAGCTGGGCATCCCTATTAGCTCGCTATGCACGTCTGGGAGGCATCTAAAATAAGTCAGAATCTTTATAAGTCCATAGTAATTATCTCAAATAGCTAAAGAATTAGAATGTGCAATTAATGAATACAACAGTCCTAAATATAGGCCTCTATTTCAAAGAAAGCTACACGGAAAGCATAATAATCCGCACAAATTCTAAGGACTCTAGAACCTGATGCTCTGATACCACCTGTGATACCCTGCCTAATTAAATACCGAGTGATTAGTCATTTATAAAATTAAATTAGAATATCTGGTTGGTTCAGATTATGCGTCACTGTAAAAAACTTTATTATTAAAAACTAACCACCTAATATTTAAAAAGGTTGATGTCAAAATTTTGTCATTTAATCTATATACAACTAGGCTATGAATAATTAAACATCCAGCATTCAGATAAATCTCATATGATAGGAAAATAACTGCAATAATAAATGGAACTGGAGCAAACACTTATAGTCTAAAATCCCAAATTCAATAATCCAACAGAAGTAAATCCACAACTGAAAGAAGTAATTAACTAAATCCAAAATCTCTGAACATCTAAATAGAAATTGGGAAACATGCCCTAACTAATAAAGGACTCAAAAATAAGAAACGATAGATATAGAAGCTACTACTATCAAGGTCCTATAACTTCCACAACAGCTACAGCTCGTCGAGTGAGTGGATCTCCTATGATTGGTGTCCCTGTGGCTGGGCACCTAAAATAATTTGACAAGAAAAGAGATTTGCAGAAATTGGGTCAGATCCATACTTGAAAACAATTTAAAAATCAACAAGTGCTTAAAATGAGTCTATAGCACATATATTAATCATGCTAGATTGTCTTACTCACTTGAGATGATCACCTCTCAGCTAATGTGAACGCCTAATGTACCATCGAACCCTACTAGTTTATATTCCCATGCTAATTAGCCCTTTTTAATTTAATATCTAATCTTAACCCAATATCATTCCTATGTATTTCCCTTGCAATATACATAATGCCTATAATTAATTTCTCCTTAATATGGATAAGCGCCCTTTTAACTTAATACAGATAAAGAGTTTACCAACTTAACTCAGTTCAGCATTCACTATTATACATGTCTATTTAATTCTCACAGTAGATAGAATCACAAGTATATATATGCATATTTTCTATTATATATATATATATATATATATATATATATATATACTGCACCCCGAGACACTGCTGCGGTGCATGCATACTCTGCTATCATGTCCTGGTGCATCGCTCATTGCATAAATGACTAAGGTTCAATCTCTCGCGAACCATCAAAACAAACACGCATATTGGAGGCGAACATAGTTACAAGATGATGGGATACGCACATACCTACTCACCCATATGATCGTAATCACTATTGTTCTCATAGATAGCCCGTACCTAGGTTCTATGTTGTAGTGGTACAAATCAGAATCCCACCCGAAGGCTCCTCAATGCACGATTGTCCACAACGTACAACCTTCGCTTGATAGCAAGTGGCGTAGCTATCTCGTACGCATAATAGTTAAATTAATAAGTATACAAACAACTTATTATATTCATCAGGTATTCAGGAAACCTAAGTCAGTGAAGTAATATGTAGTATATTCGTCCCTACTACCCACAATAATTTAATTGTACGATTTACCTCTCTATCGTATATACTCTTTAAGGTCCTCTCATTCCAACCCATTCCCTTAGTAGTTACACAATTCCTCTCACTACTAAATTATTAAACCGAAGCTACTCTTGAATATCATAGGTCATATTCTCTCACTAAGGGACCTAGAAGGATTTTTAACTCACTTGGGCAAAAATTGGAGTTTTTGAAATCTCGTTAGAACCTGGGTGTTCTATTTTAAACGAGGTGGATCGAATGAGTTTTTCACTTTGAATGAACTCTAAAAATCTTGTTGGAATTCTCGTTCAAATGAGGTCGTTTGAATGATCTGGTAGGTCTTCGAATGATCTGGTAGGGATTCATTCCTGTCTTCCAAAAGTTACGTTTTTCTAATTTGTTCAACACAAAATCACTTCAAAACTCATCCTAATTCACATTCAACAACTATAATCTATATCCCTTAGTATTTGAATACTTTTCCATCCATTTTTAACATTAATCCCTAAATTATAATATGAATTTCACTAAATTCTCAGATCTTCAACAAGCCCTAAATTTCACATAACCTCCATTAGTAATCATTTAAACCCGGATTTAATTTCGTCACAACAACATATAAAACCCATAATTATCATACGCAGATCATGGTTATTCATCTACATGCAAACCTATACTCCCAATTAAAGATTAATACCCAATTTCTATCCCAAATTCATAATATCATGGTTATTTCATCACTAAATTAACATGAATCATATATGCTCTAAAAATTTAGCAAGATAAGCACTTGCCTTTTTCTGTACCTCTGATTCGCTGGATGAAATTGGTATAGGGTTGATCCTCTCTTCACGATCTACGCGTTGGTGTAATTTTCGGTGTGAGAGCTTAAGTCTTTGTCCTTGGGCTCCTATGGACTTCTTCTTCTTCCTCTTTGGTTTTTTCTCTATCTTATGTACTTTGCAAACTCACATATGGTCTATTACCCAAGTACTCTTCATTATTAATTTTTTATTTTCTTCCATTTTATTTACCAAAATTCTTAAAAGACTCAAATACCCCTTCTGTGTGTTTGTTTGGCCTAATTTTCCCCGAAACCAAAATTAAACACCCGAGTAGATTTTTCGGACTATCTCGACCCTTTCGAACTTATTTGTGCACTCGAAATGGTCATACGAGTTACTTAAAAATAAATTATTTTTTTAACCCAATATGATAATATCGACACGACTCACATGCGCGTCCCAACTAAGTATATAGCAACTGCCGTATTTTTTTCACTCCCGGCCATAATAATATTTTCTTATTCCTATATTACCTTATTCACTATGTAATATTCAACATAATTTTCATCAATAACTACTAACTCTCATCACTCTAGTAATTATTACATTTAAATCCGGATTAATTATAAGTAAATCTTCTCCATCTAATTTAATTAATCCTAATTCCATAATTAAAATAAAATCCCTTAAAAATAAAGGGTATTACACCATTCTCGAGTAATAACTCATCGGATGCTTTCTTTAAAATGCTATCATGTCCCAGGCATGCTCACTCTAACCCAAAAACCTGAAGTCGGACTAGCTCACACGAAACTCGGGCAAAGTATCGAAAACTTAGTGGAGGCGGTCAATCTCCCCCTGAAAGTGGGACTGAATCATTCACAAAGTGTCTCACCTCAAAAATAAATCACCCAATAAAATAGTAAGCAATATGACCTAGGGACTATACTCTCCCTACTCCTCAAGCCATGGGATTCACACACATCGCGCAATCTCCTATGATAGCACTAGAGGGGTATGCTTTATTCACATCGATATTTGTAATTTATACGAATATATATATATATATATATATATATATATATATATATATATATATATATATATATATATATATATATATATATATATATATATATATATATATATATATACTATCACACTAACCGTATACATATATTTAAAAAAGTCTGGCCAACTCGTGCCTAACACCCGTAGCAGTAGCCCAAAATACTCAAGTTTATATCCCAACTTGTAATTTAATTAATCACACATTAATTATCTTTTTATTTAAGTGGTGTCACACAACTACAATACCCAGACTCACTCATTTAGTTCGTATCTTCACCCCTTAGAATTTTTTACACACAATCCAACTATTAAGTTTAACATCCCTCGTTAAATTTAAAATTCGATAATTCATTATATATATCTCAATAATAAATCAAACTGGCTACTCTGTGCCTAACTCTTATCGCACTAGCCTGAAAATATCTGAGTCAAAACCCCGACCCTTATGTAATAAATTTCACCCCAATTAATTTTTATCCAAGTGGTGTCACTCATCCATAATGTCTGGACTCCCTAACTTCATCCGCGCTTTAACCTTTTCAATTTACTTCATCGAATTCCAGTTATTTGTATTGCCATTCTATCTAAACAAAATACGTCTTAAAACCCCATTTTCCAAGGCTCTAAATATTTTAACTCAATCAAGATTTTTCCCTTTTATTCTTTCCCTTAAATTTTGACTCAATTAAATCCTTAAAAAATCATAAAAGAAGAACCCAGTTGAACGAAGACAGTGCCTAAAAATGCCTACCGTCATTCGAAATAGATCATGGCTAGTTCGAACGACTTTCACTATCGGTAGAATAACTCCACTTGTCATTCGAACAACCTGTTTGGCCTAATAGTCCTTCGTCTTCCCCAGATAGTGTTCTGCCGTTAAAAAATCTCAAGTTTCATTATTTCGTTATTAAAATCTCAAGCTAGTATTTCCCAACCTTCATTATTCCATTGTCCAGATCGAACTATGTATCATAAACTTAAATCATGAACGATTTATTAAATTTTCATTGAGTTCATAGATTGGGGTTATACGGAGATTATTAAATTTCTTCCCATATATGATTTCCCCAACATCAGTTACCCAAGATGAATTTTCTCGGTTCCTTACACGGTACATATTTCTATAACCATGAATCGTATTCCCCATTAATTTAACAATTAATCTAGGCAACATGTTAAATTGCTCAAAGCCCCTTTTTCCACTGCATGACCCACCCAAAAATGAATTTCTTTATAACACCCATTATCACATGAATCAAAATAATGAAATTAAATTGAAATAAAGTTTAACTACTTGCCTAAATAAATTTTTAGGGTTTTATTTCTTTTGATGTAGATGAATAAATTCTTGGCTTGGCTCCCAATAGCTCTCCCAATTTCTCCCTCTTTTTTCATCTGCAAAACCAGGGTTTTCTTATTAAGTTGTGTGTGCCACAAACTCCCAAATGTAGGTTTTATATTTATAATCCCAAAATTAAGCCTATGGGTCAAGCCTAAATGACTCGAACACTCCTGTGTGAGCCCGATTATGCCTAAAAATGCCCCGAGACCCAATTACTACTCTCGAGTACTCTTTTATGACTATCTTTCCCTATTTGGAGTCAACCGTGCACTCAAAATCATCATTCGAGTTACTTTACTAAACTCTCCAATCTCGACCTCAAATTACGAAACATGTAAAATTTAAAATAACCCTAATTAATTAAATTTTAATTCACCAAATTAATTAAATCCTCTAGATAATTAAATCCTATATTACCAAATCATTTAAATTATAAATCCTTAAATCCTAAAAAATACAGGGTGTTACATACTTCCCTCCTTACAAAGGAATTTCATCCTCAAAATTAAGATAATTCAAGTACTCTAAGCCTCGAATACTTCCTTACTCACATGCCCTTAAGATCGCTACATATCTCTCTACCCCTTCTAATCTCGAAGTATATTTAAATTAATTTAATTACCCAGAGCACCGATACACCCTATACCCATGCTCATCTGAACAAATATTATTCGTCTCTACTCGACTTAAATCATAATATAACTTTGAACTCATAGTTATAACTACATATATGAATATAACCAAGGTACCAAACCCATACCTAATGACCAAACATCTCCCCTTTCCAACATTGCGCTAAATTTCATGAGTGGGATGTCTCGCAAAGAAAAATCCAAACAAGTAACCCCCCAATACACTACTACCTAACATTACTAGACATTGAGATATGTTGGCCCCTCAGTCCATATAGCACGTACCCTCAAATTCGTGCCTCTTGATATAAAAGTATACTCATCCACTCTCACAATACAAACGACATCATACAATACATTTCTCCTTACTGTCACTAGTTTCTTATCCCGAATCAATCACGAGCTACATCTCCTTGCTCAATAATAAACCAATCCAACTTGAATCCCATCACTAACCATACCTACTCACCGGGATCAAATATAACAATACAAACATTTTCTTATAAGTCTATTATGCAACACACCATAACATATATACACTTATATATAGTCTACACCCTATTTTAGGTGATAACTAGCACAAGTAAATCATACCTTGGAACAGTGAAGACAAAGTCTCACCATACTATATACTATATCCCAAACGCTCCAACATAAATATCACTAACATCTCGTACGTAACATACTTATCTCAAGCTCAACTCCGCACTCTCGTCATGGGTATATCATGAAGGTATTCTTGATTACCCCATAAATTGCAATTTAATTCTTCTCGATACTTCCCCACCTATTAACTTGTGGTACATAAGTTTTCTCAGCGCTTCCTTCACAGCACACCCCGACTCCCCTGTCCATATATCATAATAGATCTCAACTTAAAGTGTTTCCTCTACACGTTCAATAATTTAACATTTAAAATTGATGCACTAGATTCCACCAACGTCTCACTGTGCCCAACGTTTATTAAGGTTCATGCTTGTAACATCCCGCAACGAAGCTCAAAAGAACTTTCCCCAATGCACTATTCTCTATCATTGTCTGTCATTGAAATCCATGGGTCCAAAGCACATAACTAAGATATCAAAAATTCCATCTCTCGATACATAAATCAAATTATCTATGCCTAAGTCTCTCTAGTCATCACACGATACGATGTTCACACTATCATTAAGTTATTAGCACATAAACAATAATGAGCTAAAAGCTCTCCGCTCAACGGTGAACCCGATATACCCTAAATCACATCAGTGAAAGTCCTTACGTACCAAGATCCAATTTAACTAGACAACTATACTCTCTGAATTCTACTTCATAAAAATATCGCCGCGAGCTCAACCCTCTTTTAAGTGAGACATCACAAAAATGTACATCATATCCTCGAACAGCGAACACTATAGTCTTGTTGTAACCATCCACTATCGTTCAATAGTCCGTACCAATGATAAAACCATACCTAGAAAATCAACTCTCAAAATGAGCTATCCTCAGAAAATATATCCTCTCAGTGTCCACACCTGCTCCCATTCAGATGGAACTAAAGAGAGTCCGACAAACTCAATGGTGCATATATACAACTATAGTAATATTAACAATACCTCTACTAAACCCATTTCACATGTTAATCTATTACTAATAAACTACTTTGACTCACTCATGTCACACAAAACAGACCCCAATCATCCCAGGATAAAACTCATACTTTCAAGTGCCAATAGTACTAGCGGTTTAAATGGTTCCTGGACATAACACCCCCATCCCACCTGAACAAAAAATTTCTTATAATTGTTGCTAGTACTGGGCATCCCATTCCTATCGCCTAATTCACTGCGGGCGAAATCAAGACATGTGTTCCTAATCTTTACACATAAGACACCTCTTTGTGTCATTCCCTTTTTTTGGCCCCACTAGCCATGTCAGGTTTTTCTTTCTCGCGGACCTAGAAGAGTTGACCCTGATTGTAACCCACGTTGTCCCTTTCGTTCTACTAGCCCTATGGGACTTATTATTGTCATTAACAGGCCTGACTAGGTCCACTGTCACCCGATAGGAATTCTATTGATCTCAATCATTAAAATGGATTCTCTTCTTATGGTGTCTCACTATCACCGTTAAATCAACTATTGCCCTTTGTTTAGATCCCCCAACTCTCTTGGCTCCCTTCTTACGAAAGCGCTGATATCAAATTGTAAACGTATGATATTGATAATGGTACCAGTCGTTCTATCCCAACTTCCCCATCTATGCTTGTATATTCTACCCATGAGTCCATTATTAACTTGCGTACCATTTTTATTCTCTGCATCCACCTCATTAGGTATGAAGTTTGCTAAATACGGCAACTTTCCCTCATGACCGACCATTATACGACCCATCTAAAATAAGAATTAAAATTTCCTTTGCCACTCTGTTTAACTAGATGGTAAGAGGGTCTGCTATCAAACCACTCCCCAACTTCTTCGTTATTCATGGTATCTTTCCATTATTATGGTGACCGACTCCCATAACTAAAACAATACTCCTCTGAGCCAAAATTTCTCCTGATATTCAATCCTAGGTGCCACTGCACTCCACCCTACATAATTACCTTTGGGTTATCTCCTTACATTGACCCATCACACTCCCTATCTTCCTTGAATCCTTACAGATGGCTCTTTGGAAGAGTCCCTCCAACTCCCCCTTTTTACCGACTATGCTGAGTGAGTCTCAATTTTCACCACCGCTTCCTACGACGATGCTTTGGAAAACTATTGTGCCTTAGTGATTATCCCAACATCACCTGGCCTAAATAATAACCATGGTGACTTCTATCGTGTTCACCGTTCCTAGAATTTTCCATGGATTTTGCTGACTCTGTCCCCTATAGTCCTTTTAACGGCCCTCGTCGTGTCGTCCAAAATTAGTTAGTGTACGTAAAGGAATATAAGAATCCTATAATAAGGCTTTATATAAAAGAATTCTATGCTAAAATGTAATAAGTCTCACAGATCCTAAGGACTCTAGAACTTGATGATCTGATACCATCGGTGACACCCCGCCTACTAAAATACCATATGTCCAGCCCGTGATCAAAATAAAACGTTGGTCTCATATGGAACATTCTTAACATCACTGTCAAAAACATTTTCAAGGTTACTAACCACCTAGAAATTAAATAGATTGTTGTCAAATTTTATCTCGCAATAATTAATAACACGCGGAAATAAATAATAAATAAACCATCCACACAAACTGATAACTAAATCGAACGCGGGTAAATAATATGAATAAAGAAGATCGAATCAACTATCTGTTCAACAATAAAATACAGCACTAAACTGAAACAATAGCCTAGATATACAAGTTTAAATAAATAACTGAATATTAAATCTGAGGGTGATATGCACAAATGAGTACTGAAATAAAGTCCTTACACTAGGAATTAATTAACGAAGCGTCTATAGAAAAATTCTATAACTTTCACATGAACTGCAGCTGTGCAACCCTGGATAGAATCTTCAAGTTGGGAGTGCCGGTGGCTGGATACCTAAAAAGTTTTAAAAAATATTTTGACACGGGTCAGAGCCCAAGTAAAACATTTTGAAAATATTTAGCAAGCAGTTAAATTGTAATAATTAAATATGCAAATACATTCTTCATATTTAATATAGTGTCGCACTCTCTTGAGGTGTAACTCACTCCTCATCTAATGTGGACACCTAACACTTGTCTTCTAACCTTCCTAGTTATGAGCCCCACTTTGGAAAAGAGGTCTCAAATCTACTAAATGATGATGATATTTCTTGATATAAATCATATCCATATATGTTGCAAACTAATTGAGTGGTCAATGCCTCTAATAAAAACGTCAAAAGCATCATCAGGGAGATCATTGAGACTTACAGTGATTGGTCAAAGAAACTCCCATACACCCTCTACGACTACCACACTATAAAGTGAAACTCAATTGGGGCCACCCCCAGCTCTTTAGTTTATGTCATATAAGCATTATTACCCATATAATTGGAGTTACAATCCTCACAGTTCATGCTCAAAATCCAAATGTCTAAAACTAATTTGTTCCAAGTCCGTTATGATGAACTATCTCTACTTGATAAGAGGAGATCGATGGTTGCTTATCACTATCGTGGCTACCGACAATGTATTCTCCGAGCATTCAATAAGTGAGTCAAGAAGATAAATGTACAAGAAAGTGACCTAGTCCTAAAACATAACCATAAATATTCCCGATTTCTCGAAGGTAAATTTGAATCCAATTAGGGAGGAACCTATCTTGTCAATAAAATAAACTCCATCTAGGCATCTACCTTGATTGATCTCAAAAGAGTCACATTTTCCCAATCCATGAATATCGACTAAATGAGGAAATTTTTTCCTTAATCCCTTTAGTGATGAAAAGGAAAAGATCGAATAATACAAAAACAATCAGTCGTAATGGGAAAGGAAGACAATGGAAGTCCATACACATTCCCAGACTTACATTAAAAATCCCACTAGATCCACTAACCTTTTGCTTGAATTCCTCTAAAACACTTGAAGCCCCTAACTGTTTGAACTTGGGACTACTATGTAGACCTGATTCTTCGTTATATTTTTATCACAAAATTTCAATAGAGACACCCTACTGTCTTTGAATCAGAGATATGTAGGAAACTCGAGATACCACTATGGGCCCAGTCTAAATAAACACACAAAAAAAACTTACTTCATGGGAAAACCTACTTATGGTCATTATGGTCTCCCTCCTAAAGAGTTAGTGAAATCTAAATAAATTAAGTGTCAAGTAATAAAATTATGACCTAAGGATTTCTAAGACTCCTTAGGATCATCTTTATTTAAGAACATCACACTAAGGCTAATGTATGAAAGAAACAATAAAAAAAGACTATCGATAAAACACAACACCCCCATTCCTTCCAGAAAATAAACACCAAAAACCACATCCTCAAATCACCCCACTACCAAGGCCAGATCCTTAATATGAAGACTTATGAATGTCTCCTCGTGAAATGTTGTCATATCTAGTACAAGGAATGAAAATATGATTCCAAATCTGCGTCAAAAGGCTCTTTCTCGATCACCAAGCAAAAAAAATAAACTTTCCTTCCCTCACCCCTTCGACGTCAGAATAGAAAAGGGCCTCACCATGAAGTAGGCAAAAGTCATCTCTCTCCAAAAGAAAATTCTATAAAAGAAGGGGGGGGGGGGGGACCTTTTTGCATGTGTATATGTGTCTTTTATTTTTGTTATATTGCTTTAACTTTAATAAGATATTTTAGTCCCACTTTTGCCCCCATACATCTATTTATCCCTTTTTTATTTTATTTTCACCATGTATATGTGTTACCCCTAGTTGAAAGAGATTAGGCTCATTATGTCCATGACTATGATGTGTAAGTTACTGAAAATTAAAGAAAAAAAAATGCAAACCATTCATCATCAAAAGAGAATGATTTGTTTATAAACACGATGTATGATGAGAATCCACATACACACCCAAAGATGTATTGAGTATTCTTAGTGTTTCTCCTAAAAGAATATACTACATATATCCAACGGGGCCTTGCCCCAAACAAAAACCACTAAAAACACATTTTTGTGGGGTAAACATCAAATCCCACCTAAAAGGTCAACCAAAAAAACTATCCCAATAGACTATCATATATAGGGAAACTTCCCCGGACGACCACCTGCACAACTCCCATCCGAGACCCTGGATAATCTAGCCCTTACACCCAGTGCAGACACACCAATCAGACATACCAAGAGGCCTGAGAACTGGATGAGACCTGCTGATAGCCTTAGTTAGTCGATAAAGGTGTCTTCCATAACTTCCACAGTCATTTATCATAAAGACAAATGCACTGACGACTAGCGCATCAGCATCTCCCAGTTAGGAGATGTCAATCATCATCTACTGAAAATTTGTAAAATCATAAATTTAATTAGATTTAAGAGCAAAAAGAGAGAAAGACGTACAAAGCAGAAATGGTTAAAAATTCACGCCATTCATAAAGAGGGTGTGGTTCAGAGACTATGCCAACATGCCAAACATTGAACCGTATTGATGAATATGTAAGAATTAGTCCTCCCTATAAAGGACCACCATAAAAGTCAACGGTAGCACCAGAAAAGTGCAATGACCATCCCGATTCATTGATGAAGACGAAGTGATAGAACCCAAAGAAAGTGAAGTAGCATCTTGTGCAATCACTAGGATAATAAGTACAAATGAAGAAGATTACATCCCCGCTGGGAGGCTACCCAATAGAGAAAGGAAAAATAGGATGTCTGGCATCCCAAAACTCCAACCACTCCCCCTATCCATGATAGATACAATGGAAGTAAGATCACAAGGATGGCAAGTGTATTATATGTCCAAGAAAGATACCAACGCCGGTTCAGAAGCAAGTGTCACTAAAAACGAATGGGCAAAACTTTTCAAAAATGGAAACACAATCTTGCATTTAATTGGTTTTGAACTTTAGAAGATTTAACCGAATAATTAAACCAATTAGTTGACTAGATCATTTACTTGGCTTAAATTTCGAGTAAATTATGCCATATATATTGTGATAAACTATCCATGTGTGTTTATCTCTTTTAACGTGGCCTCTATTCACAAGATCGGACATGCACTCTACAACGTTTATATTTTAAAGCCTTATTTTTAACCTATCTCCTCTGTTAATTAACTTCACAAGCGTATATGTCAAAACAATGCTAATCATTTGTCACAACGACCAAATGCAAACATGAAAATATACTTTTCAAAACCATTCTCAATAAAGTTTAAGTTGCACGAGCCAAAGCTTAAAATCACACTACTTCCACCACTTCTTAGAGCAAACAAATTCCATCCTCGCGATAGGGGCCCTGAATATGTGTTCTCACATCAAATACTTACCAAACGTTGTCCTTTGATTAATGTATTTTTAAGATATAAATAAATATTCAACACAACAGAGATGATATATTAAGCACAATGCTCCATAGATATAGTAATATTGTATATTGTGTACATGGTATCCCATCGCCCACACCCATAAATATGTCTTATTTGTTGGAACTATGTTGTCTTTGATCGAAAGTCTCCTTGGGTGCGTAGGAACAATACCCAACTAAAATTGTGAAGAATACCCAAGACTCATAATATGCCACTAGGCATATTATTTCTTAGGGATCCATCCACCCCCAGTCCAAATAATGGAGTAATCACCCCGAGGACTACACACCTATGGGACTTTAGCCATGTTGATAAGGGATACATAGATCCCTGCCGATGGTTTTTAGTCCACTCTAGTACTAAATACACTATCCCCTCTCCCTATACACCTACAAACTATCCTGGAGGTTCAACAACACCTTCTAGATAGTGATCGTCCGAGGACATGAATATCTTTATCAGTGATTTTTATGGACCACTCCCATTCTAAGCTTCCACCTAAGTTACCCTTTGTCCTATAGATAGCTTCACTTCTTACCAAGACAAGTTCTAAACTTTCACACACATCATGTTAAAACACGTGTATGAACCGAACTAAGTAGGCTTTGATATCATGGCTACATGAGCATAAAAACATAATACCGATTCCATTGCATGAGCATAATCCTCGAAAATATGTCTTTTGATATATTTTGGCACCTAGATGCAATTATCTTTCACCTCTCTCTCACCGTCTCTCATACATACGACAAACGAAATATCAAACTATCTTAAATTTGTGATCTATAGTGTACCCACATATAAACGTGAAAACATGTATACATACTATACACAATTGAACTATGTAGGCTTTGATCCCAAGTCTCCTTAGGAAAGTAAGCAAAACACCGAGTCTTTCTCATGAGTAGGAGCCTCGAGAAAATATCTCTCAATATGCTATCACAAAAAAATGCACCCATCTCTCGCATTACCTTTTTTATCTCTCTTGAAACCTCAAAAGAGATATCAAATTATCTCAAGTTATATATCTCTCACACACTTACATATATACTAATGGACACTCGTTACACAATCATGGATTCAGACACAAGTACCCTTGTTCACTAACATTCATTGTGATGTTGCTCCATCTCTCCCTGATGTCATTTTCCTATCTAAGAACCTATTTACATTTAAGGAATTCTCAACCTAAGATATCTAAACCAACTCTAAAAATAACTAAATATAACTAATTAATGCTAAAAGTAATAAAAAAACATATGATTATGGAATCATAAAGAAAAAGTGGGTTCCTAACACCTTCCCAACTCGTAACCCATTTCTCAAACACACGTAATAAGAATATCTGGACCAATCGCTAACTTAAATCAACCTAAGATTAGCTTGAAAGGGCTAACCCATTTTTTTTGTTTTTGTATAAAATAAATTGGAGACTCTAAACAAACGATAAAACCACTTATTGCATGAAATACACTTAGGTCTAGGAAAAAAACTAGGGGTGTGCAACTCAAACTGGAGATGGCGTTAAACATCTTCCACGAAAAAAGTCTCACCATTCCACCCAAGTCTAGCCAACGACCCAACCTCGAGGGGATGCCAAGAACCATGCGACAAGCACTCTTGGACATCCATCATCAATGAAAAAGCTCCCCCAGACACATCATCGCTCGGGGCTCGCAATGCCACATATAGAATTTTAAAAAATCATCTTCTATTATGACTAGGTGAATGTGAAGGACACTATTAAAGTTGTCTCTGCCACAAAACTTATTATAATAGATTTATCTAAGATAAAAGTAAAGATCAGATGGTCAACAACCATTTTCTTTATGCCTTTCAAAATACGAAGAATGTATTATATTCAAAGTGCATAAACGACTCTCGATTCCCCCAATAATATTAACCCACTTCAAACGACACTTTGTTGATGTTAGCAAAAATTTAGCTTCACTATCTAGATCACACATTAATCAATTTATCAATAGGAAATTAGTTTCTAATTTTGTGCCATGTTATCATTTTCGTTCATGTAGGCATCTTGAAGTCATTTTGGGATTCAAGCCTCTCTTATTAATTTTCTTTAGTTTATCGTTATATATTATCATCTCATTCATGTAGTTAGCATCATTTCTTACCAGTTCCCTTGAGTTTAACTTTGGGTTAGGACAATTTGGTTGTTCAAATCATATTATATTAACCTTTGGAACATTTTCTAATATTTGGGTAAGGACAATTTCACTGTTCAGATCATATTAGATTAACATTTGGAACATTTTGTAATATTTTTATCTATACTCGAGTAGACACAAATGTCGATTACAATAAGACTGCATATGCTTCGGATGAGAAATTCTTTGAGAATTTTAATATTATTAGTTTTGCATTCATGCAATTAGTTGTATGGCTTGATAATTTTAATATTATTTCTTTTGTATTCATATATTAGTTAGTTTTATAACGGAATTGTATGAAAGGATTAAGAACGTGAACATAAATTGTTTTGGAAGAAAAAAATCTAAATTAAAATTTTAAAATAAATTTATAATTGGTTATGGTCTAGAACCATGACCGAACCTGTGACGATTTTCATGGGAAAGTGATGTGTCGCAGTCATAAACCTTGACCAATGTCTTTACTATCACAAATTTTAGTAACGGTATAGAACTGCGACCAATGTTCACAGTTTGGGTCATGACCACGACCATGATCGGTGACCAATTGATGTATTTTCATAGCATGCATCATGGTTTATAACCATGACCATGTAAACTCTGGTCATGAGATTTCATTCTCAATATATACTAAATCAATATATTAGTTTATCATGAATACGTAATAAAAGATGTTAGAACTGCGTAGCCTGAATCCATAGTGCTGAATAGGACTTAGGGGGTGGGTTAGAGGTCTTCCATAGACTAATCCCTCTCTCCTTATGAGTTCTCTCTCAGTAATGGGAAATGAGGAGGAGAGTATATGAGTATATTAGCCTTGGGGACCAAAACCCTTCCTTATTTAGGCATACAATTAGAACCCCATTAATTCTAATTAGGTGTCTCTTGGGTAACTATTATGTAACTCTTGGATAACCACGTTGTTGATGCAAAAAACTGGACTGAATCCGGTTTTTATGATCACAGATAAATAGATAAAAATAATTCAATCAAGCACATGAGAGACAAAGATTTTTAAAGTGGTTCGGCTATGAATAAAGCCTACGTCCACTGTTATTTTATTCCCAGGGGTTTACAATAGCACCATAGGGTGTAGAGAGAGAAAGGATGTGTATCTTGTGTATGGTGTTTCTAAGTTTCCCCACCGTCCCTTTTGGCTAAGGGAATACATGTATTTATAGTGATGGGAGATAAAGAGATTCATTGTATATAGACATTTATGTCTACATTCAATGAATCTAATTGTTTAATTGCTTGGTATGCTATGTGTTGTCATCTATTAATACGGTATAAATGTACATTAAGGCTCATTAAATGCGTTGTCATCTTCATTAATGCACATTAAATGCATAGTTATCCTTTGATCTTCCTGGTTGGTATGCCTACCAACTCTCCTCGGGTGCCGACCAACTCTCCTCGGATGCCGACCAACTCTCTTCGGGTGTCGAATATTGCCACGTAGGATGACATGTGTCCTTTTCTGATTGGTCCTCGTAGATGGATAATTTTTGCGTTAATAGAAGCCCCCAATGCTCCATGCTTGATGGTTCACTGAAAGGATGGAGTATTTATTTTGCAGTGTTGCTCGGTGCTCGTGAAATTCTTGATCTACTTTCTTGATTTGTTCAACATAAAGTGCATTATCTCCTGGACGACATATGATGCAGGCTGATCGATGGTTGCTAATCTTTCTTTTGAGGAACTCCGTGTGCTATGTATCACCCCTGGGAATTTGGATGCAATCATGCCATAGTATGCAGCTTGTAGCTTGTCATAATCTTCAAGTATGTTTATTGGTTTGCTAGCCGACCAACTGCCTCCTGTGCCGAGCAACTGAGTACTAACTTCACGTGCTTGATTTTTCTGATTTATTCTCCTCTGAATACTTTGTCGAGTAACATACTAGCTTTTGAACCCAACCTTCAATCTGATTAGTACCAAGTTTATGGTGGACTTCGAAACATTTTCATACAACTTCTTCTTCATTATTGGTCGAGACAGTAGTAGCAAAGATCTCAGTGCTGTAGATGCTGAATTTGACTTCTGAACTTCAATAGCATGTGCATAATAACTCCTGAATATGCCTCCAGAACTTCTGAATGCACCTCCTGAACTTCAATATCAAAACTAATTCTTGAGCAAGAAAAACAACTTCTGAATGATAATTAGTCGGGGCCCCGACTATGTAAGTTTATGGAGTTGAATTTGATGCTCGACTGCATGATGTTAGGAGAATGTGCAACAGGTGGAACAACTGAATTTGTAATAGAAGCCCCCAATTGTGGAATATGAATTTTGAATGCTTTCTCGGCCTTGAAGTATGTCATTTGAACAATTTCCTTATTTTGCATAGACAATAAGATTTGCTCCACCTGCTGTCTGCTATTCGACCAACCGGAGTTGCTGGATATTGATTCCCGACCAACCGTAGTTGGTGGATTTTTATTCCCGACCATCCGTAGTTGGTGGATTTTTTATTCCCGACCAACCGTAGTTGGTGGATTTTCTTCCCAACCAACCGTAGTTGGTATTTCTGGGAAATTTTTTATTCCCGACCAATCGGAGTTGGTAGATTTTCTTCCCAACCAACCGTAGTTGGTATTTCTGGGAAAAAAAATTTTCCCGACCAACCGGAGTTGGTGGATTTTCTTCCCAACCAACCGTAGTTGGTATTTCTGGGAAATTTTTTATTCCCGACCAACCGGAGTTGGTGGATTTTCTTCCCAACCAACCGTAGGTCGTATTTCTGGGAATTTTTTTATTCCCGACCAACCGGAGTTGGTGGATTTTCTTCCCAACCAACCGTAGTTGGTATTTCTGGGAAATTTTTTATTCCCGACCAACCGGAGTTGGTGGATTTTCTTCCCAACCAACCGTAGTTGGTATTTCTGGGAAATTTTTTATTCCCGACCAACCGAAGTTTGTGGATTTTTTGTAATAAATAATGGAGACTTCCTCGGAGCTGACCAACGGATTGTTGGAAATAAGATATAATAATTGTTGGAGACATCCTTGAAGATGAATATATATAGAGAGAAGAAATTTTCCAAGCTCCATGCTGAATATAAATAAGAATTACCCCCACCAACTATTCGTTGGGGGTGAAATATAATAAATGTTATAGTTCTTCCTCGAAGATGAATATGAATATCTCGCCAAGTTCTGTGTTGAGATGAATATACAATATGAATCCAAAGGGATATATAGAATAATTTGTGCTTGAGCCGATATCTCTGAGTAATAATAAAATATATAATGCCTCGCTGAGGTGAAATGATAATAGTTTCCAGATTATTTTCGAGCATTCGTCGGCGTTGAGTCTTGTACCTGTAAAAATTAATATCTTGCTCTACCATATGTGTAGGCTGAATTGATTAGTCATGAGAATAATTTAATCATCCAATAAATATATGATAGGTATATGTTTTAGAAATAAAAATATTAATTTCAAAAAATGAAATATTATATGTTGGCTGATATGTCGAGGCAAAATTGCCTGATGTCGAACAATGCTAGTTTCCAGAGGTTTACGACAGCTTTCATCGGGATTGAATCTCGTCCCTACGAAATTTTAATAAGCTGCCCGAGCACCTGTCGAGATTATAGAAAATAATTATTATCATGAGAATAATTATTCAGCCAAACAATATGTGATGTGTATCAGCATAAAATAATAAAAATTTCAAAATATGAAATAATATTTTTGTGCCACACGTGTATTTCATGAGAAAATTTTAATAAAAATGCTAGGCATTTTAATTTTAAGTAAAAGACCAAATATAAATTGGTTTTTTAGAAATTATTTATCACTTTAGGAATTATTTGAAATTCAATAAATGCTCAAATATAATTTTTTGGTCTTGTAATATTTTTCACATAAAGTTTCTGTGGATTAGAAAATAACCAAGTGTGCATTTAAATTTTTCTCCATGCAAATTTTCAATTAGGAATTTCATGTTTTAAATTAATAAAGGATAAGGATAAGAATAAGGGGATAGTCTTTTCCTTTGGCAGCGAAGTAGTGATTTTGTCAAAATAAAAAAGAGAGAGCCAAAGGAATCGTCAATTTTCAATTCTGGTATTAGCTTTCTACTGCCTCCAACCTAGGTTGAGATGTTGCTGACCAACAATAGGTTTTCTCGACCAACTATATACACGCCGACCAACAATAGGTACATCCGAGTAGAAATAGATGTAGCCGATCAACGAATGGGAGCTCGGGAACTCCTCAAATTTCATAATATCCATCGCCGATCATAATGAAATTCCTCCGACCAACATTTGATTTTTTCGACTAGCTATATATAGTGGACCAACACAATTGGTGCTGGTGATGTTTATTGTTGTAGTATTGGTTGTCGACCTGCTCTCCAATAATCATTCAGCCATACTTACAATTATGAGGTGCCCCGACCTTTTACAGCCGACCTATGCCAGAAATTTTTCAACCGTTCTTTGTTGATGACTGGAATTGGTAAACTGAAATTCGGTGGAGGATTGTTGCCGACTTGATGCTGACCAAGTGTATGAGAACTGCCGAGTAGAAATAGATGCCACCGACCAACAAATATTAAGTCGTGGAGCTCCTCTTAATGTATAATACATGATAAAAGGATAACTGTTGGGGGTGAATCTTGTACATGAGGCATTTAATAAGTTGCTCGAACACCTGTTGAGATTGATTCTCATAAAAATTATCATTAGCAAAAAATTTCAGCTAAATATCATATAATATGTATCAGCTCAGACATAAGGCAATAAAAATTTCAAAATATGAAATAAAATGTTTTGTGCCAAATGTGTGTCAATGTGAGCAATTTTTTATCAACTAGATGTCATAAGGTTTGATTTGGGCTTTTTATAAAATAATTTTATTTTTAAATAAATGCTCAAATATGGGATCGAAAAATTTATTCTAAGATAAAGTTCAGGGATATATTTTATTCTAAGATAAAGTTCAATGGTAATAATTTTGACTTTGTCAAAATTAATAACCTGGGCAAATAAATTTGCATCCCTCCATTCCAGCATTCCTCGTCAATAGGTGATAACCATCTCTGACCAGTGGTATCGCCGACCAGCATCGTGTGACGTCAGTGTTGGGATGCCTTCGTTTTGATCTGCCGACCATGTACATACAATCAAGAAGCCTTTGTTTTGGCTAAAACTTGTTTCCGACCAACTTTGGCCTTTTAAGTTATTGACCAACTATTTCTTTGTTATCAAAAGTAGATGTCGACCAGATGTTCTTATTTTGAAACAACCACCGAGGTGTTGCCGATCTACTCCAATGTTGTTAATGGATCTTCACAGCCTACCACCGACCAACAAAAATGGTCTAGTGAAATTCTCGATCAACAAATAGGTTCACCAAACAATTGCATACCACCATTAGATGTCTCCGAACAATAAAATTTCACCTAATTTACTTCGTCGGGAGGCATTTCAACCTGGGTGAAGTCCTCCACCGACCAATATATAACTGCTGCCAACTAGAATCAGGTGCCTCCGACTAGAAGATTTTGTTGACTGTGATTGGAAAATTTGGTGAAGTTGTTCGTGTTTTCTTCGCAAATGACCACCGACCAGCAAGGATAGTCCGGTAAACAAATTTTGGTTGGGTAACGACCAGATGTCGCCGACCAAGAGTAGATGGTGCCGACCAACAAAAATGCTGCCGACCAACCCATTAAAAGTTGTGGAATATGAATGAAAATAATCAACTATTGAGACCCAAACGTTCCAAACGGGTCTTGTCATTTACTATCGGTCAGTAATATAGATGTTGTCGATCGGACATACATGTGGGCGATCAACACATAAGAGGTTGGAAACCCCTCAACTTGTATAATACTTGGTGTCGCGGATCAGTCAGAGGGAAATTTGTTCCCCATCGATCAACAAATAGGAGGTCGAGACCACATAAATTTCAAGTCGCCGATCACCCAGTGCAAGTGAACAAAACTTTGGTACTGTGATCGCATTGGTAGGGGAGGTAATTGGTAAAAACAATGACCGCCGACCAACAAAAAAAAAAAATAGTCCGGCGAATCTACCGACCAACAATACTTGTCAACGAGATATACCGAGGAGATTACTTCTTTATTCCGATTAAGTAGAGCAAAAATTCACATAGTTTTCCACCGACCAGAAATACTCATCCGGCGACCTTCTTCTGGATTTTTCATCCTCACACAATTGATGCTAAACAGTAGTTGGAGATTCATGGGACCTTTGAGCCCAAGGCAGGGAGACTTTGAATCGGAGAGTAATATAATCCTAGGATTGAAATTTTTTGTTGATCTGAAGCCGAACCAAGTTGTGAGGTGGATGATCGTCCTTGAATAATAGGTTATTTTTTTTATGCCGCCCAGTTTCATTATTTTTGTTGCTGTAGATGGTTGAAGTCAAAACGATTGATATGAATTTAATAAATCCAAAATTTCTTCATCTTCCTGGGAAAGTTTCTCCATTTCCCTTTCTTGAGCGACTGTTCATTTTTCATCTTCTTTACGAAAGTGGGTAAAGGTTTTTCAGGAGAGAGAAGGTTATTTTGGGTTTCCTTCCTATTTTCCATTTGTGGAGATAAAAAATACGGTGGATGATAAAAATCATTACGAAAATTATACCAAAAATCCATCATCGAACCAATAAATCAATCTGTATCAGAATTAATAAATCATAACAAATCAAAATTCTTACATCTAAGAGATAACCAATAGAAATCATCAGATCTAAGAGAAAATATGATCAATATCCAAGAGGAAAAAGAATGGTTTTGAATTTTTACTCTCTTGTAGAAGATGTGAAATATGTGAATCAACATATGTCAAATCTTTTTCCTTGATGTAACTCATTACATAAACGTGTTTGCCCAGAACATTTTCAAGAAAAGTCATAGATGCTTAACGTTCATGATGAAAATTGTCTAACACTGAATATAAACATATATATATTATTATTTTTTTATGAATCAAATTGATGAGAACTTTTAAAGCAGATCTGGGTCAGAATTGTGATTATCGAGAGAGAGAAATTGTTCTTGATTTTAACTTTTCCCATTCTCTGATTAAAAATATGATGGGAATTTGAATAGACATCAAAGATTTTACAAAATTTATAATGAAAATTATCAAATCTTACCACCGTCATATATATTGGTATATGTAATCATTTAAAATATTTATTTCATGATATAAAATTGAAACTTGAGAATCAAGCAAAAAGTTATGATTTATGAAATCCACTATTTTTCAGATTTCTAAATAAGAATTAATCTAACAGTTATGATTTTAAAATCATGATATGCAATATTTTTCAAATAAAAATTGGGCAATTAATTTATGTATATAAACATAAAAATCATGATTGAATCAAAAGATGTATGTATAATATATAATTCATTATACATAGAGAAAATAAAAAACTTATCTTTTGATGGAGAACAATGCTTGTAACACGTTCCCACAGACGGTGCTAATCTGTTGATGCAAAAACTGGACCGAATCCAGTTTTTATGATCACAGATAAATAGATAAAAATAATCTAATCAAGCACATGAGAGACAAAGATTTTTAAAGTGGTTCGGCTATGAATAAAGCCTACGTCCACTATTATTTTATTCCCAGGGGTTTACAATAGCACCATAGGGTGTAGAGAGAGAAAGGATGTGTATCTTGTGTATGGTGTTTCTAGGTTTTCCCACCGTCCCTTTTGGCTAAGGGAATACATGTATTTATAATGATGGGAGATAAAGAGATTCATTGTATGTAGACATTTATGTCTACATTCAATGACTCTAATTGTTGAATTTCTTGGTATGCTATGTGTTGTCATCTATTAATACAGTATAAATGTACATTAAGGCTCATTAAATGCGTTGCCATCTTCATTAATGCACATTAAATGCATAGTTATCCTTTGATCTTCCTGGTTGGTATGCTGACCAACTCTCCTCGGGTGTCGACTAACACTCCTCGGGTGCCGACCAACTCTCCTCGGATGCCGACCAACTCTCTTCGGGTGTCGAATATTGTCACGTAGGATGGCATGTGTCCTTTTCTGATTGGTCCTCGTAGATGGAGAATTTTCGCGTTAACACACGTATTATAAAGTCCATACTCATTTTAGATATCTTATCGGGATCTACTAATTAGATCACATAATTAGCCTAATCAAAATAGAAGCCCAATACAATTGCTACTTAATATGTAAGCCCACATTAGAATATTAAAAAAATATTTTGATAATCTCCCAGTTGGACTACATATTAATTCCAAAGGCCATTATGTAATACCCGGTATTTTTACGCATTTTTATTTTAGTATGAAATTATGGAAATTGAGATTAATTAATTTAAAGGGAGAAAATTTTATTTATAATTAATCCGATTTAATGGTAATAATTACTAGCGTGGCGAGAGTTAGTAGTTATCGAAAATAATTAGTTTGAAATCATTTTGAGTAATAACTATCTTGAACATTACGTAGTGAGTAACGTAATATTGTTTCGAAAATAATAATATGGCCGGGGACGAGATTCACGACAGTTAAGATATAATTATTTGGGATGCGCGTATGAGTCGCGTCACTATTATATATTTAGGGGTTAAAAAGGTAAATTATTTTTATATAACTCGAATGACTATTTTGAGTGCTCCAGTGTGTCTGAAAGGGTCGAAATAGTTAGAAAATACTACTCAGGTGTTTTAATTGGAGTCCGGGGCATTTTAGCCCAAAATGACACCCTAGAGGGGTATTTTAGTCTTTTTAGATTTTTGAGTAATTAAATGGACGAAAATAGGATTAAAATATGAACATCGAGGGTTATTGGTTTGTCAGTTGCAACCTACGTGATAAAGAGAGAGAAAGAGAGGGAGAACTAAGGAGGAAGGAGACCCATTGGAGAACAAAGCCAAAAGTTAGAGATTTCTCACAAATAGTTACACCAAAGTGTAGATCATGAGGAGAGGATCAACCACATACCAAATTCAATCAGAGAATCAGAAATCCATACAAAGGCAAGTGTTTATCTTTATACCTATTTATCATATATTGTTCCTGTTAATCTCTAGTTGATGAAATAGTCATATTACAATGAAAACTTGGGTTTAATTAGGTTTAATTGTAAATAAACTTTAGAATTTGGAGATGGGTATGCATGTAGAGGATTTACCCCCATTTGTAGATTGTTAAATCTAGAGGTTTTAGGCGCAAATCACGAATTAAATTAATGGTTTTGAAAAATTAAAATGTTGGGTTCATTATAAAGAAGATTTTTAGAAATTAAGGAAATTGTTTAGCTTCCCTTTGAGTATGTGGGGATTTGACCTTTATATTATATTGAAAAGTGCCTTATTGTGATTAGGAATAGTTTAGAAACCTTAAATTAGAAGTTAGTTGAGTTTTGAGTTGAAATTGAAAGTTGGAAAGTTAGGAAAAACGATTTTGGGGAAGAACAGGGCGAGTTTGAAATTCTAGTTCGAAGACCTTCCCAGGTCATTTAAACGACCTCGTTTGAACGAGAATTCTAATGAGTCATCTAACGAGATTTTTGAGTTTGTTCGAAGTAAGGAGTTTGTTTGAACGACTTCATTCGAACGAGAATCCCTAAACTTCTAACGAAATTCTAGAATGTAGTTTTAAGGTCCGGTCAAGTTAAAAATCATCCTAGGTTTATCTAAGTGAGAGAAATAACCCACGTGAGTAACGGATAACATAAATTTCTGAATTATTAGTGAGTTGGGAGTGTAATTGTTCTTGGGATATAGAGAGTTTATAGAACCTGGGAGAGTATGTATGTTCGAGAGAAGAATTATATGACTGAATCAAAATAATACTAGCGTACTATGGAATTGGGTTGCGTAAACGCCTGTTAAGTTATTTAAGCTGCGTGCATGCTTACTACTTGGAATATTATATGTATGACATACCTAGCTACTTGCTATCTAACAGAGGTTAGCGCGTTGTGGACGACCATATCTTATGTGCCTTCGGGGGCTTCTAAGTCATACCATTAGAGCATGGAACCTAGGTACGGGCTATATGTGAGAACGATAGTGTTGACAATTGTATGGGTGCGTAGGTATCTGTGTAGCCCATCGGCTTAGGACTATGCCTCCAATATATGTATATGTTTTATTGGTTCTTGAGAGATTGAACATGATGTCCTTCATGCATGAGCATTGCAATGGGACTAGATAGCCGAGTATGCCTAGCACCAGGGGTTTCTTAACCATGGGTGCAATATTGATATATATTTATACGTATACATAGTGAGAGTTTTATATATGTATACTAGGAACCTATTATATTTTTCATATTGGTCGCTTCATTAAATTATATACTTACTGGGTCACCAGTTGAGAATTAAGAATGTTATGAGAATGAGTTCAAACATCTTTAAACCTATTCTTAAATAATAGCAATATATTATCTTCAGGTTATTTAGATATTTTATCCGGCATAGTGGTTATACTATGTATAGTCAGACAGGGTATCGTGACTAGTATGTGTAGTTAGGCTCATTAGGCGTGCACATTGGATTAGAGGTCAGCATCCCAAGTGAGTACGCTAAGTTAACATGAATAATATTTGTGCTAATTAACCAATTTAAGGACATGCTATATTTAAAATGTTTTTTTCTCAAGCTCTGACCCATTTTTCTGCAAACCACTTTTCTTGTTCCTTTGTTTTAGGTGCTCAGCCATAGGAACACCAGGCTTAGGAGATCCCACTCATATGATGATATGTACCTGTTATGGACGCTACAAGACATTGCTAGTAGAGGCTTCATATTCTATCCTTCTTTATCTATCAGTTATTTACTTCAGTTGGACGTGTCGTCCCTTCCTATTTTACATTCAGAGATTTAGATGTTTTATTCTGTTAGTAGACTTTTATTTCATGGCTTGGGATTATTGTATTAGATTTTGACTCAGAGTATTTTCTCCAGCATCTTCATTTGTTAATTCAGTTAGTTCTTTCCTTATGCTATTATGGTGTATGGTGATGATTTATTATTTCATTACTTGATAATGACTAATGACAAGATAAAATTTTGATATCAACCTTTTTAAATATTAGGTGGTTAGTTTCAATTAAATTAAAATATAGTCATTCGACAGTGATGCATTATCTGAACAACCTTGATATTCTGAAATTAATTAATTAAGGACTAATCACCCGGTAATTAATTAGACGGGGTGTCACAAATTTTACTCGATAACCTTAGGTTCACACCATGTTTGTTATATATTCTTAAAATATCTCTCGAATCAATTTGGTCCATCTTGTATACCAGTATGAGACCAAAGTGACCTTTGTTACGTTTATTTAACAACTTGATCCATCAATGATGACCATATCAAATATATTCAATAACATACATCGAGTATGGATGTGCGGAAATAAATTACATGCAATGCAATCTCAAATATTACTATTTCCAATTAGTCCTTACTTTATTCCATAGTGATATTAAACCTTAGTCTTTTAAATCTTATGTTATACCATAATTAAAAGACAACACATTCAAAGTTAGTCTTTTAAACCTTATGTTATACCATAATTAAAAGACAACACATTCAAGGTAAACAATAAAATGAAAATACCATAAACTTTATTTTGCAGAAAACTAATTCATACATGAAGTATCTCAATAGTGTAAAAGAAAAGAACATTATAACAAGGACAAACTACCGCTAACACTGTATATAATCAAATAAACAACACCTATATAAACAGTGTTCTCATGAAAGACTTTGGGTGGTAATCCTTTAGTAAGGGGATCCACGAGCTTAGAGTTTGTTTCGATATGTTCAATAGATACTATCTTACACTGAACTCCATCTTTAACAACAAGAAACTAAATGTCCATGTTTTTAGACTTTGACGAGCTTCTTTTGTTATTCAAATATAGAGCTGTTGATTTATTGTCACAATAGATCTTAAGTCGTCTTTCAATAATATTCACAATTCATAGCCAAATGATAAAATTTCACAACCATATTACATTATTTGTTACTTCATAACAAGTTATGATCTCCGCTGCCATAATGGAAGGTGCAATGAGTGACTGATTAGCACTCTTCTGGGAAATAGCACCTCCAAATAACATATAGGCATAACCATAATTGGATCTCTTAGTATCTTGGCAACTCACAAGATTGGTGTCGAAATACCCCGTGATCTCCAAATTATTCAACTTCTAATAGATGATCATGCAATCTTTTATTCTTTGTAAATACCTCATAACCTGTTTCGTTGCTTTCCAATGATCCATCATAGGATTAATCAAATATATACCCAACAAACCCACTATGTATGCTAAATCTGGACGCTTACATACTTGAGCACACATAAGACTCCCTACGGCTAACGCATAAGGAACGTTTTTTTTTTATTTTTTTACTTTCAGCCTCATTCTTGGGGAATTGACACAGACCATCTCCTTTAGCAATGGGAGTATCTTCTTGTGCACAATAATTTATTCCAAATCTATCTAGTACCTTCTCAATATATCTCTTTTGTGATAACCCAAGGACACCCCGAGAGTGATCTCGTTGTATGTTAATTCTGAATACAAAAGAGGCATCCCCAAGATGTTTTATTTCAAAATTCATAGTTAGAAATCTCTTGATTTCTTACAATAAGCATATATCATTTTATCCAGTAGTATGTCATCGACAAAGAGCATAAGGAAGATAAATTTACTCTCATTAAACTTATGATATACACAATCATCGATTGCATTAACCTCAAAATCATATGAGATAATGACTTGATAAAACTTGTGATATTATTGACGGGAAGCTTGTTTGAGACCATATACAGATTTCTTGAGTTTATAAACCATAAACTTTGGATCACTCAAGATAAAGTTTTCTAGTAGAACCGTATATACGGTTTCCTCAATGTTACCATTAAGAGAATCCATATTAACATCTGTTTGATGTAGCTCTAAATCAAAATGATCTACAAGTGCCATTATTGTTCTGGAGGAGTCTTTCTTCTAAATAGGGGAGATACTCTTTATAGTCGACTCCTTCCCTTTGAGGGAATTACTTTGTGACTAGACACGCCTTATATCTCTCGACATTGCCCTTAGAATCTTGTTTGTTTTAAATATCCATTTACAATCAATGGGCTTCGCACCTTAAGGAAACTTGATAAGATCCCAAACATCATTATCTCTCACAGATTTCATCTCATTATTTATGGCATTAATCCACTTTTGATAGTTGGGGCTTTGTTTAACTTATTGGTGGTTGAATGGATCATTTTTCGTTGTGTCAAACTCATGCTCTTGAACAAACACAATGCAATCACTTAAAATTACATTTCTTCTTTCTGTACTGGATCGCCTTAGTAGCACTTTCTCATGAGGTTATTGAGTTTTCTCTTATGGAGAAACTCTTTGATTTTGAGTAGGGAAATCCTCATTGTTAACTTTTTGAATACTATCAGCAGGCTAATCATTTTCTATAACATTGTTCGAAAGAGTAATTGATTCCTCTTCAAACATAATATTAATATTCTTAACCATGTCTCCCCCCTCAAACTCAACATCCTCAAGAAATCTCGCATTTTCCATCTCAGAAAAGGACTTGGCTGAGGGATCATAAAACTTGAAACCTCTCGACCGTTTAGCACATCCAACAAAATAGCAACTAATATTTATTGAGTCCAGTTTCTTTTTATTTAGCCAACAAGGACTTTCCTCAACTGGACATTCCCAAATGTGTAAATTCTTAATGATAGGCTTTTTTCCTTTCCATAATTCATAAGGAGTTTTAGCTACCACTTTACAAAGGACTATGTTTAGAATATATCCTCCAGTCTTAAATGTCTCTCTCTAGAGTGATACTCGTGAAAAAGAATGACTAATCATACTTCTTAAAATTTTCTTAAGTGTTCGGTTTCATCTCTCTACAGCATCATTGTGGGATGATACCGCATTCTTCCAAAAATTTAGCAAAATCTCCTGGATGTTGTTCACCAGATCCATCACATCTTCTATAGTATTCACCGTCGTGGTCAAATTTGATAACTTTAATCTTCATGCTTAGTTGATTTTCAGGTTTAGCTTTGAAGGCCTTAAAAATGTCCAAGAATTGTGACTTCTCATGAATTTAATATAAGTACCCATAACGAGAATAGTCATATATAAAAGTGATAAAATATTATTGACCATTCCAAGAAGTTGTTGGGAATGGATAAAAAATATTAGTATGTATCAATTATAAGATGCTAGAACTCTTTTTGCAATTAATTTCCTAATGTTTTCATGCTTCCCCTTTATGCACCAAATACAATCATTAAAGTCTATTAAATAAAGGGGTTCAAGTATTCTGTCTGACACGAGTCTTTCAATTCCCCTTTGGGAGATGTGACCCAAAACTGTATGCCATAAGGCAACGAAATTATAATTAGTCAATTTGCATTTTTTTACCTCTTATATTTATTTACAAGGTTTTAATAAATGAAGAATCGGTATTCAACATATATAATTTAGCAATTAGTCTCAATAAGAGTAATATTAAGAAAAGACTGACTTTATTATTTCAAATGAACAAGAAAAACCATATTTGTCCAAAACTGAAATAGAAACCAAATTTCATATGAAAAATAGTACTATAACAGTCTCTCTTAATTTAACAAAATGACTAGTCTCAAAAGATAATCTAAAGGTCTCAATTGCTTTAACTATAATTGTTTTTCCATTTCCCACATAGATGAATCTTTCAGCATCACTTGGCGGGAGACTGCATAGACCACCATTTATTTACATGCCATGCGACGTACATGGAATAATCCTTCTTCACATGCTCATGTTTCTTGTAAAAGTAACAGATAAAATCTGGACCATGCCTATTCTGTGGAATTTTGGGTCGTGAGTTTTCTGCAACAGTTTCCCCATTATTATTCCTTTTTTACTTATTATTCTTTGAGGTAGATGAAATACTATCACTTTCATTTGTCGTTTCTCGCTTCAATCTTTCTTCTTCTTGCACATAATGATAAATGATCTCATTAAGAGTCCATTTGTCCTTTTGATTATTACAGCTAACTATAAACAGGCCATAGTGTGGAGGAAGGGAAATTAATACCAGATGCACGAGAAAGACATCAGACAACTTTGAGTTTAGTGATGTTAAATATCTCTATAATTTCTTTTACCTTTAGACATCATTTGGATAAGGTTAGATAAAAGATTATTTGTCTCATCCTTTTTGTTCTTTGCAAACAAAATTTTAATATGTTGTATGAAACTCTTAGTAGTTACCTCATCTGACAAACTGCCCCTGAATGCTTTTGGATCGTTGCGCTTCATTATAATGATCCCAATTATTTAAGTTCGCTTTATCCTTAATGGAACTTTCTGCATAAGAAGAGCATGTGAATCTTTCCTTAGTGCATTGTCTAAATCCATGCAACTGAGAATTATCATATTGTTTTCTTTCTAGTACTTGAAGTTTATGCCATTAAGCATGAAAATTGAGTTCATGTTAGTAGTGATATTAGTAGCAATAGAAGTAACTGAACTCAAAGAAAAATTAAATAACATAAGATCAAATGAAAATTAATATGAAGACATAGTTAAAAAAACACATAAATGCATGACATAAATGTTAAACAACTATAATGGTGGGCCCTTTTTCAAGATACCTAGAACAAAATTAACATTTAGTATTTGGATAGAAGCATTAACTTGTAAGTGGTACTCTCAGTGTAGAAATCAACCATTAATGATAAATCTGATCAAATAATGAACTTTCTTTGGGCTGGTATATTATCCACATGGAAACTTTATAAACGTCACACATTTATTCCCAGGTGTATATTTATTATTTGGCCAACTAACAAACTTCCTTTGGAACAGTCACTAATCGCATAAAAAATAAACACACACATCTTAATAACTCAAAATATATTAATCTACGCAATAGAGATTACTTTGTTAACATATTACTTCAATTAATATATTTTAAGACATAAGACAAGGGTATTAATTAAATACCATATATGAGAACATAGCTTTGGTTCCAAAAAAAATATCCTGAATCCAAATCATTTAGAAAACATAAGTTGTTAATTTATCAATTCATATAAATACATTATGAATCAAACCGTTGTGAGAAAAAAATGGCGCAACCCTGCCCAGCAAATCGCTTCTCAAGGCTGCCCGAAACAGTTTGCCCCTTTGTCATCGAATCGGTTCGGTTCCCTTGATGGGTTTCTTCTTCCTCCCATCAACCATATGAACACTCGACATTATTCAAACCTAAAATTAAACCTTCCTATCAATCCTAAATGTAATAGTACATATTTTTACGTCTAGATTCACCCAAAATCATATCAATTTTTGGGATTTACATCAGTTCGTCAAGAATGATGCATTTCCTAAATTTTGAATCAAGATCCCATCGATCCTCATATTAATCATTCAATATCACACCTTTTTAACTTAAATTGTCTCAGATTAACTATAGGATTACATTTTGATTATTTTTCCATAATTCCATTCCCCAAATCCTAATTTACATGTAGTTCCCACCCAAAAATTTATTTTCCTACACTAAATTTTGATATGAAATATTAAAAATATATATGCCATCCTTTAGTCAATTTTGGGATTAATATTATAAAATCATTAGAATTCATATATAAAATTCTATAAAAAAAATCTTAAAAGCCATATGGGTTCTCACCAGATCCTACGTATGAGAAATAAAATAAAATTATTTCTAAATCAACATCATAATATCAATACTGATAATAAAACATGAAGATCCTCTGATACCACTTATTGGGATTTAATTCTTAACGTATAGTTAATCAACATATTAGATTATCGAGATTACGTAAAAAAAAGATGTTGAAACTGTGTACCGGAATCCATAGTGTTGAATGAGACTTGGGGAGGTGTTAAAGGTATTTCATAGACTAATCCCGTTGTCTTTATGATTTCTCTCTCTTAAATAGAAGATGATGAGGAAAGTAAGTGAGTACATTAGCCTTGGAGACTAAAACCCTTCTTTATATAGGCATCTAATCAGAACTGGATCAATTCTAATTAGGTAACTCTTGGGTAACTATTAGGTGACCCTTGGGTAACCACACATTAAATAGCCCCTACTTATTTTAGATGCATTATCGGGATCTACTAGTTAGATCAGTTAATTAATCCAATATAATAGAGGCCCAAATACAATTGCTACTTACTACGTAAGACCACATGAGAATATTAAAAAGGTATTCTAACACTTTGGACTTCTCTAAGTCTGACAAAGACTTGATGATCCAATTATTTCATATGTCCCCATCGACTAAGAAATTACATATGTAGGGTTCTAAAATCCTAAATTCTTACATTCTAATGTTAATCGATCTTTAAGATGTGAATTCCATAAAATTTAGAGGAGATGTGGCATAATGTGTGATTTTCAAGATTTTCATGGTGAACGAGGTACCAATTATGATTCACAAGTTTCAATTATGATTTCTTGGATAAGTTATGTCAATAGCCGGGTTAGAGCAACTCTAATAGAGACACTATACCTTATCCAATCTTTAGGAGGACCCTTTATCATTCATTAAGGGTAGTTATATGTTATTGTACATATGGATTTTAGAGAGGTTTTATCTTATTACATCCCACCATTTAAACCTTTAAAAATTAGAAAGTGTGGTTAAGAACTTAATACATTTATTGTTGGAGTATTGATATTTTTAGATTCGGTGGGTTATTTGTTAGTGGCGAGGTATATCCCAATGCTATAATTAGATGGTTATACACATTCTTAATTGGTTTCCTTGATGAAGACCTCTTTATATTACCATTCAAGACTTATAAGGTAGGAAAACTGCGGGGGAAAAAATTCTACCACCCATTCTTTCTTGTTGAAGATTTCAACAAAGTCTTATTGTTCCTTCTAAGGGGTATTTAAAAACAGTGAAGGCCATGACATCATGTTATGTCGACTAATAATTATATTTATGTATTTGATAAATATCTGAAGTTTTTGGGTCATGGTTGTTGAAGATATGGTTTGTTATAATAAAATGGTCACAAATGGATGTTGAACATTAAGGCCATCGAGGGTGGTACAATGGTTAGGTGCAGGGTGCTTTGGGTGTTTCTCTAGGTTGAGAAAATAAGGGAGTATATCCATTAATCTTATGGATTAGGACTCGAAGGACATGATAGTGATGATGGCGATGATAATTATAGTAATGATGATGAAAAAGGTTCATCGAATCCTGTTGATCGTTATATGATTGGTGATCAAGATTGGAGAGCGTAGAAGATAGATTTAAGGAATGATTAGACTTATATATGGGTTTATAGTCATTTTTGGTCGTATGATAACCTTGTCCAACTTTGGTTTTTGTAGGGTAATTTGACTAAACCTAAATAAATATTCATTAATATAAGAGATGTCATTTTATCACATTATTAATAAGATTTGTTTATTTTAATTTTATCATTATCAACTGCTGAGATAGACATAACGTTATGTTCACATAAGACATATAAAACACTTTTTTCTGCAATGGATGAAAAACATAATGTTATAATGCTATCGAACCTAACAATATTGGTTGCCTACGTACCTTAGCATGGGGGTAGCGAGATTTATGCTTTGAGAGATTTCAAAAGATCAGGTTGTACGTAACTATGCTAAGATAGAGGAAGAGATAAAAATTAGAATAAGAAAGTAAAATAGAATAAATATAGGAACATGGTCGCTCAAGGATATAATTTCTTAAGGAAATCAAGGTTATTAATCGTGCCAATTCTCCATCATCAAGATCAAGGAGAATCAGATTGCTACCTAACAAGACATTTTTAGTGTCAAATGGTTCGCTCTAATTAGGATTGATATATTCCTTAGCATCCAAGAGGTCTGATAATTTACTTCACGATGAGGTCACCATCATGTAACCTAACGATTTCTGAATTTCCTAATGAAGGAGCGGTGATACGATGATGGCAGCTTTGGATGTGACAAGGGATTTAAGTATCATTTTTTTCCACATAAAAGAGTTCTTTGTAGAGGATGTGGAGAATATTGACCTCTCCAATGAATCTCAAGAAAAAAGGCATAAAGAGGGTATTTCGATATCAATAGGTAGTATGAATTCCACACATATACCATAGAGTAAGAAGTAGCTCCTATAAATTTGAAAATTGATGTATGTACCCCAGGGTGGGTAATATATCTTATCATCAAAGTCTATGTGATTTTTAATCGTCTTGTCAATGATTAATTTGAGAGTCTTGTCTTCATCCTTGATAATGTTGTATATTTTGAATAAGTAAGGGAATGATTTGTGTCTTTGAATGTCATAAACTTTAACAAACTTTGTGAGTTCGGCTTCAAAGTTGACACCTTTACCACAAATGAGCTTAAAAGGGACTTTACAGATATATATGATGTCATTGAAAATGAATTTATCTACTTCCTTGGAATTAGGGACTGAACAAGATTCAGCATCAACCTATTTTGTTAAGTAGTTAATCGAAACAAGGATAAACTCAAGTCCATTAGATGATTTAGGAGTCAGTTTTCTGATGACGCAAATTCCCCGAGTCAATAAGGCCTAAGTATTATGGAAGTCATGTTGTATAGCCCTCTACGAAGCAAGTGTAGGGGATTACCAAACTATATGTACTTACCAAAATTATATTTCATTATTCTCTAGTAATATCCTTGACATATAATATTTGTGGCAAGCACATTCCAATTCGTGTGCAGATAGAATTCTTCAGTGTAGATTTAATTCATAACCTCTTTAGTCTTATCCCCTATTATAAATTGTTGGCGAGCTCGGTCAAAACTATTTTCGAATATGTCATTATTGTAGATGATAGACTGGGACGCCATCCTCTAAATAATGACAAGTCCCTTCCTGTTAGACCCCAAGGTATACACAGAATACATGAGTAGGCTCTAGTCATCATTGTACTAGAGTAGGACTTTTCTAAATCATCATTTGATATTATCTCAATGTGGTACCACTAACAATCTAATTTATCCTATACCAAAATGGCTACAATGTTTATGACTTTTAGAATATATATCATAGAACCCAAGATAACTTATGCATTGACAAAGATATTTTAAGACCTGCAGGGCAAACGATGAAAGGATATATCCTTGAATTATTATGCAATCTAAACTCTATGGGTATGCAAAAAAAAATCCTCTTCATCCCTAACCTTACATATTAATAATTTAACTAATGATGAGGGTTGAGCCCTGGGAGACATTGATTAAATAAAGGCTTTTAATTAAAATTTTCCAGTCTCGATGTGCAAGTTTAACACTCTATCATTCTGTAAAAGCATAGGAAATACATCCTGATAGTAATGAGAGTTTGACACATGTGAGGGATAACTAGTGGCATACTGATGTCATGGACCTTACTATTAGAATAATCATTAAAAAAATAGTATCCACATGGGTGTTTCAGTGGATATTTTTGTTCTACCTCATTTTGAACTATTTAAAAAAAGTATTAGTTTCATTTAAGGTGTAGTTGTCCAAGAAATTTTAATTGTCTATGCCTTTTATGGAAATATACGTCATGTACATGATACTTAATTCTAGAAATAAGATACCATCTCACCGGGTAATTCAATATTTTCCAAGAGATATTGCATAGGTTAAACAACATGATTAGGAATGTGAGTATGTAGTGTTAGAGTTTTTATGTGCCCCAAATAAAAAAAAAGTTACTTTTTTAGGGAAACATAATTGAACTCACCTCCAATTAGTTTATATATCACGTAATAGATAACATATTCATTTTAAGTTTCCTCTAGGGATTCTGCAATTATATACCCTACGGTTATGCCAACCCTGATTAAGTAGAGTAAGAGAGGTAGACCCAATTGTAGTGCATCAACACTGGAGGTGAAATGAGGTATCATTTGTTCTTTTCGAACTCATCCTGACATTATTCATTTTATACCTTAGTAGATTCCATTTGAAGAATTTTGAATATGGGCTCGCATATAGAAGTGACTTGGTTGTTGAAATTACTGATGTATTAAAGTGTTAATAATAATAGTAGGATTTGTATTTTTGCTCAAGGTAGAGGCATATCGAGGATGCCATGAACCTTGGATGGGTTGGCCTATGTGCCTCGTTCATTAACCTTGAAACCAATTATATTTCCATTAATGGAATCAAAGATGCAACTTAGTGGATTGAGTCACATTTGATACTGCCAGACATTTAAAGAATTTATGTAGGGTGATAACATGACCTTCTTAATATTTTATGATCATATCATTAACGTGGAACTCAAATTCCTTTTGGATAATTTTATGCAAGATAGTCTTTGTTCCTCTCTGGTATTTATCCAGTGGCGGCCCCAGGATATTTGGTCTGTACGTGCAGAATTTTTTTTATAAATGCCGGGGGTTCGGGGCGAGAACCCCCGAGGAGATTTTTTTAGGTTAATTTACTTGTTTTGCAACTTTTAACTTAATATTCACCAATTTTTTAGCCTGGCGTAATAAATAAGCATTAAAGTTTCATACAAATTAACTAAAAAATTTCAGACAAATTAATAAATAAAATTTGACCTACAACCATGTTTCATACAATATCAATATCTATAAAATTTTATCAACAACAACAAATCAAAATTTTATAAAATCAAAAAACAAACTGAAAAAAAATTACCGGTGCTCTATTGCAACCCGAGAGGAGGAGGGTTGCTGTCGAGAGAGGAGGAGCTAGGCAGTGGAAGTGGCTGGCCAGTGATGGCTGCTGCATAGCAGTGGGTGGCCTGTCCAAGAGAACATAGAGGGCAGGCAGCAGGGGATAGGAGGGAGAGGGAGAGGAGAGGATAGGGCTGTGTGATTGTCCGAGAGAGAGAAAAGAGAGGTAGGCGGCTGAGTGAAAGAAAGAGAGAGGGAGAGAATAAATTTAGGTTAGATTTAAACTCTCCTTAGTCTATTTATATAACCGCCCCAAAAGTTTTATCTGCTGCTCACGTTATATTTTAATAACTTACACATAGGTCCATAATTTTTTTTTTCCACTATACCTAGCAGAAGTTTTGGAAAATGTTATGGGTGTGGCCGCACCCCTTCGGGATGGGGTGGGTCCGCCCCTGTATTTATCCCCATCGTTTATTATACCATGTGTAATGACACTGTAGCAAAATGTTCCCTAGTGTATGGTGAACATTGTCTTATTTTTCTAACTGCGATACATTTTGATCTTGTTGTATATGAAAGAGACATAGATTTTGTATTTGAGCACATGGTTGAATGTATTTCCACAATAATCTCACTTTTTAGAAGAGGTAGTTTTCTTTTGTAGAATATTTTTTCAAATCCCGATAGTTACTGCACATGTGGACTTTTCCTCCCGATTTTGGTACTGTGACTATGTTAGGTAGACATGATGGTTATTTGATGATGTGAATAAATATACAATTCTATTTTTTGCCAACCTCATATTTGACCTTGAGATTCAACTCTAAGTGGATCTTTCTTTGTTTCTGATCTATGGGCTTGTACTTTGGGTTTGTAGGATTATGATGTTATACAATCTTCAAGTCAATTTAGGCATGCCATTGTAGTATTAGAAAGATATACCATTGTATCGTTGGAGTATCACTTGAAACTAGGATCACTCTTTAGCAAAAGTAGTAGAAACTATCATTATCACGTGAATCACAATAATAATGAGATGAAATATAATAGTTTCAACATTATTAGTCTTGTCGTTATGTGGTTTAATATTTTTCTTATTTAAGTCAACTAACAAATATTTATTTATCATGTCAACTTCATTAGTAATAAGATATATTAATATTGGGATGAACAAGATAATCCAAATGGACATGCATTTCATTAACGAAATTCTTGGGAAATACAACATTAAAAATATAAAGGCAGTGAGTAAGGGGTATATCATACTCAAGGGATGGGGTTACATTAAGATTGTCATATACGATGGGAAGATAATAAAATTATTAGTATAATAATGTAAAATATTATTTAAATATATATGTTGGCTTTGTCTATATCAAATTATTTGAGTCTTGCATTATTCAAGCCATAAAGCTTGAATTCATATGGACGTTTGGTGGAGATACTCTTGTTCATTAGACATCATGAACATTGAACCTTAAAGAAGATACACATATTCACTACAACAAAGACTTTTGTTGATGAACTCATTTAAGATGTATCCTCTGTCTTAGGATTATGATCGATTACCTATGGCTATGCACACACACACATTTTCATTATATCTGGATAAAACATTGTTTTGAACTGAATGAGTGATTTTTTATTTTATGAATTGTTATGTATAACCTTTTTGAATGATCTGTGTTTTCAAAATACAATTTTATTAAGAAGAAAATCATTTTTACCATAATTTGTCCGCATGGATCTAAGTTGGCCCCATGCACAAAACCCTGTACATTTGGCATTTGTACCCGTGCGCAAGGTTATATGTTTTCGATATGATTTATTATCTTCCTAAAAGTGTGTGCATAGTGACAAATTACCCCCGTGCGTACTAGGGATCTAGATTTTCAAAAATTCCTATAAATGAGGTATTTTCCCTCCATTTCAAAATAAATTAGTTCCTATTTCCTTAGCTACTAATGACATAGTATTTTCGTGGTTGAGAGAATTTTAATTGCTTCTCTTTATTGAAACTTTGTTGGTCTTACTAAAATTAAGTTAAAAGCAAGATTTATACTTGATTTATAATTTGTGAGGAATTTAGAGTGTTTTGAAATCAGATCCACTTATGCATGGTTCAGTTTAATCAGTTTCCATAAAAAATAAAGATCTACACTATGAGAACTAAAGAGGATGTGTTTGAGAAATTATAGAGTCCAAGCATGGTGAAACTCTACGGAAGAGAACTTGACTTCCTTATTTGTATGATGGAACTTTGGATGGCTCGTTCATCATTAATGGGAGAAAGTTAGATGTTGATAGATAACTTCTTGTTAGAAAATAGGAAAAAGGTATCTTCTTTCCATGTATAAAATCTTTTCAAGTTGAATGAGAGGCTAGGGTGCATGTGCATCGAGGTTTTTTATCCCTAGGTTGGGATTTTTCCCCATGAATATTTCTTATGGAGTGTTTGTTTGTGATTCATCTGTTTAATACATCACTAATACACACTTTACATAAATCTAACTTCGATCTAGTTTAATTCATCCAAATTTATCACAAGATTTGCATCTAGTATTAGTTTGTCACAATTAACCTAGATTTCATGTTTGAATTGTAAAAATCATCAATCTTCATTTCTCTTATCATCTCATTTAGTTGAACATTGGGATATGAATGTTTTATATGATAAGAAAATTAAATTTGGCTAAAATAAAAAATATTTAGTAATTAAGCCTATTCTTCACCCTAGGGTTATTTGAGTAGAGAACATTATATAGAAAACACCAAACCTTGATTGGTATCAGAATGGTTTCTCCTCTAGTCATTAACATGTCGGAGTTGATATTGCATTTTTATCTGTTTATATTATTTTTCATTACTCCGAGATCTTTTTTTCAAGAATGGATTAATACCATTATATTAGATTAACGAATAGGCCACCATACTTTAATGGATCTAACTATAGGAATTAAAAGGTGAAAATGGCCATAAACTTAAGGTCCAATAATGATAGAGTGTGGATTAGTGTTGAAGATGGTTGGAGTTATCCTATGGGAGAGGAATATAGAGTGGGATAAAATAAACCACTAGTTTTGTGGAAAAATAATGAATTTGTAGATTGCAATTACAATTCGATAACATTGAAGGCATAATTTGCGTACATGATTACTCAAGAGTATAACCGTATACTCAATTATCAATTATCAATGGAACCATGGGATATAGAATGAAACTTGAGGGAACGTCTAGTTTGAATTTAGATAAGTTTCAAGACATTGAGACCAAGTTTGAGACAATGTGAATGAATGAGGAAGAAAACTTTAATGATTACTACACTGGGTGAATCGAAGTAGTAAATGCCTCATTTAATCATAGTGAGAAAATCTCAAGAATAAAGTTGTCAAAAGTAGTTGAGAATGCTAGCCTTTATACTTAGTACCAAAGTTGATCTACTTAAAAATATTATATATACCTACACTTTAGCCTTGAAGATGTTGTTAGATCACTTCAAATTTGTGACAAAAAAAAAAACAAAATATGCGTGTGTCAAAACCAAAGAAGGATTTAGCATTTGTGATTGAATCGATTGGGAATATTGTGTTAAGTAAAGATGATGAAAAAAAAAAGATAATGATAAAGTGGACATGTCCTTTTTTGTCAAAAGGATAGAAAATTTTACTAAAATAATAAAAGGTTTTTCAAAAATAAAAAGAGATTTGATCCTAAACATTAAAAATCCGATGGACATCACTCAAGTGGTAAGAAGAGTGCAGCAAAGAGAAACAATGAGAAGTAAGAAGACCATTGCTATGGTTATTGTAGAGTAGGACATCACATAAATGTTTTTCCAACTCATTTGAATAAGCAAGAAAGTGTAAAGATATAGATAATAATAAGAAGATCTACAAATCAAGTCTATGTGACTCGGAGAGTGATTCCAAAGGGAGAACTTTTAGTGAAGAGAGTGGAAGTTAGATAGCCTTTATGGTTAAACTTGAATACACCGTGAAGCTTATGAAGATAGGATGTCACTTGAGAGTGTTGTGAATGTTAACATGATCAAAGAATGTAGTCATATATCTCTTAGTGACTCATCATCTTGTATTAGTAAAGGTTAACACACTTTGATTTATTGGTCATTAGATGAAAGTGATGATGAGGTCAGTGTCATTAATGAGGCCTTTAATGAACTTTATCAAGAATCTTTTTTAAGTTAAGGAAAGCAAACATCAAGATCTTAAATAAAATGAAAGCTTTTCAACTTGAACAAGATGATAAAGATGACAAAAGTTAAAAATGTTCAAAAGGATGTTTAAACTCAAGGAGAAGTCAATGTTTAAAAAATGCGAATGATTCTTTGAGAAAAACATTTAATCATTTTTAAATAAAAAATACGTTAAACTTTGAAAGAAATTTTAACAATTGATTTTGAAAATTGGGTTATAACATGTCAGAAATTTAAAGATTTAAAGATTGAAATGATTGATCGAACAAATGTTTTTTTATAACATTTTAATGACACATTTTTAAGTGAAAACGATAAACATAGAATTGGCTATGTTGAAAATTCTAAATAAAATGTTGATGTTACAAAATCAAATATTGAGATTTCTTCTTTTGCTGAAAAGAATTATAAGGAATAAAATAATCAATTAAAAAATAAGGAAGTTGCTTCTAAATCCATATCTAAGACAAAATTTGGGTTTTCACTTTGTAAAAATAAGAATCATAATGCTGACTTTTATTTTAAGAAGAATAATCTTGATAAGGTTGAGATGAGATATAACAAAGATAAGCTTATGTTTAGAAGGAATGGATTTTTTTTTACCTATTATAGGTTACATGGTCATTCTAACCAAGCTTGTAGGTTTTGAAGGAAATAAATGTGAAGTGCATGCATAATAGGAACAAAGCTCTTCATAGAGAACCTATTAATGAAATTAGAGGTGAGATAGGAAAGTTGACTTTTTGGTCAAAGAGAAGGGTGAGGTTATGAGAGAGTTTCCTAGACCTTGAAATTTCACTCAAATTCCAAGTAATAGACATAATAGTACCGTGAGGAATAAGACTTGGATCCTAAAAAATTTGAGAGGTAATCCTAAAAATACTCCTAGAAGGAACGTTGAGGTGGAGATTCCAAAAAAGAAGGTCGTTAAGAAGGAAATTACGTTTGCTCCACCCAAGGATTCGAGAGATGCTTTAGGTATTACTACTTAAACGGTAGTTTTCTTAGGATACCAAGATTTTTCTTGTTGTAGGTCCCCTTCCTAGGTACTCCTTGATTTGTTGCGATAAAATGATTAGGTTGAGAGTTCGAATCCTTTCATTTTGATCATTTTCATATGTTTGTTCAGGATTTTCATCCATTTATGCAATCACATGCATTTTCTTTTATGCTATATCCCTTACACGATTGTACATATTGCATCATTCTTATATTAATAATCCCAAAAATATTTTCATTTTATTTTTTTGTGATTCTATGACTAAATTCTTTGATTTATTAATTTGATGACAGCACGAATTCTTAACTTTTCATGCAAATATTGGTTATCTAAATAATAGATTTGAATTCAATTAATGAATCATGAAAGTCATAATTTGTTGAAATTGTTGGTTGCGATTTCACTTTACACATGCACTAGCATATCACTAGACTTATATCATTATAGTTATGTGTTTTGTATTTTGTGATTGACTTAATCATGACTAAATTTGTAAATCTTTTCATAGTATTTAATACATTTCTACGGTCTATTTCATAATTTGTGTGAAATACAGTTTTCTTGATGGACTTGATTAATGAGATGATTTTATAAATTGAAAGGTATATCATTGGTGAGTGTAGACACCACATTATAGGACCCCTTGAGTCTCTCCTTCGGTCCCTAGCACCTCCTAATTTCACTACAAACCCTATGTCGCACTCCGAGAACCGATCTAGAGGCCATCAGGTGCTCTCGGGCCCCGTTTGACTTCGGTCAACTTTATCGTTAGAAAGAAATCTCTTTAAATCCTAGAAGGTTTATGAATCCCCCTTCCAATGGTCCGCCCCATGCGCGAATTAGCATAAAGGTTCGAACGAACGGACCATTTTTACTATCGAAAATTGATTTGGAGGCCACTGAGCACTCTCGAGCCTCAATTTTACCCTAAAAAACTTCATTTTTGGAGTAAAATCTCTTTGAATCTTCGAAGGGCATTAAAACCCCTTTCCAATTGTCCACTCCGTGTGCAAAATGGCATAACCGTTTGGATGAACGATCAATTTTCTTCTAAAAAATGATCTAAAGGCCACCAGGCACTCTCGAGCTTTGTTTAACCAAAGTCAACTCTTCAGCTCTAATGAGACTGAATCAATCTCTGAAGGTCACTGAATACCCTTTCCAATGGTTCACCTCATGCATGATTCTGACTTACGGTGCGTATGAACGATCCATTTTACTCTGAAAGGTCATTGGGTGCTTTTCGGCCCTGGTTGACCAAGGTCAACTTTCCAAACCGAGAAAAACTCTTTGAAATGTCTAAGTACATCTCCTAACCTTTCCAATGGTCCAGCTTGTGCGCTATTCTGACTTACCATGCGGACGAATGATCCCTTTTCATTTGACAATCTCCCGTCCAAAGGACCACTGTGCGCTTCTGAGCAATATTTAACGAAAATCAACTCCTGAACCCGGGAGCGATCCAAGGAGTCTCGAAGGTATCTAAAGTAACATTTTAATGGTATTCCCCGCGCATGATTCGGATCAACGGATTATGTCCTGCGACTATTTTTCCAAAAAATCTACACGAGACTGCCAATTGACAGGTCCAGTTGCTTGCCTATCGGTAGTGTGTCTAGGGTCACCTACTGATGGGAAGGACTAGGTCAATGCCGATTATCACCACCCATACACCTATAAATGGAGGTCTTGTCCTCACTACCAAGGATACCAGAGATCCATCAACATCAGTGATCTCATAAACATTCTCTCGAAATAGACAAAGATCCTCCATGTGAAGTTCCATTCAAGCTTATATTCCCATCCTTTTCATACACAAATTTGGAAAAATATCAATCTCTCTCATCCAAAATTCATCTTATATTCAAGGAAGTTCATCCAAGATCAAAGATCAATCTTCAAAGAAGGTCTAATTCCTTCCCTCTGTCTTTAAATTTCTTATTTTTGCATAAATTACATTAGATTCATAATCTAGTTCTTACCTTAGTTCATACAGATTAATATATACATTTTTATTAGTATACTGCACATATGTTATTTTATATAAAAAAAAAGTTAAAGGAAATAAAAAGAGGGTTACGCCCATAAATTCCGAATGGGATTATCCATCACACTTTCTCAAAACTAAAATATATTTTTCGACACGTACACCTATAATAAAATTTCGTTCGGATCTATGGGATAAAACCAAGCCCCATTCCGCATTCGAACTACATGGACTTTGAGGCCTTTATAAGCTACGTAGGCATCTCAGATAACCCCAGACTCGAGTTGAACTTTCCAATTTTCTAATTTATCAATTTCTCTAAATCCTACAACTTTCCTAAATTCCTCATATTTTGGCATTAATATACATATTATGTTTGTTAGCATTTTATGCCATACATATTGTCGTTTCATACTAACGATTAATATCACGATAAATGCACAAATCATATTTTCTATACATATTATTTTAGGAACATTCCTATGGATGACCTCAATCTACCATTCCCATGGTATGAGTTGAACGATTTCGATCTCCATTATATATACATGATCACTCACTTCATGGAGAAATAAAGGAAAACAATAACACAATCCAATAAGAGACTGAAAGGGCAGGATGGGTGCCTAACACCTTCCCATTTCGTAACTTAGACCCCGAACCATCGAACTATTGGTTTCGTATGCATCAGTTTGTCTCTGATGCCTCTCTCTCGATGTGAAAACATGTTTATTTTCCTATTTTGTACAAAATAGGCTGGCGACTCCATCTCTTTACATTTCCCCCACACTGACGACGAAAAAAGCGTTCCTAAGTAAGGGAGTGAGACCTTTCGATCCCCTTTCCTTCTCCACCATCTCTCCCCCCTCTGAGTGGGCATGAGAGAGAGAGGGAGAGAGAGAGAGAGAGAGAGAGGACGCCCAGCACGCGATCTCGATCGGGATGGCCATAGTGGCGACTCCTCTAGGGACTTTTTCATAAGAAGGTTAGACTCTATTTGTATTGGTGTTTTGTTTTCTTATGTGCATATGCACCTACCTGTATGTACCCTTTCTCTCCTCTATTATTTCTTGCACATATATACCTCATGCTTGTATCATTACTCACTCACACACTTATAGAAATTCTCCATGTACACTTCACACCACGAGAACCTAGGATCACTCACACCCCATGTTGCACACACCACTTAGAAGTCCATCCTTAGGTGTCACTAACACACACCTCCACATATCACACTTGTATAAGTCCATGATCACTCTCACACTTATCACACACCACTTGTAGTTGATCCATTCTTAGGTTCACTACCACATACTCACTTTTAGATAATTACACACCACTCACTCTCATATATCCATACTTAGTATAAATTTACTTACTTGTACATTATCCCATGATTGGCATGACGCTCATCAATAAAGATACTCTCTCCATAAGATACTAATCAAGAATCATGCATATTTCACACTACATCACCAAATAGCATTGCTATTGACCAAATTTTGTCCCGTGATTGAGGGTCACTTAATGATGGGCATTAGTCCGGCAGGGCACAGTTAGCCTAAGCGATATGACACTCAGCTTCTATTGGCCAAGACCTTCGACGTATATCAAACGACTCCCCCTCCATTGTACCTCTTGACCAAAGTCATAACATGAGGTATGTCACAAGGAACTCGTTCATGTACGTCGAGTATATCGAATTCTCTCTCACACGTACTTTCCCCATAAGGATTATAGTGAGGAAATTTACATACACTCATGTATATCAAATGGCTTGTTCACACATACCAATTTCCCTCAAAAGCAAGACGTATATTGTGTCAGTCATGAAAAATGGGGGAACACCTTCTAATTAACCCAACAATTGCATACCTGCATATAGGTGTCAAACCTAGGACACTCATATTTAGTTTGATGGTTTATACCCCAAACTCTACAAAAATGACGGGTCGACATGCCGCCCAAATTTTTGTGCAATGTTTAAAATGAGACCCTGCCCATGATCCTGGTAACAAGTTCAACCATAGTTTTTACATATTTTTCAAACCTAATTTTTTTAGGCTCAGTTCTCGTCCGACATTTCTTTTTGAATTTAGGTAAACCTAATAAGTGAGAACCTAATAAACATAATGATAATCATGCTGATACCCATCTTTCTTTTCCAAAAGTGTCCAAAAACATTTTTTGTCTTTTATCAAAAATACCAAAAACATTTTTTCCTTCCTTATACCAAAAATATGTTCCTCCTTTTTACCCTAAAAAAAGAACATTTTTTCCTCAACTTTTCCAATTATTTAGAAAACACTTTCCTTCCTTTTCTAAAAATAACAGTTTTCCCTTTCTCTTTTCAAAAAAAAAAAATTCTCCTTCTCAGGTCGATCGCATACCCTTACCTTAGCTCCCTATTGGCTTTGGTCTTCAGTTGAATCACCTCGAACCTCCGTTAGTCCCCTCACTTCCTTTGAGTCTAGAATTATTCCGCTACCATAGAGAATACAGACCAAGTACCGAATGTGCTGCCGGATTTGAAAATGATCTTAGCTCAACTCATTGCCAAGATTGACAACCTTCACACCAAGGTCCATTAGATACAATGAAACAGGTTTCCTGTTCCTGAAGAGCTCAAAGTCATCTTCCCTCGTGCTATGGGTTTGGCCGCACCTGAGCCTATCTGGGTTTTCGAGGAATACCAACATGCTCCACTTGCCCCTCCTGCTAATGGGCCACCGCCAGCGCTTCCTTTTGTCGAATCTTTCCCAGATAGGGGATAACTTACCCATGACCATTGATCCAAAGGAGGAAGAGTTGAACAAGGTCAAGGAAGACCTAAAGATGTTGACCAAGAAATTCGACCAAGACAGACTCACTGGGAACTACATGAACTACACCCACATGTCTCCCTATCCTAAATCCCGATTACCAAAAAAGTTCAAGATGCCCAACATCGAGAAGTTTGGGGGTAACAAACCCCCGATCATTCATATCTTCGCAGCTATCACCGAGCCATGACACTCATATGGGCCTTCAAGGAAATATTGGCCCAAATGTTCCAACAGACCTTGATGGATAGCACTCTCCGTTGGTTCTTATCTCTCTAGGAGTCCAGAATCTGCAATTGGGAAGATGTTGCCCTCGAGTTCATGTCATAGTACAAGTACAATGAAGAATTATAGGTTACCCATCATGATTTAGAGTTGCACAAGTAGAATCCTAGGGAGTCAGTCAGTAACTTCATAGAAAGATAGAGAGAGAAAGCTGACACCATAACTTATTGGCCTTCGGAAGAGGAGCAAGTCAACATTGTGAAGGAGAACTTCTTACCCCATGTTGGATCAATGGTGGGAGGACCATACTACCCTCATTTTTTAACCCTCCGATAAGTAGGAGCAAATATCAAAGAAGGCCATGCCAAGACAGAAGTTCAACCAAAGAAAGTATTTAGACAATTCACTCCTAAAAAGTTTAAAAAGACAGTTAGTACCGCAGTTTCAACTCTCAACAACATATCTTCGCCTGCCACTTCATGGGAACCAGAAATCCCCTATAACCCAATCCGAAAGGAATACACTGAGCTTCATGCTCCCCTATCCTAATATTTACCAGGACCTCTTAAGTTGAAATCTTATCAAGCCCTTGGACCCTCGTCCATTAACAAACCTACTTCCTATAAATTTCAAGTCAGTGGCCCATTGTGACTTTCACCAAACTGCTGACCATACCACCGACTAGTGTTTCCACCTCTGAAATGTGATCCAAGGCTTGATTCAATGGGGTGTCATCACCCCACCAGCCAATCCTAAACCAAAAACTACCCAAAATCCCCTCCCGAATCATGCAAATTCCACATTCTTAGAAGAAAACCCATAATTTGACCCATCTACCCGATTATACCAAGAAAATAACCAATCATATCTATATAATCTCCTAAACCTCTCCAAACATGCCCTTATTTTCTCCTACACCCTACCAGTTTTGCTGATTAGACTCTATCAATCCTTACCAGAGTATGCATCGCTATCGGTACCCATTCTGGAGGTAAAGATATGGAATTATTAGAAGTATTGAACCAACTCCTAGAGTTTGTTCTGAAATTGCCCTCCAAAATGACAATTGACTATTAGAGATTCAGTGTGTTGTTCTTAGAATCTCGAAAATGGGGCCAAGAGTCAGAAAATTAGGTAGTACTGACCGATGAAGTCAATTTAAATGATATGGTCAAGATCATGGTTGATTTATTTTGACAGATCAGTGATATTTGTAGCATATTCGAGCTACTCAATGCTTTGAAACTACAAGGGCATCTAGTCCCATCGCTTTTACATCTCCCCGTCAAATGGGAGAATTTATAAGAAGAAGCCATTGAAGTTGTGGAGTGGATTGACTTTTCAGGGAAAGATTATATCGTTGTTACCGAATGGGAGGACGAATTCGATGATTCAGATGAAGAGCGGAGTCCAGAAAAGACTAGCCCAATAATCAACATATGTGGGATAATATCATCTTAGGATCTTCTAGGAAAAATCAACTAGGTGGTTGAACAACCAGATATTGATGAGGAAATAAGGTTTCTATTCTTCTCCTCTTCAGTGAACCACATGACCAGGTCAGGGAGGCATTACTAAATCCCAAACCTGCAACCATAAAAAACTTACAAAGGAAAGGGTGTTGATAATCTCCCTATATTAGACATGACCCTCGAGGAAAGATAAATCCTCGATCAATTGAAGAAAACACAAGCCAATATCACTCTATGGGGACTCTTTATGTCTTCCTAACTGCACCGAAATGACTTGATTACTCTACTCACAAGACCCACAGTTCCTCTTTCTATAGGCCAAAAAAAGAAGTGAATCAGGTCGGATTTCTAACCTCTACTCGAATGCTCTCCTTCTCTGAAGAAGAAATCCCCAAGATTGGTCCAAACCATAATTATGATCTCAATATGTCTATCGAAGTCATAGGAAAGACCGTCTGAATCTCTTCCTATTAAGGACCCTCTATTATTTAGGACTGAAAGTAAGCGACCTCGCTCCATCATCTGCCACAGTATGGGCCTACGACAATACCCGCTGAGAAGTGATGGGATCTATAAAGCTTTCAATAGGGGTTGGCCCTATAAATTCGATTGTTGAATTCCAATTCATCGATATCCCAACCTGTTTAAATTTGTGGCTATGACGATCATGGTTCCATAGCATCAAGGGGTATTTTTTTCCCTTCATAAAAAATTTAAGTTCTTCACCAATGGGAAGGTCATCACCATCTTGGGCGACAGAGACAATGCTAAGAATACAAGCACCGGTAATTCAGTACTAGAGATACAACATGGGACAAATGATATGATCCTATCAAGTTTTCGGGCTGAACCACTTCTATTCCCAGCAGGGGGACAGTTTTAAAGATAGGGTATGCCTAGAGTACAAACCCCATAACAACATTAATGTACTCCAAATGTTCAAGAACATGAACTTCACACCCAGACTGGGGCTGGGATGACGACATCAAGGGATACTTGAACACATTATGTTAAAGAAAGCTTTTCCTCCTTATGGCATAGGCTATCAACTAACAGGAGAAGAACTAAAAATGCTCCGTCAGCCTCGACTAAAGAAAAGGCTAAATAGTGCTAAAACTATCTCAATAGATTCCTTAAATGGAAGATTCATCAGAGAGGGTGAAGATTTCCTCCTTTATGGCTTTTTAGAACCATAGTGTGATCATGTGGATAAGAAAGTGAAACCAGGAATTGAGATCTTTTCCCAAGATAGCTACACATGGGCCGAGCTTTCCCAGCATCAAGTGCAACCACTCATGGAGAAGACCATCACTAATTCCGGATATCCTAAGGGAAGTGACTCCGAGGATTATTTCAACTTATAGACATTGGGGATAACACTCTACATAATCCACTCAGGGGCTATATCATCGGATCCATTCGACCTGATCAAAGTTGTTGATGCACCTATCATCAACTAGAATGCTATACCTGTTCCACCTGCTGATATGTAACCTAACCCTTATGTTTATCCCCATTCTTCTTCCCTAATTGTTCCTTCTTTCTCTGATGTAATCGAGACCTCCTTTGATGAGTCTTTCAATGTTATTTTTCCTATGAATGAAATAAACGAAGATTTTTAGTATCTTGTTGTGCATTACCTTAATTGTCTTGATTCTAATCAAAATCTTGGTGATGATGATTTTGAAAATTAATAATTCTTAACTGATCTAAATAAGGTTAATAATAAATAACATAATCGTGTTCAATTTAATGAAGATTAAACTTTTGTTATTAATCTCAGTTGTAGTAGCCAGCTGCGCGAGATTAAGATAGGGGTTACTCTTGAGGAGCATGAATGCGTATAACTCGAGTAATTACTAAAGGAATTTATGAATGTCTTTACATGGTCCTATGACAACATGCCTGTAATTCAACCTAATATAGCTCAACATGAGATTTTCACTCTCCCATAATGCAAACCAATCAAACAGAAACTGTAAAAACTTCGCATCGAATGGTCACTCATAGTTAAAGAATAAGTGGTCAAACAGTTGAACATTGGATTCATTAGTGTGGTCGAATATCCCACATGGCTAGCCAATATCGTACACGTACCGAAATCAGAATGGAAGCTTAGCATTTGCGTCAACTACCGAGACTTGAACAAGACCTCTCGAAAGGATGATTACCCGCTACATAATGTCAACATGCTTGTAGATAATACATCCAGTCATGCTCTCAAGTCATTCATTGATGGGTTTGATAGATATAATCATATCAAGATTCACCCAGATCATCTAGAGAAAATTGTGTTCATCACCCCTTGGAGAACCCTTTGCTACACCGTCACGCCATTTGATCTTAAAAAATACGGGGCTACCAACCAGAGGGCTGCCAAAACCATCTTGAATGATCTGATACACAAGGAAGTTAAAGTCAAAGTGGAGGATATGATTATCAAGTATAATATTAGGTAAGGTTATGTTCCCTCTCTCCAGAAGTTCTTCGAACAACTATGACAATATCAGATGCGATTTAACCCACAAAAATTTGTCTTCGACATTACCAACGGAAAACTCTTAGGATTCATGGTTAGTGAGAAAGGGATAGAACCAGATACTGCCAAGATGAAAGCCATAATCAAAATGACTCCACCCTGAAAAGAGAAGGAAATTTAAGGATTCCTCAGGAAATTATAGTGTATCAGTCAATTCATGAGCCAGTTGACTTCCACCTAGGAGCCTATCTCCAAACTCCTCCGAAATGATTCGACCAAAGTCTGTAATAAATCTTTCCAATAAGCCTTTGATCGAATAAAGAAATACCTAACCCGACCTTCGGTACTCATGCTGCCACAGCTTAGGCTTCCCGCACTCATTTACCTAATCATAACATATACCGTAGCTAGGGCTTCGCTAGCCCAGTACCTTAAAGAAACCCACAAAGAGAAAGCCATCTACTATGTTAGTCGCAAGTTGGTCGAGTATTAAGTTAACTACATAGCTCTGGAGAAAGAATATGTTTCCCTTGTCTGGGTCACCCAAACGTTGTGGCACTACATGCTCGCCTTTTCCATCAAACTTGTTTCCAGAATGGATCCCATGAAGTACCTACTCGAGAAGCCGCCCTGTCCAGCTGAAAGGCTCTTGGTTGATGATTTTAGTCGGTTTTGATATTTTGTATGTAATATAGAAATCCATAAAAGGATAACCATCTCTGATTACCTTGCTGACTACCTTGTTGAAGAAGTCGATGTTTGGATTTCGGAGTTCTCGAATGAGAGTATCCTCTATACTTCCCAAGGAGACCTTCGATAGAAAATGTTCTTTGACGGGGCTGCCAATAAGAAAGGGTATGGCATTGGGATCCTCCAAATTACCCCTGATGACTCTCACACTCCCATTACCATCAAATTGGATTTTTCCTGCACGAACAAAATGACTGAATACGACGAGTGCACGATAGGCCTCAAAGTTTCCCTAAAAAAGGGACTTTGATACCTAGATGTCTATGGGGATTCAACCCTCATCATTGAATAAGTACTCAGAAAATGGAAAGTCAAGGAAGAATAACTCTTACCTTTCCATTCTCACCTAGAAGAGCTAGCTTCTTAATTCCAAGAAATCACCTTCTACTACCTGCCCTTCCCTGAGCAAAGAATAACCTAGCCGATGACCTTGCTACCTTAGCCTCTATAATTGACATGCCTGAAGAAATAACCATGGCCTCTTTCTTTATCCAAAAGTAATATAAACCAACCCACTACTACCACATCGAGCTTAGCATAGAAGAAGACCCCGACTGGTACTACAATATTTAATGCCTCCACAAGCATGAAAAGTATCCCCAAGGTTCTGACAAAAAAGACCCAATAACCCACCATAAAGGCTGCCCAGTATATTATCAATGATAAAGCATTGTTTAAGAGAAACTTCGATGGAACCCATTTGCATTGCATTGCATAGGCTGATATCGGAGAGATGATGCAAAAAATCCATAGCGGGGGATGCGAACCCCGCATGAACAGCCATATGCTCACCAAGAAATCATCCGATAAGGTTACTATTGGACTACCATGGTTCAGTATTACACAGCCTACGTTCGAAGATGCCCCAAATGCCTGAAGTTTTCTAACCTACAACACTTGCCTCTGCGAGAATTGTATAACATGACTTCTCCTTGGCCACTATCCACATAGGGCATCAACATCGTAGGGAAATTTACACCCAAATCATCCAATGGCCATGAATTAATCCTAGTTTCCATTAACTACTTCACTAAATGGGTCGAAGTGGAATCGTACGCAGTGTTGAATCCCAAGAAAGTGGCTAAGTTCATGAAGAAAAACATCATCTGCCGATATGGGGTACCGTAAGATATGGTATCAAATAACGGGTTACACTTCGAGGTAGAAGTTACAGAGGTGGTCGATGAGTATGGGATTCAGAGACACAAATATTCTCCCTATCGACCTCAAACAAATGGAGCAATTGAAGCAGCCAATAAGAACCTCAAAGACATCATCAGAAAGATGATCGAGAGTTGTCAAGATTGGGCCAGCAAGATACCTTACGCCCTCTGGGTCTACTGCACCTCAGTTCGAACCTCTATTGGGGATACCCCTTACTCTATAGTCTACGGCATGAAATTATTCCTACCCGTAGAGCTTGAAATCCCTTCGCTGCACTTCACGCTTAAAATCAAAGTCAGCGAGGAAGACTGGCACCAAAGTCATCTTGACGAGTTGTCACTCTTGGATGAAAGGAGGCCAAAAGATCTATATCACATACAAGTGTACCATCACTTTATAGTGCAATCATTCAACAAGAGAGTCAAGTACCACGTCGTCCGAGTAGGGGACTTAGCCCCTAAAGAAATTATAGAGCCCATCTGGGACCCTAGAGGGAAATTCAGGCCCAGTTGGAGTGGCCCATACATTGTGAAGAAGATCTTATCAGGCTATGCCGCTATGCCCACCGATCTTGACGGAGAAGAGATGGAGAGTCTAGTTAACCTGGACCATCTCAAGAAATCCTACCCTCGTCCGAAACCTCGATGCGCTACGATTCTTCTCATCTTCTTTCTATTCTAAAAAAAATCATTTCCCTCTACTTAGAACTACGTGGGTCCTGATCCTCTAAAAATACTTTTGCTTTCAAAAATGAATTTAAGAAATTTTTTCAAAACCCTCAGAGGTACGTAGGCAGCTCATTTGCTTTATACGAGCACGACTCCCTTCTTTTTCAGAAAATGATATTCTCTTCTAATCCCCGAGAATGACAGTTTATTTTAACACATACATGAATAAAAGGATTATGTATGCCTTAGCGATTGGTGTAGATAATTCAAATGCAAAACTCATAAAGAGTCACAACTAGATGATAAAAAACTCCTTTATTTCATTATTCAAAATTTCGGTACGATTACATTAGTAAAGGGAGTCAAACGACTTCCCTTGTTAGCCTACTCCTACCTTCCTAAAATAAAAGTAAAAATAAGTCCCACTACACTTAAAATAACCCTCAAATTATTCTCAAACCCCATTATAAAAGCGTCACACATCCTACCTGCAGCTCCCAGGAGAACTAGACCCGTCATCACCCACATCCTGGGGTCCCTAAACTTCCTTGCCTGAGTAGAATTCCACAGACGCTCCATTGAACGATAATCCCGGACCAGCCTGGGGAAAACCACAATGCCTCCCTCCATGGTGTTAAATATAATAAACCACCCTTGCCCAGTCTCCACGGCCATCATCTTGGCAACTAACCTTCTCCATAACCACTTAATGTAGTCCCCTGAGATATGTCAGACACTTCTAATAGACTGGGATGGATGGTTCAATGGTCGAAGATTCTCACACAAAGATCCAAGATTCATGCACATACGCTCTGTCAGATCCTCCACAGGAAAGAAGTTCAGTGTCCGCCATGGCACAATTTTTTCCCAACAAAATTGGCTCAGAAGCCGACAAGTAAAGTAGGAAGAGGTGTGTCGGAGGCCTACCAACCAAACATACTGGTACTCCTTAAGTTCCAGAATAAGCAACTGCTCCCCCCCCATCACTCGATGTCCAGTGGAAACCTCAACCCCATGCTTAATAAACCAGTTTTCCCAGCACTCGATGTCCAGGCCTACACTGATCAAATAGCATGATAAGAAGTTTGGCACCATCGATAAAGGATACTCAAGTGGGACCACCATATGGAACCACTCTGACAGCAACATGGACAGCATTACAGGGCTACCCCTCAAAAAGTCAAAACAACCTTCCAACCAAGCATCCAGACCATTCAAAGTCTCTGCCAGTGCCATCGTCACAGGATTGTGATGGTATAAAATCTAGGAAAAAATAGCTACAAGTTGGGTATCCACTAGAATTTCCACAGTTACTAATAAAAGTTTTGAATCCAGACCTAGAATGATGGCTCCAGCATATTCATCATCGCCAACATCCTGCAAATGTATAGAACGCAACACCGCAGGAAGATAAATCATTCCTCCTGTGACCAATGACCTGGCTTCCGAAGTTGAAATATGGAGAAGTACTGTAAATAACTCACTTGGGGATAAAAAAAAAACTCAGGCATAGCCACTGCAATGCTGGAATTTACCCCCAACTTGGAAGAAAACTCTTCATAGGTCGAACAAATTTTATCCCACCCGAAGCGAAAGACATGGTCTTCGGGGTACCAGAACTCAACCAACGATATCGGCATATTCCACTCTATAGGACGGTTGCGCCACAAAGAGACTCGCCGCATGTTGAAAGCATTGTAGTCAATGTTGTAATAACACATCGCTTCCAAGGTTTCAAGGTAGTTTGAAAACTCAACAATGCTAGGGAGAGACATATCACAAAATTATAAGAAAGTGAGCAAAGAGGAATGTAAAGAAGAAGAAATGTGGAAGTGTGAAGTAAAAGCTTCATCCACGCCCTATTTATACTTGAAATCTCTTAAACAAAGACAAGAAACGCAGAAGAAATCGGAGGAAAACTTGCCCCACCAAGTACTAAGAAATTGAAGAAAGTAAGATCAAATCCTTAAGTTGATTAGAATGGTCTGATATGCCGAAAGGAAAGACAAGGGTCATGCCGATCAACAACCCCCTATTCTTGGAAAAAATCCGTTTTTCTTTTTTTATCAAAACCAAAAAACTCAATAAAAATAATTTTTATCGTAAGGGAATTTCGAATTTCCTTATCCTTATGTTTTTACTTATCCAATTTTTAAATAAAATCTTTCTCCAATCATTTTTTTTCTTTTTACGGTCTCAAGAACAAAGTAAAAAGATTATGTTCATTACTCACTAAAAACAAAAATTAAAAACTTTATTTTATTTGCATAGATATATGTTGTGTTACATCCGTTTTATGGGAAACAAGAAATTCAATGGGACTAAGACCGAACCACCTACATTTTATCTCACTCTCTAGGAGCCTCCTTCCCTATGACATGCTCTCTTCCCTCTGCAATGAGACGAGGTTCCACCATTCCCCAAGCCAGGCCCTTCCTCAGACAAGGAAGATGACACCAAACAAAAAGGGACCAGAATCGCATACTGAATGTGGGCGATCGTCGAAGATATCTAATCCCTAATATCCTTCATCCAGGTGGTGGAGACCCGGATGTGCTGTAAAAGAAAACAAAAAATAACAAATCAATCAGTTTGAGGCAAAAGAAGAAATCAGGAAATTAAAAAAGAGATGAAAAGTATACCTCAAGTAGATGGACCTATTATATCAAGCCCAACTCTCTAGATCCATCACATTAGGACAGTTCAGTATACTCACCAACCATTCATCAGCCCATCGAATATTATAAGTATGAGAGGCCAACCGAATAGAAGAAAACTCTGAAGTCGTCACTGTCGCTAATGTCAACGCACCGCTTGCGTTGTGGGAAGATCCCATCGGCCAACTCAAATCCGCACGGGGAAGAGGCATCACGTCATATATGCTAGGTTTCATCAACAAGCTAGACGGAAAAGTCCATATAGTCATACATCACCGCTGTGTCGGTATATGATGAATAAAGATCACCCATCATCGTCGATACACGCACACCGTCCAACATCTCCCGCACTCGCCTCATATATACTGGGGGCTTCACTTGTGGCACATCAACCTCATCCTCTACAATATTCTGGACTGCTCTCTCTCCGAGGTACTAGGAGTAGCCAAACTCATGAGCCAGCAAATGCCGTATCTGCGCATGTCCCCGAGTCAACCCCATATGCTGGATGGCCATCCCCCGGGGATAGAAGATCACCTGCCAATTCCCCGGTAAGAGCAGAAAGATCAAGATCAAGAAAATATCATCAAAGTAAAGACAATATCAAAAGAAAAAAGGAAGGATTTACCAGATCACTCGTCAGGCCATTGAAGAGCTGACGCACCACCTCCAGAGAAAGGGACTTCTTCGACTGTCGATTGGACTTTCGCTACTGGTACATCCATTAGAAATCCCCAATAAACTACTCCCATAAAGCCCTCAATTGGGTGTTAAACCCAATCACCTCACAGAACCACGTCTGCAAAAGGTAAGAAATTAAAAAATCAAGAATAAAATGCATGAAGAAAAATGCAAAAAATAAAGAATATCTCAAGAAGTTACGTGGCCCAAGTAAACGTTTGTCGACAACACCGGCTGAACACATCAAGAGAATAATAAAGTTTCTCCAAGGTCAGGATCCCTTAGTCATAAAGACGGATGTTGAAAAACAACCTTAAAAGGGCAAAAACCACAAGTGAACGATGTCGTTGCTCGTTGCCACCAAGAAACCCCCCAACACCAGCAAAATAAACAGACAGCCATCTGCCGCACCTTCCACCCGTCACTCTATTGAATCCTACTCCATAATAATATCTCTCTCAAAATAGACAAATGAAGAGAGTACCGAGAGACTACCCTCTCCACATCACCCAATTATGTCGTCATGGCCTCCGGCGTCACCCTCAAAGTCTTATCCACCTCAATCTACACCCAATCGTAATTCAGCTCCAACAGCTATTGCACATCTATGGGAGTCATCATCATCTCCCCAAACCTAAAATTAAAGGTGAGGGTGGTATCCCACCACCTCTCCCATATAGCACAGAGCAGATCCATAGAACAAGGCATCTCATCCAAAGCAGATGCCAGTCTCTCGAAAGCGACTGTTGACACCATCCAACTCACCATAGACCGAAAGTGCTCCCAAACATCCCTAAGTCCCATCGCCCCTTGGGCATGAATAGTCGACATAGAAACATCAGATTGTCAAGAGAAAAAAAGAAGCAAAAACCCTTGTCAAAATTCATGAAATAAGGAAATATTGCCAAAAAAAAAGAGAATACCAAAGCTCATTAATACTTACATAACCACCCAGGTTCACCACCCTAGAAGAGCGATGACGCGAAGGCTTGCGCAAAATATTCCGATCATCTACCACTAGCTCGAAGGAGTCAAAAGATTATTCACTTCCCAAAGCAAGGGGAACCCTGGCCCTCCATTCCAAACTTGCTCAATCGTCGACATCGAACCATGCCAAATGAGTGCGCTACTTGAGAACTCAGTCATTATTTGACTTTGGAACTCTATAATAATTTTCATAAGGTAATTCTAGAAGAACTCAAGTCACAAAGCTATGAAAAATGAGGGGAACCCGCCCCCTTTTTATCGGAGGCATAGGGGAATGTCAATCGACATCTACTCGCCACCCACCAATCGGCACTGACCCTCCACCTGCTCGAGGTACCCCAAAAGATCGTGCCACTTCCATTTGGCACCCTTCCAACCATTTCGGTCGTCACCCTCTTTAAAACTTTGAATAACAAATCCCAAAAAAATGCCAGAAAATCCTAAAAAATCACCAAAATTTCCCAAAATTACAAAATAAATTTTCACCAACAAAAAACACTATTACCACACTCATTTCCATATCCCCGACGGAATTCCTAAAATCAATTTCATGTCTCCCCAAACAATGTCTCCAAACGACACCACAAAAACCAATAAATTCCCTAGCTATGAAAATCCAATCCCCGTATCATTCCCTCTTCCCCAGTGAAATCTAAAATCATCCCTAATGAAAATGCAAGATACATATCCCTAGTAGACTCCCCAAAGGAATTTGCAACCTTAAGTCCTCATAATTGGCTTCGACCCGTAGAATTGGTCACCCCTAACTTAATCCCTCAGAATTGGCTTCGACCCTCAGAATTGTTCGCTTCTACTTAAGCCCGCAGAATTGTCTTTGACCCGTAAAATTGATCTTTTCTACTTAAACCCACAGAATTGCCTTCGAACCACAGAATTGGTCGCTTTTACTTAAGCCCTCAGAATTGGCTTCGACCTACAGAATTGGTCGATTCTAGTTAAGCCCGCAGAATTGGCTTCGACCTCCAAAATTGGTCTCTTCTACTTAAGCTCGCAGAAGTTGCTTAGACCCGTAGAATTGGTCACCTCTATCTTAAGCCCACATAATCGACTTTGACCCGTAGAATCGTTTATCTCTATCTTAAGCCCGTAGAATCAGCTTTAACCCACAGAATTGGTCCCCCTTAACTTAAGACCTCAGAATTATCTTCGACCCGCAGAATTTGTCATATCTATCTTAAGCCACAGAATTGGATTTGACACTCAGAGTTGGTCAACCTTAACTTAAGACCTCAGAATTTCTTCGACCCGCAGAATTGGTCGCTACAACTTAGGTCCTCAGAACTGACCCCGACTCACAGAATTGATCAGTCCCTACCTTTTGACTTCAGTCGTCACCCCCTTTAGGTCCTAGAAATTAAACATCCCCAACTTTCCCTATAGGTCCTCAGAATCGGTCTCGACCCTCTATCTATTCCCCATCGTCCCTTGGGTCAGCATAATTGACCTATTTCCAAAAACATCATGTGGTGTCTATTCGACGAATTTCTCTTGTTCCAATCTCACCCATCGAGGGGATCTGTAGACACCACATTCTTGGACCCCCTAAGTCTCTCCTTAGGTCCCTATAACCTCCTCATTTCACTACAAACCCAAGGTCGCACCCCGAGTATCGATCTAGAGGCCATCAGGCGATCCCCAGCCCCGTTTGACTTTGGTCAACTTTTTCATCAGAGCTAAATCTCTTTGAATCCTTGACGGAACCTAAATACCCCTTCCAACAGTCCATCCCATGCATGAAACGACATAACAATTTGGATGATCGGGCTATTTTTACTATCGAAAATCGATTCGGAGACCACTGGGCATTCTCAAACCCCAATTTGACCCTAAATAACTTCATTGTCACTGAAAATGACATTTGGATCTTCGAAGGGAACTGAAACCCCTTTCCAACGGTTTACCCCATGCACGAAATGGCATAATCATTCGAACAAACGATCAATTTTCCCATAAAAATTGATCCAGAGGCCACCGGGCGCTCCCGAGTTCTATTTGACCAAAGTCACTCTTCAACTTGAATGCGATTGAATGAATCTCCAAAGGGAACTGGATACCCTTTTCAATGGTCCACCCCGTGCACGATTCTGACATACGATGTGGACAAATGATCTGTTTTACTCCGAGAGGTCACTCAGTTCTTCTGGGCATTGATTAACCAAGGTCAACTTTATAAATTGAGAAAAACTCTTTAGAATGTCTAAGTAAATCTCCTAACCTTTCCAAAGGTTCTCCCCATACGCAATTCTGATTTACCATGCGAACTAACGATCTATTTCTGTCCGATAATCTCTCGTCCAAAGGATTGACGTGCACTTCCGAGCCACATTTGACCCGAAGTTAACTCCCGAACCCAATAGAGGTCCAAGGAATCTCGAAGATCTCAGAATTATGTTTCTAAAAGTATGCCCCGTGCACGATTCAAATCAACGAATTACATCCTATGATCATTTTTCTAGAAAAATCTGCATGAGACTGCCAATTGGCAAGTTCGATTCCCTGTCTATTGGCAGTAGGTAGGACTATGGCAATGCCGATCGGTACCACCACTCACCCTATAAATGGAAGGCCTAACATCACTCCCAAGGAGACAAGATATCCATCAACATCAATGATTTCAGTAACATTCTCTCAAAATCAGTGAAGTTCCTCCATGTGAAGTTCCATTCAAGCATATATTCTGACCCTTTTCATACCTAAATTTGGCAAAATCTCAATCTCTCTCATCCAACATTCATCTCATATTCAAGGGAGTTCAACCAAGATCAAAGATCAAGATTTAAAAAAGGTTAAATTCTTTATGTCTCTCTTTAAATTTCTAGTTCTTACCTTAGTTCATACACATTAATATCTACATTTTTATTAGTATATTGCATATACTTTATTTTATATAAAAAAATCCAAAATAAACAAAAAGAGCATTACGCTCATAAATTCCGAACAGGATAATCCATCACACTTTTTCAAACTAAAACATATTTTTCCACACACACACATTTAATAAAATCCCATTCAGATCTATGGGATAAAACCCACCCCCATTCCGCATTCGAACTATGTGGACTTTGATTCCTTTATAGGCTACGCAGGCGTTTCAAATTAAAACTTGAGACTTGAGTCCAATTTTCTAATTTATCAGTTTCTCTAAATCCTTCAATTTTCCTAAATTCCTCATATCCTTGCATTAATATACATATTATGTTTGTTAGCGTTTCACGCAATACATATTGTCGTTTCACAATAACGATTAATATCGCGATTATTTGGGGAACATTGATGAACTCACTCTACCATTCCCATGGTATGAGTTGAACGATTCTGATCTCCATTATATATACATGCACACACACTTCATGGAGAAATAAAGGAAAACAATAACATAGGCCCATGAGAGATCGAAAGGGTGGGATGGGTGTCTAACACCTTCACATTCGGTAACTTAGCCCCCGAACCTTCGAACTATTTGTTTCGTATGCATCAGTCTATCTCTGATGCCTCTCTCTAAAGGGTTATTTTTCCTGTTTTGTGCAAAATAGGCTGGAGACTCCATATCTGTACATTGGCCCCACACAGAAGCAGTCCTAAGTAAGGGTGCCAGACCTTTCGATCACCCTTCCTTATCTACCATCTCTATCCCCTTTCGAGCAGGTAGGAGAGAGAGAGCGAGAGGAGGCCCGGTGCGCGATCTCGATCGGGATGGCCATAGTGAGAAATTATTGACTTGAATTTAAGTATCGTATAAAAGTGTGTGTAAAATCCACCAGACACAAATCTAATATATGATGAAAAGAACCAAAGCCAAGTGCTAGAAAATTCAAGGCAAGAAAAATAGGATAAGGATTTTTAAATTTCCCGTGGTGTATATTTTTGTACCTACTCTAGGGCATATACATCATAGAGGGAGATATACGATTAGAAACTACCATTTATGGGATGTTGAAAGGATATTAATTGAATGAAAACCTAAGCATAACTTGTCATTCTTATGACTTAATTGTGTTAAAAAAAATTATTTCGTGACCCATAATTGTTTACGATCATGCCTTGATTAAGACGTAATTTTTTCTTATTTGAAAGAGAATTTGAATTTGTTATTGAATTGATTAATGTTTGTTTTGAATCATTTCTCAAACTATGTCACTAATCAAGATTTAAATAAAATTTCTTCATTAAATCAAGTCATATTTTGCCCAATCATTGTCACACTTTTCATATTAGAGGTTAATTTGACATATGTGCTTGTGACTTTTTAAATTGTGCAGTTTTATCTCAAAACTATTCTAAAATGTCACATATGAATGTTTCATGCATTTTCATACATCCGTATTATATTTTGAGAATTGGGGTTTTTTTGGATTCTGATACTGAGTATGTTTCTATAATGTTACTTGACTGTGAGTGATAGCATAGATATTGTACCCCTCCCGCGGAAGAAATACTATGGTACTATCGTCTAATAGCTCCAACCCTATTTCCTTTCGAGGTAAATGTACCCTATCCCCCCTGCTGCAGCCCTATTCACACATTTTGCGGCCCTTACATGTTACATGCTGCGGCCACAACCCCATCATTTAGCTGGCCCAGCATCTTCTCATCATAGCAACAGTACAATCAATACACCTCCTATATATAGAGGCCCACACCTCGAGATAGGGTGATTCATTTCCACATCCGAGTCCGGCTTATTTTCTTACACCAACACTTAGCTCAGAGTTCATTATTCTCTCTACAACGCTCTCCAGATGACTCAGTCTAGATTTGGGGCTACTCTCCAGCATCTCAACCATCTCTTCGGCACACCGGAATCCTCATAGACATGTATTCTCTTATATTCTCACGCTTGTATGCCTCTTTAAGCCTAATTACTATGTACCAAACAACATATGTAATGAGAGTGTGGCACCAAAGTGGACGTAAGCTTATTTTTATCGTCGAACCACTCTGTATCTTGTCTTTTATCTCTCTTTACTTGCTCTATTAGATTATTATGCACTTTATACTTGATTTTCTAGTACGAGAACGACAAGTGGACGATTTCTCGTATCATCAAATTAGCGCCGTTTGTGGGAAACGAGGTATTCCAATCTTGTTTTTCTATGTTTTGAGTTCTTAAACACTTTATTTTATTCATGAGGATCCTTTGGATTATCATCTAATAAGTAAATTTTGGTTATTTATATTTATTCATGATCCTTTGGAGCTCTATTTTATATTTACACCCTTAAATGGGTATTTCGTATATTCAGATCTGCTATTGGGTCTCCATTTTATGACCTTAGATCTATTTTACATACCCATGTGATATCATTTCATCTAGATAATGCTGAAAAGCATGATGGGCTTTAGCCCCATAAAGGTGAGTAATTAGGGAAGAATTATATTTACTCCATTTTTCCTATCTTTTACCCACGATTTGGGGCTTGTCATTAGAATATGTATGCTCTCCATGTGTTTCGGGAGAAAAACTGAGTGTTTGGGTTTCAATTCTGAGAACAATCCCTTCACTTCCTAGAATGCGATGCAATCTGGTAGCTCAACTACCCTTTAGTCGCGGCCTCTACTAGTACAGTTGGATCACAGCACTTAAAAGCATCGAGTGAACTCGAGCTCAACCTTAGAGAGTTCCATTATTCAAAGGGCCACTGTAGTACACTTATGTGCCTCACTAGTCGCGGCGTTGTCAGTAAATACTATGCAGTAGTGCAAATGGTGCATCCCAACTTTGTACTCTGTTCATCCTATATTTCTATGATCACTAACTTCTGTTAGTTTTGTCTAATATTATATGTAATTTTAAAGACTAACAAAGTAGAAAATGGAAGGAGAATCCATCTGAGCACAGAAGTCAAAGATGAGATTTTGCCATTGTACAATCACCTCAACTATCTCTACGACAGTCATGCTTCACTTCAAACCCAAGTCAACTATTTGACCCAGAGGGTCCTCATGATAGAGTTCGCAACCTCATCCAATGTGGGTGCGGAACCTAGGATCATTGTTGCATCAACCATCACTATCGCGGTCGTACCAGAAGCTCCAGCCCCAGAGGCGGCTAAAAAGACCCAGAAGAGGAAAGTGGAGAAAGCAGAAAGATGCTTCAAGGCCTACACCCCATTGGACATCCCAGTTGAAGAAATATTTGAGTTCGTAAAGGATGAAAAGATGTTAAGGTGGCCCGAGAAGCTGAGGGCTCCACCGCATAAGAGGAATAAAGCCAAATGGTGCAAGTTTCATCAGGAATATGGCCATGACACTGAGCAGTGCTATGCCTTGAAAGATAAAATTGAAAGGCTCATAAGACAGGGAATGTTGCAGCACTTCCTCAGGGATGCCTAAGGGATGCATCTTATCTAGACAGGCCACATTCCCATTCTCCGCGCTTATGTTCATCTTTCATCTGTTTCTATTTTATAGTAAAACTCTTCTTAAGATGTTTTAATTTAGACTTTTGTATTGTCTTTACAAAGTCATATATATATGAAATCGAGTTCACTTGATAGTGCCATATTTTGATTCTAAATTCCATTAAAGGCTATCTTATAAAAGACTCTTTGTCTTAAACACATTTCGAATCAAGACAATACGTTATACAGGGAATGATAATATCTAAATGGGCCCACAACTCCCGTCGTGATGACTGATTGTCTGAAAGTAAGTGATAATTGAAAATGGCGAAAGAAACTATAGAGAGCAGCTATCTAAATTGGTCTGCAACATCACTTATGGGACTATATTCTAGCATATTATGCCTACATTCATGAAAGCATTTATGAGAAAGCGTTATTAGCTTCGAGGGATTACAATGCCCACTCTTAGCTTTCAAAAAACGTTATTAGATACGGGGGCTTACAATGCCCGTTCTTAGCTTTCAGGATGCTTCATTAGCCACGAGGGCTTATATTGATCGTTCTTAGATTTAGGGATGCATCATTAGCCACGGGGGCTTACAATGCCCATTATTAGCTTTGGGGATGCGTCATTAAGCCTGGAGGCTTATAATATCTAGCCAGGGATGGCTTTATATATATCAACAGCTATGGGTGGCTTAATAACATAACTCAGCCTCATGACGCTTAATAGTATCTCGTATATTAGTTGTGGGCGACTTAATAATACAACCCATCCTAAGGAGGCTTGATAGTATCCCGCATATTAGCTATGGGTGGCTTAATAACATAACCCAGCCTGAGAAGGCTTGATAGTATCCCGTATATTAGATTTGGGTGGCTTAATAACATAACCTAGCTTGGGAAGGTTTAATAGTATCCCGTATATTAATTATGGGTGGCTTAATAACATAACCCAACCTGGGGAGGTTTGATAGTATCCCGTATATTAGTTGTGGGTGGCTTAATAACATAACCCATCGTAGGGAGGCTTGATAGTATCCCGTATATTAGTTGTGGGTGGCTTAATAACATAACCCAGTATGGGGAGGCTTAATATTATCCCATATATTAGTTATGGGAGGCTTAATAACATAACTCAGCCCGGGAAGTCTTGAAAGTATCCTGTATGTCTATAAAAAACTCATTTATAAGTCATGGGCTAGAAAGGTTCCACATCCTTATGAGTATAGTTGTAGCTGCTAAGTTCATTCATTAAGAAGATGCTGCAGATAAACAATATTAAAGTGACTAAAAGTTGATGCGATGGTGACTTGGAGTTCATTCTCACAAATGTAGCAAAAATAATACCGAAGCCTTATCATTTGGGTTGAACTACAAGGCTTGGAAAGTGAAGGAAGATTGTAGCAAAAGAAATTAAGCCGGGGCCTTGGCATTTCAATCCACTTGGAAAAATAGAGGAAGTAAAAGAAGTTGAGCATATCTCCAAAGCCATATTTACTTGAGGTCGCGGCTAGGGGGATGATAGCCATCTATAAAGTACAAAATACAAGTTAAAAGTCCAGGGCAAAGCACAACAAGCCACTGCCTGTTTGGATAAACAATTTATATAAGACTATCGCGAACTTATATCCATTGTATTTCCTGATGAAGTTCTGCAATCTCATTCAAATATCAAAGCAGAGAATAAAGGAGACATTAGATAATATTGATATACATTCAAGAAGTATAAAAACATATATGCGAGTGTTGAAGCTTTGGGGAAATAAAACATGCATATAGTGTGGGGAAAATATTGATTTCTAGAAGAGTTCCCATCCCACATAATAAGGTTCGCAGAATTTTAAAAGCGCAACAACCTCATGTATCAATCAGATCAAAGGCTAAAAGTTTAGCAAAAGAATAGTGTTTTATATAGACAAAAGTCTGCAGCCTTGAATATCCGCAAAAAACTAAAATTAAGTAGGTACGCAGCCCAATGATACAAAACTTCTGGTTTAAAAGACTAAAAGGCTGCATTATCTTCCTCATTCCCCTCTTCATCATCGACAGCAGTCTCTGTCTCCTGCTCAGCTGTCGTGGCCTCTGCGTCAACCCTTAGTCTGGCTCTCTCTTCAGCTGCAACCTTCATCTCAACCACGCATTGTAGATGTTCAGCATCACCAAGTCCATAGGCAAGAACTGTTTCTTTACTTTCAGGAATTTTTTTTATAACTCTGTGCCTAAACTCTTGGTAGCCGCAGAGGTACGCTTTATTATTGACGATAAAAAAATCCTTAGAGACTTTCCACTGTGTGGTTAATGCCCAATTTGATAGACTCAGCATTGTCAGCATTAATCTTTGTAATAATCGTGACATGATCTTCCTTTGATTTCTTGATGTCCGCGGCATGGGCGCCAGCATCATTTGCAGTTTTGTTCTCCAGTTCATCGAACTTCTTCTGGAGGAGTTCAAGTTTTCTATTTAAGGAGGCCGAAGCCTGGGAAGCTTCAATTTATTGAGCTACAGAAATTTTCAAAAAGTCTACAGCCTGTTTGAAGCTATCCTCGGCCTCCTTGTTAGCTTCTTCTGCAACCTTAAACTTCTTGTCTGCATCCATCTTATACGCCTCAAGAGCTTTGGTAGAGGACTACTTCCCAGCTTGAAAGGAAGCATCCCTAGCATTCTCCAGGTCAGCGGAGTTCACTCTCTCTGCGGACTCCTTCAGCTTATAAAGGGATTCGTACTTTCTCTTCTGGGACATCACAACATCCGCGGCCTACAAAGAGATTTAACGTTAAGAAGCGAAATATGAAGTGTAAAAATAATGATGAAAAGTTAAACTTGCACTTACCCTCAACAAGCTATGGAGGGCATAATCCCCCAAGTTATCGTGGTCTTTATCCACGAGATGATCAAGGTCCATGGTACCTAGAACCCTCTTCATTCCGCGAACAGCCCTCACAGTTATGTCCCAAGATGATTCAGGGTTAGGCTCCCTAAGCTAAGGTTGTAAACAACCATCAATACCAACACTGTCACAACATTGAGGAGGTTATAGGTTGGCATTGACATCCACTATTATTGGAGGAGGTGAATTTAAAGTATTGATTGGAGAGGTGCCATGTACTTCAAGATGTTCATAAGTTGACATTAACCCTGTCGCGACTAAATTAGCTCCAATATCATCATTAAAATTACCCTCAGGCCTCTTGTGAGGGGATAACTCCTCAACCTAGAGTGGGGGTGCGATAGTATTGGTATGATCTGCAACCTAATTTCGGGGAGCGATGGGACTAACTTGGTCACCAGAAGGTACTGCGACAGGAGCTTAGGACTTTGTCCTCCTCCTTTTTCTTTGTCTGGCTGTGTTGTTCAAGATAGATGCATCCTTATCCATCTCAACAAGCTGATATGCTAATAGAGATCTATCAATCTCCTCACCTGAGAAGAAATAAAGCAGGATCAATATCTAAGTTTGAAGTAATTGCCACGACATCAAAAATCAAAGAGCATAGTATTACCTCCAGCACTCATAACTCTGGGAACATACTTGTTGGGAAATAAGCCTCCCTTACAGATTGAAGCAGAGGTTACAAGAGTGTTGAACTTATTCTCATCAGCGGGAACTATCGCGACCTCATTAACCCTCTTCTCTTGCCGCACACTCAGCTGCAAATTGTTAAGAACTGCATAAAAATGCAAAGGTTAGTAGAAAAGCAATACATGGAGAATAATATACAACAGTAAAAAGGGCACACGACCATAATTCAAAACATCATTTACCAAGCTTAGAGGTACATCCCCACTTTCATGGAATCCTAAAGGTTCTCTCCCTCTCGATCTCTTAGGGGTGTATCTCCCACCCTTATCCATAAATGAAAAAATATTTTCCCTTCCAGTTCTTTACACTGGTAGGCCTCTTAGAATAAAGTGTTTCCTCTCTGTCGCAGACATAGATGTAATTACCTCGTAAATTTTATGGAGTTTTTCTTTGGGCGGTAGAAGTAGAAAAACTCCACAGGAGTAATATCTCTCTTGAATTTATTCTTCCACAATACAATAGCTGTAAGAATTTCCCTATAGCCATTGGGATCTAATTGGGCTGGGGCTAACTTCATCGTTTGGAAAATTCTTCTAACTACAACTGGAGCAGGTAGTCGCAGCCTATACACAAAAGCGTGAAGGGGGAAGCAGATCCCCTTCATCAGCAATCACAGAGCACGGCCTTTATTCTGTGGATGGTACCGTGAAAACCATATTATTAGGAAATTCAAAGGCCTTGGCCACCTGGTCAACCCACTTTTGGGTCATAATGCTGCGGGCACTAAGTGCAGCAAGTTCTCTCTCAGCCCTCCCAGATGTTCCAGCAGGTGCGTCCCTAACCTTAATGTACCCACTACCGCAGTATTTTTATCCATTGGTTGGTTGCTTGAATTAGCCTCTTCCTCCATGATCGCGGAGTCTGAGTCTGAATCTAATACTACACAGCTTGGGAAATTTCTCAATTGACACGGCGCTATTGTACTCAAAGGACGCACTAATGGAAGCTCGGGAGGAAAAACTCTTAAGTGTTCGTTCCAAAAGTTTTTGAGAAATTCGTTAGGATGAAAACTCATATGGTTATCGCAACACCTGAAAAGCATAAAGGGTCCGTATTTAGGTGTCGCAACCAATATGGTCATACAGGACTCTTAGAGGCCGTGGCATGAACAAAGATATATCAAGTTTGAAGGGTAAAGTAGAAATGTTAAGCAAAAATTGGCTAACTACATCAAGTGTTGGGCTCAAGTCCTAGATGTTAACTTCCTCCACAACATATTCTTTTGGGGGAAGGATGTGTTATATTCATACATGCCGTAGTCATTGGACTATGGGTTAAATTCTGCAGACACTAACCGAAGGGCCTTAAAAGGTAATATTTACATGCTACAGCTATATATTTACGTACCGCAACCAGTTCTTAAACAGGCCAATAAATGAGGGTTGCGTACTTTTACCTGAGACCACCCTATATTTCAAAAGGGATTTTTTATGCCCAGGCCAGGTATTCCTCAAGTCGTGGTCATATACTCAAATATTTTAGTATTTGATGTGTTCAAGAACATCAAGAACAGTGGTATGTTCCAATGCTTGTACCACTATAAATCCAGCAAATCCAACATAACTATATTTTATGGGTTTATTACATGGATATTAGCAACAACTTATTTACAATCGATTGAAGATCAGTAATTACAAAAATTCGAGTTTTATTACAAGATCAATTCATCATGAAATGGGTAGATACGAATTCAGATGAAGAATTGTTCAGCTATAATACTTATTTTTCATAAACACAAGTTCAAATGGAATAATCCCAATCAAACACTAAGTTTCCATCAATGAATTTGGGGGGGTTTCTTAAGAAAATCGTGTGTATTATCATAAACCATAAATTTCTACTCATATTTGAAGCATGATTTTTAAAAATTATAGGAAAATAAGGAAACTGATTGAAAGATTACCTGGAAAAGGATGGAAATCTTTTGCTCAGCCTCAAATTGCCCTGCACCGCCTCAACACCACCAAACCCATAATTTGAAAGGTCGCCGAAAAAGTCAAGATGAGGAATGGACAGAGATTTGCCTTCGATATTCTCTCAAGGGTTTGGAAAATGTAATGAAAACCACAGACGGTTTTATTTATATAAGAGGGCACGGGAAGACAAAGTGTCATTTTGGGAAGCTACTGGAAAGAATCAAGCCGCGACACTAATAGTATCAAGATGCAGCGCCAATTCCATGGCACTCAGCCTTGGGGGCTTATTGATAGCACATATATTGTACCCCTGTCGCAGAAGAAATACTACATTACTATCGTCTAATATCCATGACCATATTTCCTTTAGAGGTAAATGTACCCTATCCCCTTGCCGTAACCCTATTCACACAATCTGCATCCCTGACAAGTTACATGTCGCGGCACAAGTTACATGCCGCGGCCATAACCCCATCATGCAGCTGGCCCCAACATCTTCTCATCACAACAATAGTATAATGCATACACCTCCTATATATAGAGGCTCACACCTCAATATAGGGGGAATATTCCTTACCACATCTGAGTCCGGGTTATTATCTTACACCAACACTTAGCTTAGAGCTGATTATTCTCTCTACGATGCTCTCCAGAAGACTCCGTCTAGCTTGGGGGCTACTCTCTGGCATCGCAGACATCTCTCTGGCACACCGAAATCCTCATAAAAATGTATTCTCTTATATTGTCATGCTTGTTTGCCTCTTTAGGCCTCATTACTATGTACCAAACTGAAAGAGAGATGCCCGATATGTGTGTTTAAAAAAAATCACCAAAAATTATCCAACTTTTAATTATGCACCAACCAAGTTGTGAAAACCCAATTCTTACTTTAAACCAATTTTATCTTGATTAATCCTAAACATGCATCTAGTGATTAAAACAAGTAAAATAAAGTAAAGAATACTCACAACGCCGGATGTACGAGGAAAAAAATCAAAACGAGAAAACAACCTCGGACGGCCCAAGCCACACAATCACTATGAATAATGGTTTTACAAAGACCGACAAAGTCTTACTCAAAGACTCGATCCCCACAAGTCTTGACACTCTTCTGATCTTCAACCACTCCTCTCACAATACCCACGCAGAAAGTCCTTCTTCCACGATACCTGTCCACAACGCACGCGTTCACGTATGTCTTGATGTCCATCGAATGGCTTTGATTCGTCTACGATTTTGAAAAAGAAGTCCTTCTCTTTTCTTCACCGTAAAACCCTTTGATGTTCAATGTGTAGAAAAACAACTTTGGTGTCGCGAGATCACGTAAGCATATAAGAATGATAACTTGGATCTTTGCAAACTCTAAGGATGTGTTTATGCTTTGTAAACCTTAGAAAACATGTGCAAATAACGTAGAAAATATGTGCAAACAACGTACTGGAATGTATTCTATTTTTTCCAGTTACACACTTACGAAATTCTAATGCAAACACTGTTTAAATAGGATTAAAAATACCACCTCGATTTTTGTGTCGTTCGAATGACAATGCAAGTCGTTCGCGGGACATCAGTATCTCGTTCGAACGAGACCTGATGTCATTTGGGCGACAGAGTTGACTTTTTGATTTTTTTTGTTCAAGACATTTCTTCCATGAGAGATTCAAATAAGTCAAACTCCTATTCGAATTTATCAGAATAAAAACGTAGTGTAAACCTTTAAAACACTTTTAAAACATTTTAAAATATATTTCTTTATAACAATACATACTTATCTTTTATAAAAACAATTCTGAGCGCCATCAATTATACGCATTCATACCTGAGTGATATCGGAATGAAATTAACTTTAAAGACGATTAATCTTGCACCAAATAAACATCGGCATGATAAATTCTTTGAAGCTTTGCCGCTACGACTTCAATTTTTTTCAATACGTTATAAACCAAGTGGGATCGTGACAAAATAAAAATCTCCCGATGACATATTACAAACAAGTTTTGTTCACGAAATTAAGTCAAAACAACACAGGGACTCAATTGGAAATTTATGTCCTTACAAATCTCTCCCTTTGACTATTCCGGGATAAAACTAAACCAGTGAAATGCCTAATCGGGCCGTCAAGCCGTATAACGCCTAAATCCCATCCCATAAACCCAAAATCAAAAATACAGGACATGAACTAGTATATGTAGAACCGGCAAGCATGAACTGTCTGAATGTGATGTAGTCTTGAAATCTCGAATTGCTGAAGCATACCTACACACATGAAATAGACAAAAAAATACCCAGTGAAGTATGGAGGAACAAATGATACCAATTTATATTTCTAATAAAAACAAATCATTTGAAACATGTGAGCAATTATTTGATATCAATTAGGAAGAATTATAATCAAACAATATGTACATCCAGACATCAATAGTGACGCTCAACAAATCTCCCCCTACATCACATACATCTCTCCCTCTTTTTGTCTCAAATAGGAAATCTGGTGAAAAGATAAACCAATCAAAGTATCTAGCATGAGAGTATGATCAATTTTAATCAAGAGGGTACCAATTTGAGAATTGAAAATGCTAGATAACCATGAAACAACCAATTAAATATGATAAAGAGATGACAAGTTAGTAGCTAGAAAACCAATGGATCACACAAAGAATATAGCAATCTAATCAAGTGTGATAAACGGACTTATATGCAAAAAACAATTTGAGATAAAAGAACCTGCATATAAACCAATCAGTCCACAAAAACTTCAAGCAGTACCAAAAATATACCAAATTACCCCAGAGGACTGCAAACCAATCAGAAGCAACAAAATTCATCCTGTCATTTGAACGAGCCAGGGACATCGCTTAAACGAGGCAAGAGGTCGTTCGCACTACATGGGTTATCGTTTGAACGACTTCTCCCGACTCGCCAAATTTTCACATTTTCCCAAAAATATGCTATATTTTTGCCCAGTGAAAAAAATTCCACAAAAAAAATTCCAGGAAGGGCCTGACAGAAGCAAAACAGTGTTAAAACAGTAGGCTTTTAACACAAAATACAAAAACTCATAAAAACTAAAAATCTGAGTTACATGCAAATATAGTATCGATGTGCTCAAACATAGATATGGAATGAATGGATGTGAAAATACAACAAATGAGACACAATTCCAACACATCGAAACGATCAAGAAGCTTTAATTGATAACGACAATTCATCAAACTTTATCATAGCAATATGATAATAAAAGTGTGAGCTTAATGAACTAAACATACTACATGCACACAAATCCTGAATTTTGGATGATTCGACAAATAATAGCGTCAAATTGTAATGTTTCAACAATAGGATTAGTTGTGCAAACCCGTTAAATTTTTAATCCATCTAAACTCCCTCAATAATAACATGTTTACTTTGGAATGAACTAAACAAATTTGGCCCTTTTCTAATCATATTGTATTTTCTTTTGGGCTCTTTTAAATGGTGGCTTTCACGACGAGTTAATTTTGAACTCTCGCAACCCTTTCTCGTAAATCACTCATCATTTTTACCAATTTTAATCCTCACGGTAAACGGTTATTACATGCGCACTTCTCCTTAAGTTTACTTACGCATAGATGACAAGATTGAGATAAGAACGCCTCACCAAATTCAAATGTGCAAGAGAAGTCAAACATCCATATAAACCCGTGCATGTGTGCAATGTTGACATATATACAAAGTCGAATAAAAATGCATATCAAGTTCGAAAAAACCCCATTTAAACAATGGTTAACATCATTCTAAGCATCAATAATAATGACCAAATGTCCTAGCCACATGGATAATGAAACGATGGGGAGGGGGTCCAAGCACACCAATATGGCACATTAAACATGTAAACTCAAAAACGAAAACCAACAAGAAAACAAAACTATTTTCGATTTTTCAAAAATTTTCTCAAAAACAAAATCTTTTTGTATTTTTCAAATAAGACTCAAACAAGTGAAAAATAAAATACAAAGAGATAAACATGTCATAACACTAGAAAATTATAAACATGATGCAAGGGCAAGCGTATGAAAAAACATGCAAGCTACTAACCATAAGAAAAAGCAAGACATGAATCATGTGCATGCATGTGAGAATCAACCAACGAAGCATTTGGCATCTCCAAAACGGATTTCCTAACCCAAACAGGTGTATACCTAACAAAATAGGTTTTGGGAACCAATGGGACACTACGTTTAATCTTCTTAGGGTCTTTTCTATGATCAAAACAAAAACTCCTAAGGTGACCTTTCCTACCACAATGCGAACATGTGAAAACATGCGGAGGAACGGGACCCTTAGGTTGACCTTTTCTAATACCCTCGGATGTTGTTAACGCTCTAAAAAACCAATAGTTTTGGCTTTTATAATCGAACCACTAGAACAAGATAAGCCTCTACCATCACTACTAGAGTCATTTAAATCATTTTTTAACTTCAAATTGTTCGACTCAAGCAAACGATTAGACTCCTCAAACTTTCGGGACTCCTTCTTTAAATTTTCAATTACCCCTAGAAGGTTATCTCACTCCCCCTCAATGTGAGCAAACTTATCCCTAAGAGCCTTTTCTCGTGCCACAAAATTATTAGTTGAATTATTTTCCTCAACGGCATAAACTCTAGAATTTTTTAAATCCTCTAACTCTTTTTCTGAAACAAGGACTCTATCATCACTCTCCTTTTTGCCCAATTTTAAAATATTAAAATTTTTAAACAAGGAACTAAAGTGCTCACGACAAATATCTCTTTGAATTTGAAACGTTTGCAAATATTCAATCCTATTTTTGAAATCGTAATTTTCTTTCTCCAAAACTTCAATACGTTTTGAAAACTTTAAATTCAAACGATGTAAATCGTCAACGTTTAGAGAATCCATTGAGATAAAACAAACACATGAGAGATAAACAAACACACGGGATAAAAAAAAAGAATATGTTTTCTAGCTCTGATACCAATTTGAAAGAGAGAGGCCCGATATGTGTGTTTCAAACAAAACCAAATTTTTCACCAAAAATTATCCAACTTTTAATTATGCACCAGCCAAGTTGTGAAAACCTAATTCTTACTTTAAAGCAATTTTATCTTGATTAATCCTAAACATTCATCTAGTGATTAAAGAAAGTAAAATCATGTAAAGAATACTCACAACGCCGAATGTATGAGGAAAAAACCTAAAACGGGAAAATAACCTCGGACGGCCCAAGCCAGACAATCACTATGAATAATGGTTTTACAAAGACAGATAAAGTCTCACTCAATCCCCACGGGTCTTGAGCTCTTATGATCTTCAACCACTCCTCTCACAGTGTCCACGCGGAAAGTCCTTCCACGATACCTGTCCACAATACACGCGTCCACGTATGTCTCGGTGTCCACCAAATGGCTTTGATTTTTCTACGATGTCGAACAAGAAGTCCTTCTCTTTTCTTGTCGCTACGTCTTCAATTTTCTTCAATACGTCATAGACCAAGTTGGATCATGACAAAATAAAAATATCCCTATGACATATTACAAACAAGTTTTGTTCACGGAATTAAGTCAAAACAATACAGGGACTCAATTGGAAATTTATGTCCTTACACAAATAACATATATAATGAGAGTGTGGCACCAAAGTGGACATAGGCTAATTTTTATAGCCGAACCACTCTATATCTTATCTTTTAGCTCTCTTTACTTGCGATATTTGCTTATTATGCACTTTATACTTTATTTGTTGGTACGAGAATGACAAGTGGATGATTTCTCGCATCATCACTGAGTTCTGGCTAAAACTGTTCGCACAGATCCCATTTTGATCCTTTTGCACCAAGGAATTTAAATCGTCCAAACTCTACAAAGTAACACAATTTGTTCACTGAAAATAAAAATTAGGGCTCATTTGGTTCTTATTTTGAATCTCACACATATAAAGAACTTACCTAGGGTATTTTGAGATAAAGTTAGGATCTTTCCATTGCATATGCGATTTTCGAACTATATTTTGGCTTATTTGGATGATTATGAAGTGTAAACCCTAGTTTTTTTTTTTTGCATTGTTGGATTTCTTCTAGATCAAACTCTTGTAAGTCATTATCATAGATCTTTTAGCTAGTTTAATTCTATTTAAAGTTTATATAGGTTGATTCCTTGATTCTAGGTGTTGATTTGTGGAATTTAAGGTTGATTTTTAAGTAATTTTAGTTCTTATACCAATTTTATCTCATTCATTCTTTAGGATTTATCCAATTTTTGTTTACACATATTTTTCCTCCATATTTCTGCAACCATGGGTTGCGAAAATCTATCACACATAAGAGAGTGAACCTAGACCCCCAAGTGGTCCCAGTGATATATCATGTTCTATATCATCACCACCATTACCTCCGTGAACTTACCATGCTTGTAGTCATTCCCGAGTGCCTTTATTCATGTCGTTAAAATTACAGCGCATTCATCCTCTATTCGGTTCACTATGGATGGTAACCCTTTTATGTCTAAGCTTTATGACTAAATCCATGAGGACAGAAAGAGATGTTGACTTGGAGTATCTCACAAATAGAAGGAAGGGTTAATCTGTCAATTCCCTATTCAGGGCCTCTCATCATCACGATTGCATCGATTACACTCATACACCATTTTAACTCTTGTTCGTGAGTTTTATGTGAACATGGCTGTGACTAATTGTGAGCCTTTGATTATGGCAACATTTGTGTATGCTTTTGAAATTGTTATTAATAAGGATATTCTGGCATCCTATCTAAGTATATAGCGTGTTCATCATCCTCGTTATACCCCTTTCACTAAGAGTCCTTACACGCATGATGAGATTGCTACCTTTCAACCTAATAAGGAGATACCATGGATAGTTAGTTTGTTCCTCCAATCCTCTTTGAGGAATAGGTTTTCGATACTTAATTTTTTTGTTATCTATAACCTCATATCTCAGAGATGATCTCAGGATTTTCCTTATGCCATCAGTAGGTTGATTCATGTTATTGTCCATGGTCATTCCATTGACTACGTTTATCAAAATATTAAAGTTCATTCCACATGTCTGTTTTGATACTATTGAGGATTCATTGACATATGCTCGTTTAATCACGAGATATACTTTTTAGGTGATCTTAGGATTTATACCGATCAATTTTCTTCCTTTTTAAGACCAATTATGGGTGTAAGCACTACTCGTTCTACCAAACAGAGATCGATACAACCACATGTGGAGCCTATCTATCTAGAGGGAGAAGACCCTACTATAGGACCATCACCGGTGTCATCCCCTACCCCACGTTCTTATCATCCATCCTATGAGTACTTCGATACTTAATTTTTCTTTAGGAGAGATTCCTTTGATCGGTTGGATACACGAATGAAGGATATGTATGATCAATTTAACTACCTATTCTCTTATGTTGATTGGGATACATCTCATATGTTGACTAAGGTGACTCCTATGGAGCATCATTTTATTAGTTTCAGAAGTTCTGAACCACCACCCATACCTACTCCTTCTCCTGCCCGTACTCCATTTTTTTTCTTATATTGATGATGATGATGATGATGGTGATTATAACGACGAATTTGATGATAATCATGATAATGATAAGATAGTGTAGGTGTATATTGACGAGGATTATTTTTATATATATATATATATATATATATATATATATATATATATATATATATATATATATATATATATATATATATATGTGTGTGTGTGTGTGTGTGTGTGTGTGTGTGTGTGTGTTGTTTTGTTGAGAGTTTTATGTACTTTTCATTTGAGTACATTTGGATACTTTTAAAAATATCTTGTATTACTCTTATTTTGATATGTTGCTTGATATATCTTGTCTACTACTTCTGGTTTTGATATTCACATTCCTTACATCATTTGTTATCATCTTCACATTTTTTAATGCTGCTATAAATGCATTGGATATGTATATTTCTCAAACTCTTAATAACTTCCATTGAGTTCCTTCATTATATCATTAGTTCTTTCACATATTTTCCTGCTTTTACTTTGTTAGTTTTTCTTATACATTATTAATATGGTTATTTTAACCATGTTATACCCATTATATATGTCTATCTACTTTTCTTTGACTTTTCGTATCAAAAAGGGGGAGAAATATTTAAGTTAGGGGAGTTACCCCTTCACCTTTTTATTAGGAGATTCAAATGTTTAAGGGGAGAAACATCCTTTTGGGGGAGAGATGTTTCATAAAAGAGGAGCAAATGCATGTTTTGATTGATGATTTTAGATGAATTTATCTCATTTCATATGTTTCATACTTTTTTATCATCATTATATCTAATATTGATTTAACGGAGGATTCTAAAAATAAAAGAAGTTTTTATTAGTACATGCTTTACATGCGTGATATTTATGTGATTCATGTGTTTCAGGTATTGTCATGTTGATACAGCTCAATCCCCAAGTTTTAAACTTAACTTTTTACATGTTGTTGGTTTTAAGCAAGGGATATTGATAATGTAAATTTTTGTTAAATATATTTTTTGGATTTATTTCGGTTCAAAGCATTGAATCTTGCATTATTCAAGTCAGAAGGCTTGAATTCATATAGACGTCTGGTAGAGAAGTCTTGTTCATGAGTGTGGTGTTACAGGCCCATGGAGCGAGTGCGGGGCCACTGTTGCGTCTGAGGGAGCTTCATCACGGGGATACGAGGAATGCTTATCTCCTTCTTTTTCCACATCTCCTATATGTCGAGTTATAGGTCTGAGGTTTGGGATATGTGATTTTCCCCTAGATGTAGTTTGATACCATGTTCATTTTTTGTGCACTCCTATTTGTTAGGTGAGGCTTTCGTACGGAAAAAAGGGGTTTCATTGGTTGTTCAGAGTCTCCGGGTTTCTTTATATAAAAATAAACAAAAAGGTTCAAGTTATCACTTTTGAACTAATACTAAGACCGGATTTAAAGTTTGTGGTTAGTCTAGAGATTCTTATTGTGCGGGTTTGGGGAACCGTGTTACGAATAGGGAAGGTGTTAGGCACCCCACTTATTCGGTACACTTCCTTAATTCTATTATTATTATTATTATTATTGATATTCAAATCAATTAATCACTTTTTAGTTATTCTAGTAGTTTTATATAGGCCTTAGTGAGAGGGTCCCTAAAAAATGTAGCCAGGTACTTAGGTTGGAAAGTGGTACCAGTGAGAAGCATCAAAACGTAACTTAAACCAGTGCAAGTACATGATATTTGCTTGTGCATGACTCCATGATTTGTATGTGTATAGAGGATGGTGATTGTTAAGTATGAAAATGTTCTAGAAAGGTTCGCTTTTATAACGCATTGCCGTCAGTGACTCCCTAATTCCAGGTGTCAATACGAAAAATATTTTTATGCTTTTATTTTATTTAAGAAAACTCTCTTTTGAAATAAACACTTTCTTTATTAATTGGTTTCATAAAAAATACATTTAATTTAATTAATGAAACGATTTCCATCTCATGAAATTCATAGGAAAACTTGGAATAAAAGAGTTTCGTGGAATAAATCACTACTATGATAAAATCCATATCATCACGTATTATTACAATCCAAATTTACCATACTTCCATTAAACTTCAGATGACAAAAAATTTAATTTAAAACGCGTTACACAATTTAAAATATATAGTGATATAAATCTATTGTCGGGGATAACTCCCCTTTCCTTTCCAATTATCCTTTTCGTTTCCTATACCTGAAGTACCTGGGGGTTGGTAAATGACGAGGTATAAGCGTACGTCCAGTAAGAGAAACACTAGAGTGTATATATTGTAGAAAGAATATCTATACTTATAAAATGTATTTTAGGAATTATGAAATCATCATTTATTTCATTAAGTGTTACTATCCAAGATGTATCATAACCATGCAATGTTCATTATGACCATGCAACCCAGGCTGCGAGCCCACTCACACTTAATCTTTATTATTATGCTACTTGTATCCCGTTAACTGAATAATTGACGTAAATTCACATGTTTTGAGTTGTCACATTAAATTATGTTTACATTAATGTGCGTCGTGCACATAGTCATCTTTTAACTTTCTTAATCACGGTACCAATCCCATATATGTTTATGCACTTTTATCGACTTCCATAATGCCGTAAAATTCTCCTGACCAATAATCTCAAGTTTAAGCATTAAGTTTCATCCTAAGGCCCCATACCCTCCTTAAACTTCCCGAATACCTCGGAGTATATTTTACTTGTTACATCATTGTAACACATTTTTCTTTCTTTATTTCTTTCCTATTCGCTTTTGAACCTTTTTTCATTATTTCCGTTTTTACGAATGATGAGACCAAATACCCGAGATGAGACTAGTCCCAATAATTAATTTCCATCTTTCACACATTATCAATTGTTCGATTTCATTTTACCTATAACTCAGTATTTCACTGTTTGAAAACAATTGTATTTATTATTTCTTGTAAAGCTTAACATTTGAGTTCAAATGCCCATTTATACACTTTAATGTGATTTTGACTATTCACTCACACTTGTAAACCTGCATTTTATACACTTTGCCAAAAAATACTTATTTTTATCCTTTCTTTACAAAACATGAGTTTTCACGACATAAAATACAACTTTTTAACTAGACTCCTTTAGTTTGGAGAATTTATTCATAAGTCCAATTTTTATATAAAATGACAATTTTCAACTATAAAATTACTTTTACCATTTCAAGACTTATATTTCTAACTTGTTAACTTTACACTTTTTATCTTATTTCTTATCACTTTATGATTCATATTACACCATTTAGCATTTTTCCTCAAACACTTTACTAGTTTCACCTTTAGTCCATTATTTACGTTTCTTAATGATTTTCTTGACATAAATTGTATCATTTTTTGTGATTAATATTCTAAAATTATCAACTTTAGCATTTCATTTTCAAAAGCTCATTTTAATACACTTTCAACATATTTAATCCATTTATCTTAACTACATGGGTTTATGTTCGTAGAAGTCAGGTTTTATGCCAATAAAACCCAACAAATGCATTCTATTATTTTCATAAGTTTGATATAACATTTTATCTCAAAATAAACAAGTTTAATATGATTTATGCAAGAAATAATTACATAAACATTCTGAAATTTATCCTTCTTTCAATCTTAAATTTTATCCATTTTCATCACATATTTTCTAACATAATATCATATGCAGTGATAATAGGCATAAATAAGCATGTGAATCATACGTATATACAAATATCTCACATGCCTTGATTTAAACTTAAAAATAGTTTAGAACCACTACCTATTGAATATAATAATTCCTTTGATGAATAAGTACAAAAAAAACCAATAAGTTCCTAGCTTCTTGCAAGTTTTCTTTTTCAAAGTATTACTTTTAACACCTTCTTTAACTCTTAATAATGGAAGGGTGGAATGGTGGTCTTGCAATATTGAAGTTTAGAGATAATATGGGGACTTTAGGGTACTTAAATTGTGGAAGAATAAGATTCAAATTGTCTTGTTTTAGGGATAAATAATTCTCTCCAGAATTTAAACAATGAATGGCAATGTCTTCCCATTCCTCTCTTATAATGCTCCAAACATTATTCTATTAAGACCCCATCCCTCAATGATGTTATCACTATGTCTAATGGGGTAGGAAGTTAGATAATAGATCCTAACAACATGGGAGGATTGGTAACTTTTACAACTTTATTTTTCCAAAAGTTGACAGCTTAAAAGGAAGCAACCTGCTCATGCCGAATTTCGGTCCCTCGCCACATCGATTTGCACTGGCAGTTGTGAATTTGGCCTCTAATAATTTATTTCGGAATTCCTTATTTATCATAATAACATAAAAATATATATAATTACATGGTTCATTCCGTTTAATTTCTTTTTAATCCCATTAAAATACGTAACTTAATTTAACACGTGTAACGCGGTATGAGACTTTTTGAATTTTTCTCCTTAACCTTAATTAAAATTAAAATCATTTATTTAAATGCATCGCGTTAGCGTCTTGTAATGAGACATTATTAATTTTAACAAAAACCATACATTACACTGTTAGTGTATATAATTGTACGACATAACTCATCTTTAAGATAGTTCGATATCTCCTTCATATTATGAGCGGAGATAGGTGTATTTTTATTAAGATTAGTGAATACGTGTTTTCACATTTTATGTAGGAATACTTATTGGAAGGTTCCACCTTGAGATAATTTGATATCTCGGTTTGCCTTAATTAGAAAGGATGTGTGCATCTCAAACGGGGACAATATATCGTGAGACAAGTTTTCAAGGCTCGAGCTCATGAGAAAAACTTAGTATTGATAATAAGAACCCAAGAGGACTTCAGATCAAAGAATATGTAGTTCCAAAAAATGGGGTTTGGGTATATAAGGGTGTAGGACTAGGGATGGAGGCATCCATACGAGATAATACGTCAAGTGATGTGTTGTGAGGCTTTGGCTTCATGAGTTTATCTCGATATAACACCTACGTTCCCAAGGAGACTTGGGATCAAAGCCAAAATAGTTCCAACAAACAGTTTTGGATAATATACAAGGGGTGTAGGAATAGATATGGAGATATTCGTAGGAGATAATACGTCGAGAGACATATTATGAGGCTTGGGCTTTCCTAGTTTGACTCGATATAGCGGCTACCTACCCAAGGGGGCATGGGATCAAAGCCAATGCAATTCCAAAAAAGGGATTGGATAATATATATGGGTTTGGACTATAGATGGAGACGTCCCCAAGATATAATACATAGAGAAACGTATTAGAAAGCTTGGGATTCATGATTTTGGTCTCGGTATAGATCCTATATACCAAAGGAGATTTGGGATCAAATCTAATGAAGTTCTAAAAACCCAGATTGGATAATATATAGAGGTGGTTGAATACGATATGGAGGAAAACTTAGGAAATAATATGTCGAGATGTGTATCATGAGGCTCGGGTCATGTTTAGCTTGCTATAGATCCTATGAACCTATGGAGATTTAGGATCAAATCCAATATAGTTCCAATGGGAAGGGGTTGGATAGTATGTAGGGGAGTTGGCCTAGATATGGAGGCATGCCTAGGAGATAATACGCCAAGAAACTTATTATGAGGCTAGGACATCACGAGTTTAGCTCGGTATGGTGCCTACGTACCCACGAATACATGGGATCAAAGCTAATATAGTTCACTTAAACGGGTTGGATAATATATAGGGGATGAGACTAGAGATGGAGGCATCCCTAGGAAATCATACATAGAGATACATATTATGTGGCTTAGGCTTCACGAGTTTAGGTCAGTATAGCACCTACATACCCACGGAGAGTTGGGATCAAAGCCAACATATTTCACTCAATCGGGGAGATATTTACAGGTGTAGGCTATGGGGTACCGGGTATACAAGGTACATTTGTGCAATATTTATGGAACTTAGTCCTTAATATAGCATTTTCATCATGTGGGATTGATATATATATATATATATATATATATATATATATAAAATAAGTTGATCAAATGTAGAAGTTTGAAAATTATTGAAATGAAAACACAAATTCGAGATATCGGGCAGGGATGGGCTTTATTCTCTCAGAGAAGTAGTGAGTGCAGTGAATTTTAGACTTTGGCCTATAAGGTTTTGAATTGAATGTAGCTCAATAGATCTTTCTTGAGAACATGTTTTCAAAGGTGTGTTTTCATGTTTGTATTTTGGAATCATGGCTTTTAATTTGTATTATTTAGCATATAAGTATGTTAATTCATGAGACAAGTGGAGGCTCTGGGTTAAAATCTTGCGTTAAACAATTATAAACGTTGTATATTGCATATACGGTCCCTAAATAGGGTCCATGTTAGAGTGAGGATACAAGCATGTGCAATTTATTATAATATTTATGTGTGGGGTGTTTCCCTAAAATTTGGTCATAGGTTCTTTACCCTCAGCGTGAAAGTTGACTTTTTGCAGGGGTAAAGCCCCGCATTTTGGTCTTTTTCAATCAAGAAAAGTTTCATTTAGGAAGGCCAACTTTTGTCAAATGTGTGTAAGGTTTGACTCTATTTTCTATTTTGAGGCCACTTTTTTGAAGTGCAAACCTATATTTGGAGCGACTACAGTGAAGTAAGAGCTTTTCCTTTTAAAAAGGAGACTTTTCTCAAGAACGAGTCCTTCAAGACTTTTTAAAAAATGAGCTTGAGTTTCTCGGGTGATTAGGATTAAGAAATTTAGAAAAATGAATCAAATTTGGGTTTTGGTGTCCGCTTTAAGGTTGGTGGACACCATTACTTAGATGAATCAGATGGTCAATCGGCTTAAGGTTTTAAGTCGTTGGTTTTTTATTGATGGCTAAGAAAAGATTTGCCAAATCTTTTATGTTAGAGGGCTGTTAGATTGGATATACCATTTAGACGATCCTCTATACAATGAAAGGTCGGGAAGATCGGCCAAAGGTTCCATAGGTGTTGTTTGTTGGTTATTTTAATGGATTAAGTGAATTTTTGGAGTTTAGGCTATACTAATTTTGGCCCTCTATGCATTGGTTTGTGTTATTTTTAACACCACAAACTTTAGTGTAGGTTCCTAAAGTTGTCTTTTCTCGGAGTTTCTTTTGGGGTTTGTGTCGGAGCTTATTCAAGACTAAACGAATAGTTATAGAACCTCAATTGCATATCAAGGTGTCTACAAAGGCAGTTGACTAAGAGTGTGCACATACATATACTTTTCGCCAAAATAAGAGCTCAAAAAAATAGGCTTGCCTATTTTGGAAGTGATATGGGGTCTATGAGTAATGGCTAGGAAGTTCAGGGGAGGAAAATGGATTTATTTGAAAAAATGCAATGGGTTTAGCCTATTGGAAAAAGGGGGAACGAAATAGTTATCTAATCGGCTAAGGGTTGGAAATGGTTAGATAATCGATGAAGCATTTTCTCTACCCATAGCTTATTTAATTATCCAAAGTTTTCTATTTTGATAAAGTTCAAGTTTTCCTGTTTAGCTCCCTCACTTAGTTCCTACTTTTGCTTGCGTTTTATCATACACTTACACCTGTTATCTTTATTTATCTTTCTCTCGTGATATATCATAGACCATGGTAGTGGCTCAGGATTAGGATGTCTGAAGTGCCTTCCCTATTATCTATGTTTGGGAGTATCCCTGTGGAATCTCATTCTTTTATTTCCTCTTTGGGAATTCTTATGATAGTGGAGGAGACTACCTCATTGTCATTGGTTATTATTTCCCCACCATAAACAAGTGTGGGTAGTTACCATATGGGGTGTTACAGTCTACTTTTATAGTGGTCTCTTGAGGTGAGGACCATTTTATGGACATCTTACAACAAAATTCCACTTTCGGGATGTTGGCGCATGTTCGAGACCCAGTCCTTCTGTTTTAAGATGTGAATACTATTTTTAACTTTTTATTTCTCTTGTAGCATTACCATATCTCTATTTACCATGATTGATGGAATTATTTATTTATGGATTTTTCATCAGGTATTGGTTGACATAAGACATTTGAAGGAGATCTTGTGAAGTAGTCATCTATGCATCTGGCATTGCAACAATTGATGTTGGAGGTTGCCCAAGATTCAGTAATAGATTATTTGAGGTTGTGTACAGGACTAGTCTAGTGTCCCGTTAGTTTTTTCCTCGTATTATAGTACCTATCTCTGAAGTAGTGTTGAAGGCTTTGAATGGGAGCGATGTGGGTAGTCGCCCGGGAAAGAGGCCTCATATATGACGGGTGAGTATGATGGTGGGCAATGTTAGTGGTGGGCCTTTCAGGTGGATTTTTATGTAACCCCTTGAAAATTTTTTTTTGGATATTTGTATATAGATAATATGTTTCTTCAATAACAACGCGAGGAATCCTCAATATATTTTCATTTTGCATAAGGATTCTCGTTTTATGCATCGCACACATAAATAAAGATATTTTCCCTTGCGAGGGTAGTAATATATGACTTTTTTAGATGTTTTATTTATATATGAATGATATGCCTATGGACATACTCGGGCCTAAGCCCTTTTTAAGTGAACTGATGAAAAATAATATAATTGTGATGATGATGATGATGATGATGACGATGACGATGACGATGATAATAATAGTAGTAGTAGTAGTAGTAGTAGTAGTAGTAGTAGTAGTAGTAGTAGTAGTAGTAGTAGTAGTAGTAGTAGTAGTAGTAGTAGTAGTAGTAGTAGTAGTAGTAGTAGTAGTAGTAGTAGTAGTAGTAGTAGTAGTAGTAGTAGTAGTAGTAGCAGCAGTAGTAGCAGTAGTAGCAGTACGTAGTAGTACGTAGTAGTAGTAGTAGTAGTAGTAGTAGTAGTAGTAGTAGTAGTAGTAGTAGTAGTAGTAGTAGTAGTAGTAGTAGTAGCAGTAGCAGTAGTAGCAGTAGTAGTAGTAGTAGTTATCATACGAGGAGGAGAGTAATAAAAGTGCCTCATCTTTTTGAGACTTTTCCTCTGGGAGAGATAATTACATCCTCTTTTCTAGCAGGCCTAATTATTTGAATGGATGTGCAAGTTGGAGAGGGAGGTCCACCTTTTCGTCTCCTATGATATGGCAAGGGCCTTCTTGGAAAGCTTTGTAGATAATAGCATCGTCCTTTTACCAAGAGACTGTGGTGTAGTTTTATGGGGAGCCCTTGTCTGCCTCAATATGTGTCCTAGGTTGTGAGGTGTTTTTAGGGAGACCGAAGAGAGACTTTAGAGGTAGATTCATATATAGGAGTTCAATCCTTTTACCATAAATGGGTACCGATTAATGAGGATCCCTTAGTGAGTCTGCCTACTTCGATATTTGATCTGGCTTTAGTTTTTCTAAAGGAGATGGGTGTTTATCTTTAGAAATTAAGTATATAATGGTAGCGCGCTCTTCCTTTTAGGCTTATTTTTATTTTTAAAACTATTAACCTTTTTGCGTAGGTTAATAAAGACGACCTTGTGAAGTCTTTAAAACGTTGTAGGACGTTGTTTTATTTTACTTACTTTTAGTCAATTTGGATTGCTCCAGTCTGTTTTATAGCAATGGTACACTGATGATGGATAGAGTTTTCATATAAAATAGGTTTTTGTGTTTATTTGGACCTGTCACGAGGTGATATCTAGGGTTTCCTACGTATCTCCTATTCAAAGATAATTTGGTGTTTGTTTGAATGTTTATAATAAAAATATATTGGAGAATCAGGTCCTCTTAGTTCCATCAAAATGAAAAAGATGGGGGCTTAAAGTCTTTTAGCTGGCTCCAAGCGAAATGTTAGAGGTTTAAGTGGGTCTTTTGATGTAGGGATGGGGAATGTATATGGGCTTGCATAGTCTTCCCTTCCCGTTATGATTGATTATTTTTTATTTTTCGTTTTCATCTCAAGCAGGTTTAAGGGAAGAATTTCTTCAATTGGTTGAGATTGAAGGGTTGGGAAAATATGAATCCATCAAGACCATCTAAGGCAGCTGCCCAATCATATTTTATTTTAATGATTAGGTAGGTTTGTCCTCTATTGAGTGCAAAAATGATGAAGGGAGTCCAAGATGGGTTGAGATGTTTTTTAAGGACGAGGTCACCCTCCTGGATGTTTCGTTTTTTAATTTGTTTGTTCAATGTCAGGCGATGCGTTATTGGTATCCCTGGTTATGATAGGCATATTTTAGCCTCCTATTGCCGAGGAGAGCTAGTTTTCATAATGGTCTTGAACCCATTCGTCTTCTTTTAGTTAACACTCGAGTGTGACCCTTAGCAAGGTTACCTCGAGTTTTATAGGTAGGACTTCTTTCGTACAATAAACCAGTGAGTATGGGGTGTCCCCTATAGAGTTTTTCTTTGTAGTGTAGTAGCCCAGAGGGCATATAGGAGTTTGTCTAACTAGTCGCGGTAGGTTTTGGTCATCTTGTTAATAATTTTTTTGACGTTCTTGTTAGCATCTTTGACTGTTCCATTGGTTTATTGTCAGTGAGAGGATGATTGTTGATTGGTGATACCATACTCGTGAATTAAGTTTGAGACCTATTTTCTCGAAGTGACACCTATTGTTTGATACTATCTCGTAAGGAACATGGATGTGGAAAGTGATGTTGTGCCCTATGAATTTTTCCACTTTTTTAATATTTAGAATTATGTATGATTCATCCTCGACCAATTTTGTGAAATAGTCAAATAGCATTTAAGATGAACTCATTCCCCATTGAGGGATTGGGAGTTACCATCCCGATGATGTTGATCCCCAAGTGGAGAATGGCCAGGGTGAGGTCATGCAGTACATCTCTTGAGGTGGTAGATATTGTCCGATTGCATAAATTTAGCATTTAATGCGCCTTTTTACGTAATATGTGTAGTCTTTCTGCATGGTGGTCCGGTAGTATGACTACCAGAGTATTTTTTTGGACATGATGCACCCACTCGTGTGCCGACCACATTCTTCTCTATGGATTTTATCCATTATTTTAAAGGCTTACTGCTCCGTGATGCATCATAAGTGAATTCTGTATAACTCTCTCTTATAAACACGATCCCCACAGATGATGAATCGGGTTGTTAATCATCTCAAGGTAAGCCAATCATTGGAAGAGGCATCCGTCGAGTAGTAGTTTTCTTGAGCACCTTATAGATATTTTAGTACCAAACTGTGGGTCCTATGACTTTTTCTTCAATAGCCTTGGCCTCGAAGCAATACAACGGGATGTTCCGATTGGTTAAGATGAACATGATTTCTATATTTCCTTTTATATATCTATCATAGAGTCTAGAGTGGCAAGTGGATATGCAAAGTTATTTTTATCCCTTGGGAGGAAGTTAAATTCAAGGTGTTCAAATAGAGTATCTACCTCTTCTAAGTAGGCATGGGTATAGTTGGAGTGTCATCCCAAATGTTCCAATTTTGTAATATTAAACTAATTTTTAGGCTGGAATATCTGTAATCTTTTAGGTCAGTAATCCCCACTTCTAGGGTGATTTTGTGTCCTGTGATTAGGCCTCATACTCGGCTATGTCAAAAGTCCATTCATATGTAATTTTGATAGCAATGCGTAGTTATCATGAGTCAGGGAACATAAGGAGCATTCTTAAGCTGAATCCCTTTTTGTTAGATGCCCTATGAAATTATAATTCCCAAGTCTCTATATTGTTTAAGGCGAAGGGATCCTTATCAGGGAATTCTACCTTGTATTGTTTTTCATCTGACAGGGGTTGCCTTGCGAGGAGGTCAGAGATGGCTCGCCCTTTAGTGGATTTCTGTGAGCTATGTGACCTCAAACTCGTATATAATTAATAGCCATTTGGCCATTTACTAGAAAAATAGGGTATATCTGATAGGTATTTTAGTAGGTCCAATATTTAGATGAGTCTTATGTTGAACGACGTCATGTAGTGGCATAGTTTGCAAGTAATTCATACGATGGATAAACAACATGTTTCTAAGGCGGTGTATTTGAGAGAATATCATACCAACTTTTTGTTGACATAGTATATGGTGAATTCCTTTCGGGAACTCTCTATGTATTGTGCCAATATGGCTTCAAAAATAGTGTCAATTATGGTCATGTAGAGTAGGAGAGGTTATCCAGGTTGAGGAAGCACTACTAATAATGGGTAAGTGAGGTATTTTTATATCTTATTGAATGCTTCTTGGCATTGAGTGTTTCGGTTTTAGGGGAGTCCTTTTTTAGTATTTATAATATGGGTTTACAAACAACTGGTTGATGAATCGACTTATGAATTATACCTAGCTTGAGAACCCTCGAACTTCTTTTTCTACTCCATGTGGGGGCATTTCTCATATGGATTTGACTTTCACTTTGGTAGTGTTTACCTCGGTTTCATCTTTTTTAACTATGAATCCGAGCACCTTTCCCTTAGTGACGCCGAAAATGTATTTCTCTGAGTTTAGCCTCATTTTAAAGAGGCATAATCTTTGGAAAAAATTTCGACAGAACGTATCCCTCGTGATCCTTGGACTTGATTATCATGTCGTCGACATAGACTTCCACTTCCTTGTGTATAAGGTCCTTTGGGATGGTTATGGATGCAATCTGGCAAGTTGCACTAGTGTTTTCAGACTGAAGGGCATGACTTTATAATAGCACATCCCCAAGGGGTAATAAACCCAATATTCTTTTAATGGTCAAGTTGCATTTTGATCTGGTAGTAGTAGGCGAATCCGTTATGAAGGATTTTAGGGCATTGATGAATATATTGTCTATAATAAGTCAATGAGTTTTAAAGGTAAATCATCTTTGAGAAAATCTCGAATGAGATCCCTATAGTCTATGTACATTCAGACTTTGACATTATTTTTGGCTACGAGTACTATGTTAGCTACCAAAGTGGGGTACTCCACCACTCGAATGAAGCCGACATTGAGTTATTTCTCCACTACCTCTTTAACATTCAAGGACCATTCAGGTATGATCTTGTGAAGCATATTTTTTATGGTTTTGGTGTCAAGGAGAGTTGGTATTTTATGCATGACAATAGAGGGGTCGATGTCAGCCATATGGCTATAGAACTAAGCAAAAATATCTACAAATATGGCGAGGAGATTTGTGCGCTCCTTTTGTTCATTCTCTTCTATGGAGGACCATAGTTTTAGATATTTTATGTTTTGGGGTGTACCCAAGTTTATTGCAATTGTGTCATCCTTATTGAGAGACATGTGATTGATTTGACTTTGGTCAAGTTTTTACAAATGTTTTAAGTATTTTAAGTCCTCGGAGTTATCAATTTTGGGGGTGATTGGTAATCTATCATTGGATTTATTATCATCATGAGTAACACATATAAGCAAATACTAAAAAACTTAATTTGTTATGCCATCAAAAGGAGGAAGGAAAACATTGATATTACCATAAAAGTATGTTTTAATGACACACGCATTAGGAGAAGGAAGAACGGGGACTCTTTATCTAACAGGACGTACACAAAGGTCCATGGTATGATGGGTGTTGGGATGAATTCGGTAGAGGTCCAGTCCTTCAGTACTGTGGTTCCTTGGATGTTGGTTAAAGTGTATGCTCTTATACCACTTTGTTAGCATGTGAACATGCACGAAAAGGATGATTACAATCAAAAATTATATTTTCGTAATTTTTTTAATTTAATTCCAAATGCACACAAATCCAATTTTAGCCAAATTTTAAACTTTGATCAACTTAGGTGTGCATGCAAATATACGTTCTAAATATATAATTGAAAATATCAAACCAAACATGCAAACACACAGATATAAGGAAAAATCGCTTTACAGGGCAAAATCTTTAATCATCACTTTAGAATGATTCACAAAACTATCGACTTATAGACTACTTAGACCGATATAGTATGACACATAGTGTCTTCGAAAAGTAAAATGAATATGTCCAGACTTGTTCACAGGTGGCGGTATACCCTAGGTATCCACTAATGAGCCTTCTTTCTTTTTCTTCATTAGTGATCACTCGATCAAAAAATAACCCGTAGAGAATCCTCTCCACAAGTTGTATGCAAGATACAAAAACTTTCTAGGGATTTAAAATGATTCACAAAATATTTTGGGATGTAAAGTTTTGTGAATCAAAAGGTGTTTATAAAACACAAATTATGAAAATGTTTGCAACAAATATGCTGAAAAAGTTTTTTCAAAAGTCTTATGAAAAAAGAGTAAAAATTGGTATTTATAGGTCTGGAAATTTTTTTGAGGTGGTGGCCCGTTTGAATGAAAATAAGAGTCGTTCGAACGATAAAGACAGTTCCTTTGAATGAGAATAGTAGGTCGTTCAAATGACAAAGGCATTCTGTTTGATGTCAGCTTCTAACGAGAATTCATTGTAAAGCAGTCCAACCTCATTAGATGTTTGTTTGAAGTAAATTAACGACCTTCAAAAGAAATGGAAATTTCGTTCGAACGTGGCCAAAAAAATTTATCTTTAAATCTTAAAAAAATCAGCCTTGATTTTTTTTAATAAAAAACACCTCCCAAATATAAATATGAATAATTAATAACTCCTAAGAGTTTTATAACTTCATGAGATGTAGAGGAGTCTAAAACTTGGAGATATTAAAGTTCGGTTCAACATCTCGGTACGTGACGATTTGTAACGGTATATGTCCAATATGACAAAGTGCAAATAAATACAAATAAAAAGCCTAGCATAAAATATTTAAGCTTACAAATCTCCACTTGGCTATTCCAGTACAAAACTATACAAAACTAAATCGAAATCCAAATTACATAAAAACCCTTATATGAAAAAAGTCCTAATGCCCTTCCCAAACCCTTGATGGAACATCATAGTGAAAGTTGGTCTTCAATATCATCTTGTTCTTCCCTTCGGCAACTTGATCTTCATGCGGTGTAATTTATTCTTTGTTTAAATATACACACACATGAACAAATAAAAAGTGATGCATCAAGTTTGAAATAGAAAATAAAAACTCGTAATGCATTCTCCCCCATGAATCAAAATCCTCAAATCTCCCCCTTAATTTGTTCTCACCTTTTTTGTTCGAAATATACAAAGGAGTAGAATCTAAACATGAAGTATAAAGCATCACATATAAGAAGTAAGATATCATCACAAAGAGATATAAATAATGCACATGTAGTGATAATCTCAAAGGCAAAATCCCAACAAACAATTTTTGAAATTTTTCAAAATTTCTCGAGAATATATGTTACAAACACAACACGACAACTCAAGCACAAATAATCCAATATATGGTCAAGTATGTGACAACCATGGACAAAATTTAGACACTAAAGATTCAAGCATGATACCATATATAATATGTGAAAAACATACCAAAGAAAATTTGACACACATATATAGGTATAAATGACTAAAAAACTTAACACAAAATATATAAGCTTTACACGCTAGCATAGTATCGATGTGTCTAAACATGTGGATGGAATGAATGGGCGCAAACTAGGTACAAATGAAATATGATCCAAAAACTCTATAGACACCACATTCAAGGACTCCCCCCCCCCCTCCCCCCCCCCCCCCCCCCCCCACACACACCCCTGGTGTCTCCTTAGTGTAATACCCCTTATTTTTACGTATTTGAGATTTAATTAATTCGAAAATTAATTGAGAAAAATACGTTTAATTTAAATTACACGAGTGAACTAATTTAATGTGATTTAATAATAACTGAGATTATTGAATATTAATCGAGAGATAGATACTGATTAATATTATGATATGAAATTTACTAAGTACGAATAGTAAATAATTAATGAATAGTAAATAATTAATGATTATTGATATACATCATAGCGAGTGGTATGGGCGTATTTGATTTTATCTCTCTCGAGATTCGCGTATAGACTATATTGAGGTCAAGATAGGAAATATATTTTAATTGACTCGGATGACGATGTAGAGGTCACTAGTGGTTCTGAGTGAGTGGAAATAGTCGAAATAGTATAACTGAGGGTATAGTTTGGGTCTCGGGTCAATTTTAGACCAAATCGGCACCTATTGAGGGCATTTTGGTCATTTATAAAATAGAGGTTAAAGGACCTACGAAATTCTAAGTGTTATATCATATGTTTAAGACTTGAGTCTAGGGTTAGAAACAGTTAAACCTAAGAGAGGTCGTTATAGAGAAGAGATGAATCATTCCCAAAGCTTAAGGAGGCATTCTTAAAGGATTGAACCTTGTCTTGCACCCTAAGCATCCAAATAGTGAGTATTGGAAGAGAAGATGATCAATACAACATCTAATCCATGAAATCAGACTCTTCAAACGAAGAGGTAAGTTGTTTATTGCAATATCTATGAAGTTATAATACACATGTGTAGGGTTTTAAGATTTTCTTCATTAAATCAATGTTCTTAGTTAAAAAAGAATGATTTTTATCATTTTGGGATAGGATCTGCATGTAGAACAATTTAACATATGTAGAGGATCAATAATTATTGGAGAATTGATATATAATATGAATTAAATTTGGGTTTTGATGAATATTAGAGGAAGAACATGAAAACCTAGGGTTTTTACGGATTAGAGGCTTAAATCCATTACTAAATAATTTGTAATGTTTTGATACAAAAAGTTACGTTAGAAATTGTCCATATACATGTGGGAAGGGTTTGGGACAATTAGTTTAGAGTTTGGTTGAAGAAAATTGAATATTAAGGTGCGTTAATGGTGGAAAACGTACCTGCTATAACTGCAGAAAAACGAACCGGTCCGGTCCAGATTAATCGGTTCAGTTCTACCATTAGAAAACGAGTTTCAGGAAAATGAATCACTCCAGACAAAAGGAGTGTGGTACCTTTTGGTCTTTACAGAATCAGTTCAGTTCCCTAAAAGTTAGTATGAAATTTCTTTTTGGGTCGAGTGTTCCTAAATCGATGTTGTGGAAATCTTTAGGACTTTGAAAAAATAATAGTAGAAGATTTACTATATTATGGTAGGCCTGTTATGGAGGTATGAAATAGTCTTATGGAGAGGTTTAAGACAAGACTGAATTCGAGATGAATGACATTGAAATTAATTTAAGATACAGATAAAGAATTTTAATAATTTAATGATGTATGTACCGATCAATATGGTAAGTTAGATTTATCTACCGAATTTAGAAAAGGGATAACTAGGACCCTTAGAGTTGTGTGAACACTCTTATAAATACGATAGTGAGATAAATCGTAAAATAAAATATACGATAAGTATTTAAGAGAAATATACTACGTACCAATCTGAATTACAAGTTGTGTTAATACCTATAGTATAAGTACGTAGGTTGTGTGAATACCTAAAGTGTATTAATAGTATTGGGGTCGATGGGTATCCAGACCAGTACATGTAAATTTGAATTTTGGGTTGATGATTATTCGGACCAAATCGAAAATAAAGAATATTGGGGTCGATAGAAAATTTGGACCAGTATACTTTTGCATAACATTTACATTGGGGTCTAGAGATATCCGGGCCAATGTAAATGATAGGATAATTGGGTTTGATGGTTATTCGGACCAATAATCCTTATAGTATATATTGTATACGAAATATATATACCTTATAGTGTTCTACTAGGTGCAATAGTAGACTTGTAGATGATGTAAATATAGATATACATTTAAAAGATAAGTTAAAAAAAAGAAATTTAATCACAAAGATCGAAAGTTAAAGAGTGATGTCTACTAGAATAAATTAAGTATAGAGACTTAATTATATAATTTAAACATAACATATGTAATTGTTTCATGAGAAATAAATTATATATGGTATGTTAATGAAAAGAATGTACTGTATGGGCGGTACGGGGAACTTAGGCGAATAGATAAGTTCTATTAATACTACAATCTAGTTAGCTTGGATAGTATAGATAGGTGGTCTGAGTATAGAACGTTAGGCATGCACAATAGATGAGAGGTGAGTAAACTCAAGAGAGTGTACGATAACCTAACATGTGTAATAAATAACCTATTTGAAATTTGTGATAATCGCTTCCTAAATATTTTTTAAATGTTTTGTGTACTAACACTTGCTATAAAATATTTTCAAAAACCTTTTAAGTGTCCAGCCACAGGGACGCCACGCGTGACTTCATTACAGGGACTCGGAGCTGTAGCACTGTGGATGCTGACATGATTGATCTGATTAGATAATTCCTCCATTCAGATCTAGTGTAGAATCTCAATTTATATTCTATGTATGGATAAGTTCTCCGTTGTCAGTTTTCAGTTATTTAGTTTTCTTTTATTATGGAGTAATTGGTTTTAGATTTTGGGTCGATGCTTTATTCGGCACACATCTTTGCATTTATATATTGTTATGGTTAGATTCTTTTATATTGTAAATGGTTAATTTAGTTTCAGTATGGTTCTTTTACCTGCTATTAAAGGAAGATAAAAAAAAACTGACATCGGTCTAATTTCACATAGGTGGTTAGTATTTAAAAAGTTTTCAACAGTGATGCTAAGAATGAACCATATGAGAATATTGTTTTAATATAATAAATGCGTGATCAACTGATGTTTAATTAGGTGGGGTGTCACACTTAGGTCCCTAGCACCTCCCCAATTCACTACAAACCCTAGGTCATACTTCTAGTACTGATCTGGAGGCCATTGGGTGCTCTCGAGCCCCGTTTGACTATGATTAACTCCATCGTTAGAGATAAAGCTCAATGACACTTCAAAGGGATCTAAATCCCCTTTCCAACACTCCACCCCGTGCATGAATCGGCATAACGGTTGGGATGAACGAACCATTTTACTACTAAAGTTTGATTTGGAGGCCACCAGACACTCTCGAGCCCCAATTTGACCCCGGTCAACTTCACCATCAAAGAAAAATCTCAATGGATCCTCTAAGGGCAATGAAACCCCTTTACAATGGTCTAATCCATGTATGAATCAACCTTAGGGTACGAAAGAACGATGTATTTTACTACGAAAGGTCACCGGGCGCTTTCTAGCACTATTTTAACCAAAAATTAACCCTTTAAATAGAGAAAATATCTTATAACTTCTAAGTAAATCATATAACCTTCCAATAGTCCTCCCCTTTGCAATTCGGACTTCCGGTTTGGATGAACAAACCATCATCATTTGACGATCTCCTGTCCAATAGACCAATGGGCACTTTCGAGCACCGTTTTACCCAAAGTCAACTCCCAAACTAGGGAGTCCTAAAGGATTCTTAAAGGTATCTGAATTATGTTTTTTATAGTATGCCCCGTGCATGATTTGAAATTATGGATTACGTTTAATGACCATTCTTTTGAATCTACACAAGACTGCCAATTGGCAGTTCCATTTCCCTGCCAATCGATAGTGTATCTTGGGTTACCTTCCGATAAGCAAGGTAAGGACTATGCTGATTGGCAGTGCCCTTACCGTATATAAGGATAGAATGATCTCATTTTGAAAGTAACCCCATATCCATCAATGTCAATGATCTCAGCGACATTCCTCTACAATCAACGAAGTTTTCATATGTGAAATTCCTTTCCACCTCTCATTCCCATCATTCTCATATCCACTTTAGAAAAAATATCCTTCTCTCTCATCCTACATTCATTCCAATTTATCTTTTATTTTAGATCATAGACATTAATACTTCATCATTAATTAGTTATATTGCGCATAATTTATTTTTTATAAAAAACTAAAATAAAGAAAAAGAGGGTTACACCTATAAATTCCGATGGGATTCTTCATTACATTTTCTCAAAACTAAAAATAACTTTTCTACACACACACACACACATATAATAAACCCCATTTTGAATATATGGGATAAAACCCCACCCTTGTACTACATGAGAACTACGTTGACTTTGATGCCTGTATAGGCTACGTAGGCATCTCAGGATAAAACCCGGGGCTTGAGTCATATTTTTATATTTTTAATCTTTTTTTATATTTATACATAGATTATTCATATATATCATACTTCTAATTCATAAATGCATCTTATCAACCATATATTATTGTTTCATTATAAAGATCAGTATCTCGATAAGTGCAGACCTCATATTTTTCAAATTATTATTTTGGGAACATTTCTATGGATGATCACACTCTATCTCTTCCATGATGAGAGTTGAGTGATTTCGATCTCCACTTATATATACACGCACACACACTTCATGGAGAAAATAAGGAAAATAGTAACATAAGACCACGAGAGACCAAATGGGGGGATGGGTACCTAACACTTTCCATTTCGTAAATTAGTCTCCGAACCTCTAAACTATTAGTTTCACAAGCATTAGTTTATCTTTGATGCCGCTCTCTCGAGACAACGACATATTCTTTTGCCTATTTTGTGCAAAATAGATTGGCGACTCTATCTCTTTACATCACCTTAAAACTGATGACGGCCAAAGCACTCCACGATGCAGCGAGGGGAGCAGGACCTTTGTCTCTCCCTCTTTTCTTCCTAGAAAGCGCACCAGGGCAAGAAGAAGGAAGATCTCAGGGATGGCCACAATGATGACTCCATTGAGGACTGAAATAAGAGGGATAGACTCTATTTGCATTGGTGTTATCATTACCTACTTGTGTGTATACACCTACTTGTCTGTTCCCTTTTTTCTCCTTTATTACTTCTTGTATATATTTACCTCATGCTTATAGCACCTTTCACTCACTTTTCACTTCACACACTTATAAATAATGTCCATGTACACCTCATATTACTTACACTTATATATAAGTTCACTTGTACTCAAATGCTTCACACACCACTCAGAATATTCATGATTAGGTGTCATTAGCACACACCTTCACTTATCAGACTTGTATATATCCATGCCCATTCACACTTACCACACACCACTTGTAGTTGATCCATGCTTAGGTTCACTACCACACACTCACTTATAAATATTCACACATCACACAATCTCTCATATCCATTCATAGTATAATTTTCATGCTAGATTTACTTTTCATAATACTTGTATATGCTTCCTCATTAGTATAGTACTCATGCTAAATAAAATATGCTCTCCATAATATACTAATAAAAAATTATGCATTTTTCACACTACATCACCAAGAGTGTGGATATTGACCAAAATTTTGTCCCGTACAGGGGGGGGGGGAGTCACTTTATGATGGGTGTTGGTCCGACAGGCCAGAGTTAGCTTACTCACCTTCCATTGGCCAAGTACCTTCAACATATATCAAATGGTTCCACCCGCATCGTACCGCTTGATCGAAGTCATGACGAGAGGTATATAGGAGGGGACTCATTCATGTATGTTGAGTATATCGAATTCTTTCTCACTCGTACTATACCTATGAGGTATATAGTAAGGCAATTCAAGTACACTCAGGTACATCAAATAGCTTTTCCACATATACTGATTACCCTCAAAAGCAAGACGTATATGTTGGAAGTCATGTCAAAGGGGGATACCATTCCACTAACCCAACAGTTGCATAGCCTCATATAGGCGAGGCGTCAAACTTAGGGCACTCATATTTAGTTTTTCGGTTACTACTCGAAACTCTGTAGAAATGTCGGTTCAGTATGCCTCCCAAATTTTTGTACAATTTCTTCTTCTTTCCAAAATGGGACCCTTTCCACGAGCCTGACAACAAGTCGAACCATGTTTTACATATTTTTCAAACCCAATTTTGCCAGGATCGGGTCTCGTATGGCATTTAGGTAAACCTAATACAAGTGAAATAATAATAATAATAATAATAATAATAATAATAATGATGATGATAATAATAATAATAATAATAATATAATAATAATAATAATAATCATGTTGAGACGCTTCTCTCATTTTTCCTCTAGTTTTATAAAAATACCAAAAAAATATTTTTCCTCCTCTTTTATCACAATGTCAAAAACATTTTGTCTTCCTCTTTCAAAAAAAATGTCAAAAACATTTTCCTCTTTTCCTATAAAATAATTCTTCCTTTTCTCGTTCAAAAATAAATTTGAATCATTTTTCCTTCTCAGGTCGATCGCATACCTAACCCTTAGCCTGGATCCCAATTGGATTTGTTCTTCTGTATAACCACCCCGAAGCACCAATAGTTATCCAGCTACTTCCTTTGAGTCCAGAATCCACCTTCACCAACTTTCCATGGAGAATGCAGACCAAGTACCCAATGTGCATCCTAATTTTATGATGGTTCTAGTCCAACTCATCGTCAAGATTCACAACCTTCAAATCGAGGTTCATGAGATATAGTGAAATCGGGTCCCAATTCTCTAAGAACATGAGGTCCTCTTCCTTCGCGCTATGGGTCCACCCGCACCTAAGCCTATTTGGGTCCCAAAAGAGTATCAGCACGCTCGACATGCCTCCTACTAATAGAAAACCACCAGCTCAGCTCCCTATGTCAAATTTTGCCCAGTAAGGGGCTAACCTTACAGTCCCTGTTGATCCAAAAGTAAAAGAGTTAAATAAGTTTAAGGAGGATCGTAAGCTGTTGGCTAAGAAATTTGACCAGGTTTGAATCTCAAGGAATGATATGGATTACACCCACAGGTCTCCCAACCCTAAAGCAAGGCTGTCGAAAAAATTCAAGATACCCAGCATTGAGAAATTCAGGGGTAGTGGGCCCCTATTATTTATCATTGAAGCTATCACTGAGCCATAACTCTCCTAAGTGCCCCCAAAGAAATAACGGCCCAAATGTCCTAACAGACTTTGAAGGACAACTCTCTAAGTTAGTTCCAATCCCTCGAGGAATCCATAATTCACAGTTGGGAGGATGTTGCCAGGGAATTCATGTCGCAGTATAAATACAACGAGGAGCTGGAGGTTACACGTCGTGATTTAGAATTTCTCAAGAAGAATCCCAAAAAAACTGTCAATAATTTCATAGCAAGGTGGAGGGAGAAAGTGACCACCATGACCAACTAGCATTACCCACATTTTTTAGCCCTCTGGGAAGTAGGAGTGGATATTGAAAAAAGACTTGCCAAGATAGAAGCTTACCTAAAGAAAATATCCAGACAGTTTACTCTAAGAAAATATGAGAAGCTTAATATAGTCTCGACCATCAATATCATCTCACAACCTGCTACCTCTTGGGCGCCAAAAATTCATGACGACCCAATCAGAAATGAATACATAGAGCTTCATGCTACCTTTTCCAAAGTCTACCAAGCCCTATTGAACTGAAATATCATCAATCCATTGGACCCCTATTCATTACCAAACCCACTTCCTAAAAATTTCAAACTCGATGCACATTATGATTTCCATCAAAATGTCGATCATACAACTGATCAGTGTTTCCATCTTTGGAATGAAATTTTAGGTTTGATTGATCGGGGTGTCATCGGCCCACTACCCAATCCTAAACTAAATATCACTGACAATCCACTCCCAAATCATGGAAATGCTATATTCCTAAAAAATGACCCAGAATTCGACCCATCTACCTAGATTGTATGCAGTAAATCACCCATTATACACGTATTTTCACCCAAACCCCTTAAAGTTTGCCCATATTGTCTCCTACACCCTACCTATTTTACTGACCAGGCTCTGTCACTTCTTATAATAGAATGTATTATCATTCGTACCCGGTCCGAAAGGAATGATATGGAATTGCCACCAGTACTAAATCAACTTCTAGAGTTCGGGTTGAAATTTCCCTCTGAAGTGACCATTTAGTGCCAGAAGTTCATCACATTATTCATGGAAGCCCAAAAGTGGGCTTGAGAGTCAAACAATTGGGTGGTACCCATTGACGAAGTTAGTTTCTATGATGTAATTCAGATCATGGTAGGCTTATTCCATAAAACCAATGAGACTTATTACATATCCGAGTTACTCGATGCCTTAAATCTACAAGGGCAATTGGTCCCTTCACTTATGCATCTCCCCATTAAGTGGGTGGATCTATATAAAAAAAGTCATTGAGGTTATGGAATGCATTAACTTCTCATGGAAGGATGACATTATTACCATAGGATGGGGGATTGAATTTGACAACTCATACGAGGAATCGAGTCAAGAAATGATCAGTCTAATATTTGACTTGCAGGGCTGACACTCTGCATGATCCACTTATACACTACATCATCGGATCCATCCATCCTAATCAAGACTACGGATGCACCCCTCCTCAACTGGACTGCTATACTAGTTCCTCCCATTGAAATGCAACACAACCCAGATGTTTATCCTATATCTTCCTCCTTTTTTGTACCTCCCTCTTCTAATAATAATGTAATCGAGACCTCCTTTCACGAGGTTCTCAATGCTATTTTTTTAGAATAAACTAAACGAAGATTTTGAGTATCGTCTTCACCTTACATTAATTGCCTTGATTCTAATCAAACTCTTGATGATGATGATTTTGCAAATGAAAATTTCACTTAATAAAATTAATAACAAATAACAAATAACAAATTCGCAATCAAATTAATGAAGATAAAATTGTTGTTTTCAATCTCGATTCTGGTAGTCAACTGTTCGAGATTATGATAGGGTCCAACCTTGATGAGAATGAGAGCGTGCAAATCGAAGAACTATTAAAGGACTTTGTGGACGTCTTCGCATGGTCTTACGATGACATGCCCAACGTCGATCCTAAAATAGCTGAACACGAGGTTCAAACTCTCCCAGAATGTAAACCGGTCAAACAAAAACCATAAAAGGTTCGCACCTAATGGTTGCTCAAGGTTAAAAAAGAGGTGGTGAAATAGTTGAATGATCCGTGTGATCGAATATCTCACATGGTTAGCCAACAGTTTACCCGTGCCAAAATAATGAGGAAAATTCTGCATGTGCATTAATTATTGAGATTTGAACAAAGCCTCTCTGAAAGTCAATTACCTGCTCCCCAATATCGACGTTATTGTGGTTAATATAGACAATCACTCTCTCAAGTCGTTCATTGATGGTCTTTTCGAATACAATCAGATCAAGACTCACCCTCATCATTAAGAAAAAAATGCATTCATCACCCCATGGGGAATCTTCAGTTACACATTTATGCCATTCAGTCTCAAAAACATTGAGGCTACCTACCAATGGGCTTCCGTAACCATCTTGCATGATCTGGTACATAAAGAAGTTGAGATCTACTTGAATAATATGATCATCAAGTCTAAGACTCGAGAAGGTCATGTTCCCAATCTCCGAAAGTTCTTCCAACGAATGCGATGATACTAATGCGACTTAACCCATAGAAATGTGTTTCTGGCATTACTAAAGGAAAATTTTGGGATTCATAGTTAGCGAGAAGGGGATTGAAGTAAATCCTTCCAAATTAAAAACCATACTCGTAATTCCACCATCGCGAATAGACAAGGAAGGTCAAGGATTCTTAGGAAAAGTACTGTATATCGGTCGGTTCATCAACAAGTTGAGTTCCATTTATGAACCCATCTTCAAACTCGTTCAAACAGATACCACTAATGTCTGGAATAAAGCCTATCAAGAATCCTTTGACAGAATCAAGAAATATCTTACCCAACCACTGGTACTCATGCCACCACATCGTGGTCTTCCCCTACTCCTATACTTGACTGTAACAGACACCACAGCTGGGGATCTTCTAACCCAATACATTGAAGAATCCTATAAAGAGAGGGCCATATATTACGCTAGTGGAAAATTGGTTGGGTATTCAGTCAACTACACTACCTTGGAGAAAGCATGTATCTCCCATGTCTGGGTCACTCAAATATTATGACACTACATGCTCATTTTTCCCATTAGACTTGTAAAAACTTGATATTTTGTACGTAACGTAGAAAGCCATGAAAGGGAGATCCATCTCTGACTACCTTCCTAACTTCCCATGGAAGAAGCTGACATTTGGATCTCCAAGTTCCCTGATGAAATTATCCTTTCCACCCCTCAGGAAAACCTCCGGTGGCAAATGTTCTTTGATGGCATTGCTAATAAAAAAGGATACGGCATTGATATACTCCCGATTGCCCCTAATGACTCTCACACTCCCATTACCATCAAGTTAGATTTTCCTTGCACCAATAACTTGACCGAATACGAATCTTGCAACGTAGGCCTCAATGTCTCTCTTAATAAGGGAATCCAATGCTTAGATGTCTACAGGGATTCTTCCCTCATCATCGTCCAGGTCCTTAGAAGATAAAAAATGAAAAGCTTGTTCCCTTCCATGCCACCCTAGATGAGATGGCCTCCCAATTTCGAGATATCACCTTCCACTACTTATCTCGAGAAAGGAATAGCTTGATCGATGTCCATAATACTCTTTCTTTCATAGTCAACATGCTCGAGGGAATACGATGGACCTTTTCCTAATCCAAAAATAAGCTAAACTGACCCACTGCTACCATATTCAAATCATTTTGGAAGAGGATCCTGATATGATCGAGTGCTGGTACTGTGACATTTTGCGCCTCAAGAACGATAGGTACATTCAATATGACAACAAGAAAGACCAAGAAACCCTCCGCAAACTAGTTTCCCAGCACATTGTCTGTGATAAATCACTATTTAAGAAAAACTTCGATGGAACCCACTTACACTACATCGCAGGGGATGATAATGAAGAGATGATGCAAAAAATCCACAACGGGATATGCGGACACATGAATGGACATATATTCGCCAAGAAAAGTATTAGATAGGGCTATTATTGGACTACTATGGTTTAGGATTGCACCACCTATGTCTGGAGATGCCTAAAATGCAAACAATTTTTTAATCTCCAACACTTACCAATTATATAACATGACTTCTCCCTGGCACTGATATCATAGGGAAAGTCACACCCAAAGCTTCCAATGGACATGAGTTCATCATGGTTGGCATTGATTACTTCACTAAATGGGTCAAAGATGAGTCATACGCATTGCTGAATGCTAAAAAGGTAGCCAAGTTCATCCAGAATAATATTATCTGTCGATACGGGGTCCCACACAATCTTGCATTAGACAACGAGTTAAATTTTAGGGTAAAAGTCACATAATTTGTTGATGAGCATAGGATTCAGAGACACAAATCTTCTACCTACCGACCGCAAGACAACGGTGCAGTTGAAGATGCTAATAAGAACCTCAAAGAAATCATCATCAAGATGATTGAGATTTATCAGAATTGGGTCGACCGGATCCCTTACACCCTATGGGCTACCGCACTTCATTCCAAGCATCTACTAGGGCTACCCCTTGCTCTTTGGTATACGGAATGGAAGCGGTATTACCCATTGAACTTGAAATACCTTCACTACACGTTATTATTGAAAGTAAAGTCAGCGAAGAAGACTTTCATCAGAGCCGTCTTAACGAGTTATCGCTCTTAGACGAAAGGAGGCTAAAGTCTCTGTATCATATATATGAGTACCATCACCGGATAACGCAATCTTTCAGTAAGAGAGTTAAGGATCGTAATATCGGTGAAGGATATTTAGCTCTCAAATAAATTATGGAACCCGTCTGGGACTCCAAAAGGAAACTCAAGCCAAATTGGAGATTCCCCTACATCGTGAAGAAGATCATGTCTGGTGGCGTTGTTATGCTTACTGACCTTGACAGAGAATATATGGTTCGTCCAGTCAACTTGGACTGTCTCAAGAAATTCTACCCGTAATTGGAAATCTCGGTACGCTACGACTCCACTCATCCCCCTTCTATTCAAAGAAAAAAAAATTCACTTTCCTCTACTTTGAACTACGTGGGGCCTGAGCCTCTAAAACAACCTTTTTTGTTTGAAATCTAAAAAATTTTTAAAAACTCCAGAGGTATGTAGGCAGCTCATATACTTTATATGGGAATGGTCCCCATTTTTTCACATAGTGCTTTTCATTTCCTACCTCCGAGAACAATAGTTCATTTTATCATTTCCATGAACAAAATGATTATGTATGTCTTAGCGATTGGTATAGATAATTCAAATGTGAAACTCATAAAATGGCACAACAATATAATTAAAATCCTTTTTATTACATTATGGGAAAATTCAGTCCGACTATAGGAAATATCAGCGTAGGGAGTCAAACAATTACCCTCACCAACCAAACTATTCTAAAAACAAATCAAACCAAGATACTCCTAAAAAACTAACCAAACCTTCCCAAATTTAATCCCATGACCAAAACAACCATTATAAAATCTTTAAAAAGAATCACCAGCTTCATAAAAGACCCTAACCGCATATACCAGAAGATCCAGCCCCATTATCACCATCTACTCCTTGAGGCCCCTAAACTCCCCCAGCCTGGATGGTATGCTAAAGACGCTCCATGGAATGAGAAGACCAGACCATCCTAGAGAATATTACTACACCCCCTACATAGTGTCAAACATGACAAACCATCTTGGCCGGTTCTCCTCTGCCAAGATCTTAGACACTACCCTCTTATACAACCATTTCATGTAGTCTCCAAAAAGATGCCAAACCCTGCCAACATATTAGGAAGGATGGGTTGACGGATAGTGACCTCCCACAAAGAGACCAACCACATACGCATGACTTCAATCAAATTATCTACATAAAAGAAATTCGGGATACAGGAAGGCACAATCTGCTCCAATCCGACATGACGTAGGAGCCGTCAGGGGAAATAGAAAGAGCTCTGCCAGAGGAAAACTCGCCAAACATATCGGTATTCCCCCAGTTCAGAATGGGCTATAATTGCCCTCACCAGGGAACTAACTAGAACAGACATCGAGCTCTGTGATCCACAAACTAGTATACCCAGTTCTCTATAGTTGGGCCAAAGATGATGAAATAGTGGGTGAAAAAATTCGACACAGCTGCTAAGGGATATTCAAGGGGGATTGCCAAATGGAGTCTCACAAATAGCCACATGAATAGCATAACCGGGCTACCTTTCAAAAAATTAGAACGGCCTTCTAGCCAAGCATCTAGACTGTTCAAGGTCTCTACTAGTATCAACACTGTAGGATTACGATGATATGACATCCACACAGTAATGGCAACAGGTTGAGGGTCCATCATCAGGTCCCCAGTCACTAGAAGTAGCTTCAAAGTTAAGTCAAGGGAAACAGCTCCAGCATATCCCACATCATTGACATTATGGAGACGTACAAAATATAGTACAACAGAGAGGGATATTATTCCTCCCGTGACTAATTATCGAGTCGTCGAATGAGAAATATATAGAAGTGCTTCTAACATCTCCTGAGGAGTTCGAGAGAATTCAGGCATGGCAGCTGCCACACGTGGAATTAACCCCAACATAGCAGAAAATTCCAAATAGGTTGGGCAAACCTCATCCAAGCGAAAACGAAAAACCTGATCCTCGGGGTACTAAAATTGTGTTCCTTCCGTCAGCATGTTCCAGTCAATGGGTCGATTTCTCCACAAAGAGACCCGACGTAAGTTAAAGGTGTCAAAGTGTACATTGTACAAACACATAGCCTCTAAATTCTCAAGATAAGAGGAAAATTACGCACTTATGGGAAGGTCCATTTTAGATATAATAAGACAAAAGGCATGAAATAAGTAAGAGAAAGAAAATGTGAATTAGTGAAGAAAACTTAACACCTTACCCTCCTTTTAAACTTGAAAATTTTGGCTAAAGACAAGGAGGCTACAAAATTCGAATAAAACACTACCCCCATCAAGCACTAGTAGTTGAAGAAAGTAGAATCAAAGATTTGGGGTGATTTGATTGGATTGACTTGCCGATAGGAAGGACAAGGGGCATACCGATCGGCATCCCCCTATTTTTAAAAAATTCCGTCCTTCCTTTTTTGTCAAAATCAAAAACACAATAATAATAATCTTTATTCCAAAGAATTCAGGATTTTTCTCCCTATATTTTCATTTATTCGGTTTTAAAATAAATTTTCTCTTGAGTAATTCTAATCTTTTTTATAGTCTCAGCAAAAAATGTAAATTTATATATTGCCATTCATTTCATATATATATATAGAATCATTACATTTTTGCAATAAAAAGAAGAAGAAAAATAATGGGACTCAGCCCAAAACCCAAAACTCTCTCTTTTTCTCTCTCAATGATCCCCATCCCTGCTATGCGCATGCTTCCCCATGCAATGAGCTGAGGAGTCTCTGTTACCTAATCCAGATACCTCCTCAAAAGAAGCAGATGGCACAAGATAGGAAGGAACCAGAATCAAATCTCAAATATGAGCTATCGCAGATGCCACCCAGTCTCAGATGTCCCTCAGTTAGTTAGTCCACACCAGACATGCTGTCAGGAAAATAAAAAGCCAAGTCAGTCAGTCTGAAGAAAAAGACAAATCAAAACGACAAAGGATAAAGAAATGAATGGATTTACCTATGGTTGAAGGATAACCTCTGTCAGCCCCAACACCGTTGGGTCCATCGCATTAGGGGGATGATTCATACTCAATGATCGCCCTCCATCCAGTTGGATATTGTAGGAAGGATAATCAAGGTAGAGAAATGGAACCTCCGATGTCACTATTGCCGTTGACGTCAACGCACCATCCTTATTATGGGCAAACCCCATCAGCCGACTCGTACCCCTGTTTGAAGCCATAGGTAGCGGAGGCATATTCACCATGTCGTAGATGCATGATGACATCAACCAACTCATCACAAAGTTAAGATTATAGTAATTTCCCACCATGTACGTATACGGTGAGTAGGGCTCACCAATCATCATAACCACCCTAGACTCCTCCAACATCTCTCGAACCCGCCTCATATATCTCGGGGGAATTATCAATGTGACTGCCACCTTATCCTCCATAATCTTCTATACTACTCTCTCTCCCAGATACCAGGAGTAGCCAAACTCGTGCGCTAGCAGCCGACACATCTATGCATTCATCCTGGTCACCCTTGTGTGCTGAATGGCCATCTCTCAAGGATAGAGGGTCACCTGCATCTTTCCAAAATAAAGTCAATAATCGCACAAATAAAGAGAATGCCAAAGAAGTGATTTAAAATATAAAAAAGAAATAACATAGTCTCTCATCAAGATATTCAAGACCTGGCGTATTACCGATAAGGAGAGAGACTGATTCGGCTACTGGTTGGACTTTTACCATTAGTAAATTTAACAGAAGTTCTCCACCTACTTATCACGTAAACCAATAAAACAGGCATTAAACCCGATCACCTCGTAGAACCACGTCTGCAAAAGGACAAGAGTTAACAGTCAGAAGAATTCAAAAAGTAAATGAAAGAAAATGCATAAAGGAAAAATACAAAAAGTAAATTACCTCCAGAAGATACGTGGCTCTAGTAAAAGTCTACCGACAGCACTAACTCAAAGCATCCAAAGAAAAATAAAGGGTCGCAAAAGTCAAGCTTCCCCAATCAAAGAGAGGGATATTCAAAAATACCCTTAAATATGGTAAAAACCATAAGTGGATGACATTGCCACTCAATGCCACCAAAAACCCACCCAGCAGTAGAAGAATAAATAAACGATCCATCTACCGCACCTACAATCTGTTAATCTTGTCAATCTCCCGACCCAATGCCACATCCACCGATGTCGGTGTCACCCTCAGAGACTGGTCCACCTCTATCTGCGTACCCTCAAAGTCTATCCCTAGCACCTACTAGATGTCAGTGAGAATCATCATCTCCCCAAATCCCAAGTGTATAGTGTGGGTAGTGTCCCACCACCTCTCCCCCCTATCTCATAAAATGATCGTAGGGTGCGGCATCTCATCCAACGCAGATGCAAATGGCGAAAACTTATGGAAGAGACTACCCATCGCACCACCACAAGAAGGTGATCCCACGTATCCCTAAATCCAGTCATCCGCATAGTAGTAATGTCAGTCTTTCAAAACAAAAGAGAAACCTTTCATCATAATTAAGAGAAACAAGAAAATCCAAAAATAAGGGAAATAAGGCCAAAAGTCATGTGATACGTACATAACCATTAGATTATCGATGGTTCGAAGGCTCACGCGAAAAATCCTAATCATCAGTATTAGGCTCGAACAAATCAAAAGTGTTCTTGTCACCCAATCATTAATGCACAACCATGGCATGTGGGTCTCACTACTTAAGAAATGTGCCATTTTTTAGTCTTGAATGAGGAAAGAATGCAGGAGAAGATTATAGAAGAGAGAACCAGAAGATAGGAAAGCTAGAAGTTGTGAAAAATGAAGAGATTTCACCCTATTTTTATAGGAGGCTAAGGGGTATGCAGATCAGCAGTCCCCTAACACCCACCGATCGGCACTTTCCCTTCCCCTTCCCAAGGTATCCCAGAAGACCGTGCCACTGCTGGTTGTCAACCCCTACAACATGCCGATTAGCAACCCCCTGAAATTTCGTACAAAAAATCCTAGAAAATGCCAGAATATTCCCAAAATTTTCCTTGAAAATCCCTAAAATTGCCAAATAAATATTGGAATATCTCTTCTCTAAGAAAATCATTTTTCAAGATTCCAAATTCCCAGCAGGATTAATACCACATATTACATCTTAAACCCTAAAAAACATCAAGCCTGCAAAGCCCACTACAATTTTCCAATAGAACCCAAAAAAACTCATACTCACCAAAAATACAATGCCTCCCCAGCAGAGCTACGTAATGTCCTACCCATTTTCCAGTAAAAATTCCCAAATTAAACTCTTTCCCAAATAATTCCAAGATATCTAGGAGTCCTAACCGGATATCCCTCCCCAAAAACACATTCCCCAACGAAATCACAAAACCTCAAGTTATCAACTGTTTCCCCAAGTGTAATTTCCAGGATAAGATTTTCAACTCTTTTTAAAGGACATAATACCCAGAGAGATGTCACTTCCACAGTATAGTCACCAGAAAAGGAAAATTTAAAATTCCCCAAGAAAGATATTCCCCTTGCTCCCTACTTAAGGTCCTCATAATTGACCTCGACCCTCAGAATTAGTCTCTCTTACTTAAAGTCCTCATAATAGGTTGCTCCTACTTAAGATCCTCAAAATTGACCTAGACCCTCAAAAAATTTCTCTCCAAACTAAGGTCCTCAGAATTGACCTCGACTCTCAGAATTGGTCGCTCCCACTTTAAGTCCTCAAAATTTACCTCCACCCTCAGAATTGGTTACTCTCTACTTAAGGTCCTCATAATTGACCTAAGCCCTCAGTGTTGGTTGTTCCCACCCTAGGTACACGAAATTGACCTAGACCCATATAATCAACTATCCTCAACATTACCTTAGGTGCTCAGAATTGACCCCAACCCTCTGAATCGATCATCCTCATAACTCTGGTCTGCAGAATTGACCTCTTTCCTAAAATATCATGTGATGTTTATTCGATATATTTCGCTTGTTCCAAACTCACCCTTCTATGGGATCTGTAGACACCACATTCTAAGACCCCTCCTAAGTATCTCCTTAGGTCCCTAGCACCTCCTCAATTCACTAGAAACCCTACGTCATATTTCGAGTACCGATCTAAACGCCATCGGACGCTCCTTGGTCCCGTTTAACTTTGGTCGACTACATCGTCAGAGAAAAAGATCAATTAATCTTTGAAGCGCTATGAATCCCCTTTCCAACGGTCTGCCCCAGGCGCAAATCAGCATAACAGTTCAGACGAACGAATTGTTTCACTACTAAAAATCGATTAGATGTCCACTAGGTGCTTCTGGGACCAATTTGATCCCAATCAACTTCACCATCAGAAAGAAAGCTCAATGTATCCTCAAATGGAAATAAAATCGCTTTTTAATGGTCTTCCCTATGTGAGAATGAGCCTTACGGTACGGACGAATGATCTGTTTTACATCGAAAGGTCACCGGGAGCTTCCTGTCCCGTTTGACCAAAAGTCAACCATCTAAATCGAGCAAAGCTCTTTGGAACGTCGAATTACCTCACATAACCTTTCAAACAGTCTTTCTGGTGCGCACTTCAGACTTAAGATTTGGACGAACGATCCATCGTCGTTCGACAATCTTCTGTCCAAAGAATCGATGGGATCTTCCGAGCACCGTTTGACCCAAAGCCAACTACCAAACATGAGAGATACCTAAAGGGTTCTTAAAGGTCTCTAAATTATCTTTCTAACGTATGACCTATGCATGATTTGGAATTATAAATTGTGATTTACAACCATTTTTCTGGAAAATTTGCACGAGGCTACCAATTGATAGGTCCATTTCCCTGCCTATTGATAGTGTGTCTTGGGTTACCTACCAATAAGCAGGGTGAGGACTATGTTGATCGGAAACCCCCTTACCCTATATATGGAGAGCATGATCTCACTTCGAAAGGAACCCCAAATCTATCAATATTAGTGATCTCAACAACATTCTTCTACAATAAGTGAAGTTTTCTTATGTTAAATTACTTTCCACCTTTCATTCCCATCATTCTCATATCCAATTTACCAAAAATATCCTTATCTTTCATCCTAAATTCATCCCAACTTGCAAGGAAGCTCATAAAAATTAATATCGCATCCTTCATTATTTATATTGCACTTAATGTTTTCTATAAAAAAACAAAAAAAGAAAAAGAGGGTTACACCTATAAATTTCGTCGAGACTCTTCATCACATTTTCTGAAAACTAAAATATCTTTTCTACACACACACATATAATAAACTCCAGTTTGTCCTTGTGCCACATGCGAACTATGTGGACTTTGATGCTTTAATAGGTGATGTAGGCATCTCGAGCTAAAACTCGGGACTCGAGTCCTATTTTCATATTTCTTTTCTATTTTAACCAGAGATTATTCATACAAATCATACGTGTTATTCATATTTGCGTCTTATTGATCATATATTATCGTTTCATCATGATAATCAATATCTACATAAGCGCAAAGATCAAATTTTTCTAATTATTATTTTGGGAACATTCCTATGGATGACCACACTCCATATCTTCTGTGATGAGAGTTGAGAGATTTCGATCTCCACTTTTATATACAATCACACATGCTTCACGGAGAAATTAAGAAAAATAGTAACATAAGCCCATAAAATACCAAAATGGTGGGATGGGTGCCTAACACCTTCCCATTCCGTAACTTACCCCCGAACCTCTGAACTATTAGTTTTGCAAGCATCAGTTTGTCTTTAATGTTAGTCTCTCATGGCAGCGACATGTTAATTTCCTGTTTTGTGCAAAATAAGCTATCAAATCTATCTCTTTACATCACCCCTACACCGACAATGGCCGAAGCACCCCACGATGTATCAAGAGGCATGGAATCGTGATATCTTCCTCTCCCCCCCCCCCCCCCCTTCAAAAGTGCCCCAGTGCAAGAGGGAGGAAGATATCGGGTATGGCCACACACTCAAATAAGTTCAAGAAGTTCTAAATGACCTCAAATTTTACCAAAATGAGATTTATCCTCTAGTGACAAGATAAGGTAAATTTATTGAACAAATAAGCACAATGCACACAAGCATAGAATGTTAATGATTCTACCCATCAATAGAGTTGTCACCAAATAAGTATAACTAAGATTAATTGTGCAAACCCATTGATCTTTAACTAGAAAACCCATTGACCTTTAACTAGACACCCTCAAAAGCTAAACATATATAATATTTTCTTTTCTTTTCTCAATTCTTTTAAAGATATAACTTTTGATAGATCACACAAACTAAACTATGTTGGCCTTTTGGAAATTTTTCTATTTTTATTGTCTTTAATCTTTATTAGGCTCTTGTCAGCAGTGGCTTTCTTGAAAAGGATATTTTCCCCTTTCGTAGACCTTTCCTGTGGCCCCTTATATTTTTTCAATACTAATCAAAATCCCTCACAAAAAATGGTTTTTACATGCACAAATTCCTTCTTATCACAAAAACATGTAAATGTCAAAAATTCATGTGAGAACATCTCACAAAGCTCAAATATAGTGAAGTCAATGTTGAAAAAGCTTATGCAAGTGTGTGCGAATGCATATACATAGTTGAATCCATTTAGCCAATCAAGTTGGAAACAATTCCATAAAAATATGATTAAGAACAATTTAAGTGTCTACAATCATAACCAAATGTCCTAGCCACATGGAAATTACAGACTTAATTGGATTCAAAGCACCAATATACCACACTAAATCTGTAAAATCAAAATACACAAAAAAAAAATCGTTTTGATTTGCTAAAATGTTTTAAAAGAAAATACCAAATTTTAATTTTTGAAAACAAACTCTAACTCAAAAGATAAACAAAACAATCATGAAGTACAAACTAGATACTGATGTCATAACACTAGAAAACAATCATGAAGTACAAAATAGAGTATGTCAAACACTGCTAACACAATCAATAATTAGATATAGCGTGGCAGGTATCATGTGCAAGCAAATGAGAATCAAGTAGTCGAACATTTAGCGCCTCTAAAAAAGATTTTCTCACCCAAATAGATGTATACTTAATGCATCAGGTTTCGGGAACCAAAGGGACCCTAGACTTCAACTTCCTAGGACTTGTTCCAAGATCATAACAAAAATTCCCAAAGGTGACCTTTCCTATCACAATGTGAACATGTGTAAATGCGAGTAATATTACCTATGAGTTGACCTTTTTTAACATCCTTGGATGTTTGTTTCCCTCTAAAATAAACAATGGTCTTGGCTTTGGCGACAAAAGCATTATAATCATGAGAGCCAGTACCATCACTACCAACACTACTCGAGTCTTTTAAATTATCTTTCAACCTCAAAATCTTAAACTCGAGTAAATAATTAGACTCCTCAAGTTTTAGGGACTCCTTCTTTAAATTTTCAATCAATCCTACAAGGTTTTCTTTCTCTCTCTTAATGTAAGTCAATTGATCCGAGAGAGTCTTCTCATGTGCCCTCAAATCTAAAATCAATTTATCATTATCCTCATTGGCACATACACAAACCCTAGAAATTTTAGAGTCTTATAATTCTTTTATTAAAAATTGAACACTATCATCACTTTCTTTATTGGTAGTTCTAAATTTTTAAAATCACGATCCACGTCCACACTCTTATCACAAAAGAAATCTCTTTGAGTTTGAACAGTATGCAAAAGTTCCAATACGTCTTTAAAACGAACATTTTTTCCATAATTTTAATTCTTTTAGCAAACTTCGAATTCAAATGATTTAATTTTTCATCACGGTTATAAATCTCATTAAAATCCTCTCGAATATCAAACTTTTCACCACTAAACACATCCGATAACTTATCATTACGGGAATCCATCGAGAAGGAAAAATCCAAGAGAGAATGATAAATAACCACACTAAACATCACTAAAACACGGATCTAGACGATATACTAGTGTAACCAACTCTCATACAACTTGTTAGAGTGGATCATCTGATACCACTTTCCTAGCACCTGAACACGACCGACAAGGATGGCTATAATAAAAAAATTATATTTTTGTAATTTTACAATTTAAATCCCAATGCACAAAAATTCAATTTTAGTAAAATTTTAAACTTTGATTAAATTAGGTGTGCATGCAAACATGTGTTCTAAATATATAATTGCAATTATCAAACCAAACACACAAAGATGAGAGAAATTCCCTTTAAAGGGAAAATTTTTTAATCAACACTTTAAAATATTTTACAAGACTATCGATTTACAGAGTACTTAGACCGACTGGATATAACGTGAAGTTTCTTCAAAACCTTCTAAAGAAAATAGCTCAGTACAGAGTCGTCCACAGGTAGCGGTTTACCCTCGATATCCACTAATTAGCCTTCTTTATTCTTCTTCATCCGTGATCAGTAGTGTCGTAAAATTAGCCGTAAATAATCCTCTCCACAAGGTGTATGCAAGATACATAAACTTTCTAGGGTTTCAAAAGGATTCAAAAAATATTTGTGGATGCAAAGTTTGTGAATGAAAATGTATTTGGAAGACACAAATTACGAAAAATTTTGCAACATATATGCAGGAATTGATTTTTCAAAAGTCTTATGAAAAAGGGAATCAAAATAGGTATTTATAGTCCTGACACAAATTTCTAGGCGGTGGATTGTTAGAATGAAAATGATGGTCATTCGAACGAGGATGCCAGTTTGTTCGAATGAGAAAAGCAGTTCATTCAAACAAAAATGACATTTTATTCGATGTCTACATCTAACGAGCTTCTACGAGAATTCAATGTAAAGTAATCCAACCTCATTAGATGTTTGTTCAAAGTAAATATCTAATTAACTTCAAATGGCAATTTCGTTCGAACAAAATTCCAACTCATTTGAACGAGGCCAAAAAAAATTATTTTTAAATCTTAAAAAATCTAGCCTCGATTATTTATATAAAAAAATGCATCCCAAATATAAATATGAATAATTAATAACTCCTAAAATTTTTATAACTTCATTATGTGTAGAGGAGTCTTGAACTTTGAGATGTTGGAGTTCGGTTCGACGTGTTGGTGCGTGATGATTTGTAACAGAATACGCAAAATATTTTAAAGTGAAAATATATACAAATAGAAATCCTAAGTTAAAATATGTACGCTTACAATGTTGGAGATAAGGTGAATTGGGTTCTGGCGAGGTACCTTTGGAGTGACCTTTCGGGGCTTTTTAACCTCAATACTAATTACAGGATAGGGTAGGCGATGTTTCTTGGGTTGGACCCTTCTTACCTTAGGGGAGGATTTAGGATCTTTAATGAATTCCTCAACAAGGTTGGTGTGGAAAGGTTCCTCAAAGAGGGATTCCAGCAAGCACTAGTGATTTTCTCATTCCACTGATAGTCTTATGCGTTTCACTAAGTGTGTTCTAACTCTCGACCTAAAGTGGTGTTTCAGATGGGGAACTTGTGGGTTTTGGAACATAGAGGTAGAGATTGAGTTTGGGGATGCTTATCAATCACTCTTTTCTCTATAGTGGTGTCTTGGCTGTCCTAGGTGGTGTATTAATCATAGAAGCATTTTGACGAGGTCAAATCGACAAAGCTCAACATAACTAACAGGAATGTCTCATCGAGAAATAATGTGAGTAGTATACATTAAGGTTCCATCTATGAGGTTTTTATGTCCTCTACGGTGACCCATGATACATTTAGTTCTCCATGATCGACTGTGTGGATTTTCCCAAAATTCACTAAGATGCTAGGCCTAATTAAACACTAGGTGATCAATCCTTCATCCAATTAAAACAGGAGTATCATCTAGTTCAACCATAGCATCACTGTCGAAAAACTTTTTTTAAAATTTAACTAACCACCTAGTATTCAAAAAGCTTATGCCAAGTTTTATCTTTTTATTAAACAAAAACACAAGTGAAATAATCACCATAACCAAACCATCCACGTAGTAAAATAATCTGAACTAAAAAATAGATAAATAATTGAAATAAAATCATACCAAATAAATTATCGATCCTCAATACAAAATACAACTAACCATCTAATGAAATCAAAATGAGTCCAATAATACAAAGTCTGGTAAATAAACAAAATAAAGAGTTGAAGGGAGACATCTGAAATAACTGAACGGCATCCTACTCTAGGAATTAAATAACTGAAGCATCTGAGTCCAAATACTACAAGAATCCACATGTGTTGTAGCTACGCATCCCTAGAACATATAATCAAACTGGGTGTCCCTGTGGCTAGACACTTAAAAGGTTTTGGAAAACATTTTGCAAGTATAGGTCAGAGCCCAAATAAAAAACATTTGAAAACTTCTATCATGTATTTAAATTGCAGTTGAAATGAACAGTTACTAGATGCACATGTTAGGTTGTGTACATTAGCTTGAGTTACTCACCTCTCATATATAGTGCGCACCTAATGTCGCACCAAGTCAATCTACCCAATCTAACTAGGTCTCAATAATCTAATTAACCATACAAAAGTCTAGCTCTCCTGTATCACCTATATAGTACGCTACAGTATACCCTTCATTATCATTAAGCCTTCAGTTAAATTTCTCCTTAACTTACCCTATACCGACCATACAGTAAGTTACCAAACGGCTAATAAATAACATTTCTCTTATGTTATTATCATGATCCTCATGTTAAGTTTTCACATTTACTTTCCTTCATGTTTGTACTATCAATATTTTCTACTATTTACACTTAAATTGATTAAGCATTTTTGTGGATATACACTACCTAGTCTCACTACTATCACACCTAAGTCGATTAAGCATTATTTAGATGTACATTATATAGTCTCCTTACTATCACACACAAGTAAGATTAAACATTGTTTAGATATACACAATCTAGTCTCCTTACTTTCACACATAAGTAAGATTAAACATCATGAGTATATATATATATATATATATATATATATATATATATATATATATATTGGATACGTTAGGTATGTGTGCAACCCCAAAGACTTAGTGCTATGTTCGCCTCCAATATGTGTGATTTGATTGATGGTTCAAGGAGACATTCCAAAGGGATAGTCCATGATTAAGTACGAGAGGTACTTGGACTGATAGCAGAGTATGCGCATGCGCATCGTTATCACCAGTATGGGAGATGCGGTATTTTTCGAACCATCAATAAAATCACACATATTGGAGGCGAACATAGCACTAAGTTTTTGGGGTTGCACACATACCTAACGTATCCAAACGACTTGCGAGCATCACTATTTCTCTCACATGGTTATCTACTATCAGCACTATACTCGGGGGCACAAATCCAGACCTCACTGGAATCATTAAGGTGGGATCTCCCACTGCGCGGGACCTATGTGATAGTAAGTAGCATAGATATGTTAACATACACAAAAGCACATAATAGGCATACACACAACCTTACCATATGTATATTCAATATAGTTACACACACGACGTGTAATAAATTCGTATAAGTATACACTCAACCTGTACAATCAATATAGGCACACACGCGACCTATAATAAATTCATATAGGTATACACTCAACCTATTATAACCCGTATAGGTATACTGAATACTTATCGTACTATTTTTTCACATTTATACTTCTCAATTATATTTATCCAAGCATTATACTCTACCTAAAGAGACCCTAATTACCCCTTATAGTAATTCAATAGTTATTACACCCATACCCTAGCCTTAGGTCATGGACCTCCCTTCCTGAAGCCCAATTTCCAAGTTCCCGATTTTTAACTCGCTACATTTACTATCGTCGATTTAAAGTCCCAATTTTACTCATATTTAGATCTAATTAAGTCTTGATCATATACCTACTAACCTCCTATAAGTCTTTAATTAATTGGAGAGAAAACCTCCAAGTTCCTCACAATTCATCCTAAGAGGAATTAACATCAAAAAGGTAAAACTGGCCAATTTTGGGCAGCCCAATCGATTTGCCCAGGAGGTCGAATCGATTCGAAAAGTAGTAGGTCTTTTCTTCCTCTATGTTTTTGCTATTTCTTAACCCAATATCTTCCTTAATTCTCCATGAAACTTCATCTAATTTCAAACCAACATAAGTAATCACTACATAAATATATAGGAATGATTTACAATGTAAAATTATCATAAATTCATCACTAATTTAATTCAAGATCATATTATCCTCTAGCAATTCATAAAAATCCTAATTTCTCATGTTCTTCACATCTTTTAATCAAGAACCCATAATTCTTCATTATAAATCATCCCAAACCCTATGATTTCATGTCACCAACATAAAGAAATATGACTACATGAAAACCTACTTCATTCATGAATTATACCCACCCAAATTCATATCAAATCTTCCAAAAACATGTAAATCAAACCCAATTCAACATGGATATTATAACACGCTTAATATAAACGCAAGATAAATACTTGCCTCTAAATTGAAGGTCTGGTTTCATTGATATGATTATATGGTTGCTCTCCCCTCGTTTCGATCTCGATTTCATCACGTTCGGGGTGGAAATTGGTGTAGGAAGCTTTGGCTTTCATCTCTCCTTCCTATCCTATGTCCTCTCCTAATTAAGCTTTGTGTTATTCCTAGACCCTCACTCTTATGGGAAAATATAAACTTACAATGTTCGGATTTCCTTCTACCCTAATTTCCTAAATGACTAAAACTCCCTTAAACGGGGTTGGGTTGGTCTAAAATCGCCTCGGGACCCAAACTATACCCCCAAGTATACTATTTTGACTATTTTGACCCTTTCGGAATCAATCGTGACCTATAAATTATCATCCTAGTTACTTTATAAAATCATCTTATTTCCACCTGAAAATACAATACGCGTGAAATTAAAATAAACCGAATTAATTTAAATCTAAATCACAGAACTAAATAATTTCTCCAAATTAAATAAATTCCAAATCATCGATTTAAATAAATGTTAAATATCCAATTTAATTAATTCCTATATCCTTAAAAATGCGGGGTGTTACATTCATATGCAATCCCTCTTCATAGAGTATATCCTTTCGGGACTTAGGGATTTCTTGGTCTCATCCCACTAGGGCTCTAGGAGCGCGTGATAGGTTAAGTCCTCATCTTGGAGACAAAAGTGACCATTCCAACTTTAATAAGGTTTTTTAGGTTATCTACTAGGTCTTTGCCATTGGGTGTGCAATCAAGATTAACCTTTCCCTTGTGTTCTGTAGTGGTGAGAGCTTTGAGGGTTCTCTATTAGTTCTTTCCAAATATGAAACCTATCATGTATCCCATTTTTTGAGTGAGTTAAGCTATTACATTTTGGATAACTGGCTACTCTTTTATCATGTGATCGAGTGGGACAACCCAAAATTCGTTCATAGTGAGAGTCCAGGAGAGGGTTAGTGTTTATACTGGCTACAGTGTCCCAACCATTATCTCCCTAGATGGTGATGGCCTTGGCATTAAACGGGAACCTAAATTTCACATGGAACGATAAGGCTAGTGTCCTGATAGGGTGTATCTAGTCCCTCCTATGTAAAAGGTTGTAGTTGGTTAGGATGTCGAGCACTTGGAAATCGACATCACATTTGATCGATCCTACACTAAGGGCAAGGATGATGTCCCCTAGGATTTCCCGACGACTGTTATCATATGACCTGATGGCTGCAAAAAATGGTGCAAATTTTGTGGTGGTGTATATTGAACTGATAGCAGTGCGAAGAGGGCATATGTTGATGGTGGAACCATTGTATACTATTACCAAGGGTACTATATGTCCGCGAGTAATAGTACTAATGTGTAATTGGAACCCTTGGTTACGTCCTTGCATGGGGAGCTCATCATCAAAGAAGATATTATGTTTTTTCATGGTGATGGATCCAATAGTGGTCGGCATTTTAGCTAGAGTTAGATGTCTAAGTGCAGAAGCGTAAGATAATAGACAAAAAAAAGGAACTCGATGTTTATAGGATGTATTTAGTAACTCCCAAATGATGATATTAGTTGAGGTTATCCCTAGTATGGCAATTTTAGGGGAGAAGTTTTCCCTGCCCAAAAGCATGAGCACGTTTGGGATTTGTACATGAATTCACAGCTATACATTTTAGGCATGACTTATTACCTACCTAAAACCATACACATGGTGCCAAATTTCCCCCATGCGCACTAGCGACCCAGATTTTCAAAAAATCCTAAAAATGAGGTTTTTCCCTAAATTTCAAAATTTATTAGTTCCTCTTTAATTATCTACTACTGAGATAATATTTTCTAGGTAGAGATAATTTCAATTCCTTATCTTCATTCAAAATAATTTGTTCATTTCGAAATTGTGATAAATTAAGATTTACACTTAATCTTTGATTTGCGAGGAATTGAGAATGTTTTGAAATAATATTCACTTAGCGTAGATTCAATTTAATCATTGTACATCATAATTAAATATCCACACTCCAAGATCTAAAACGGAGGTCTTTGATATATTTGAGTGTTCAAGCATGGTGAAACTCTAAGTAGGAGAATATGACTTCCTTATTCATTCTATGGAGATTCAAATGCATCTCTGATCATCAATGGGGGAGACTTCAATGTACATAGATAACTTCTTTTTAGGGAATAAGATAGAGGTATCTTCTTGCACTACATAAAATATTTTCAAGTAAAAAGAGATATTGGGGTGAGTCAAGTTTTTTTTACCTCTAGGTGGGGTTTTTTCCTCATAAATTTGTTATGTTGATTGTTTGTATGTTATTCATCTTGTTTGCTATATCACTAAAACACACTTTACTTAAATCTAACTTAGATCTAGTTTAATTTATCCAAAATTTTCTTATAATTATCGCCTAGTATTTGTTTATCACAATTAAACTATATTTCTTACTTTAATGCTAAAAAAATGTTGATCCACATGTCTTTTATCATCTCACCTAGTTGAACATTGTCCTGTAATTGTTTTATTTAATAAGAAAATTGAAATTGTTTCATTAATGAAATTTTCAATTACACATATTCACCAACCTCTAAATTTATTTGATTAGAACACACTATATACACAAACCAAACCTCATAATATTCTTAGTTGAAGCTATGATGATGATCCACCAGCTATTTAGAGGTACCTCAACAGGAAGAATGTTTTCGACGATCCTCTGCTTGACCGTCTGGTAGTAAAAAATGAACATGTCAATGCCTAGTTTGGATAGCCCAACGGATTCAATTCATTGAATCTTTGACTTTATATATTTTCATAATCAATATATATACAATTAATAATATGTAAAACTCTCCCTTTTAGGTGACTTTGTCTCCAAAAATATCTCGCATCCTTATTTCATCTTCTTCTCAGTAGGATTTTACCATGGTTCTAAAAAACAATGGTGAAGAAAGTCTTCATTTTCCTGGACGAAACACCCATTTAGGTAGTCTCCTAATATAACTTCCTTCCATATGAGAGATATTTTAAATAAAGTGAGGTGACTTTTAGTGAGATGGGAAGGTTGCTAATCGATGCCATGCAGTGGGCCATTTTTATTTAAATTCATAGGGTTTATGATCCTCTGTTGATTATGAAAAATACTAAGACCTAACAAGTGGTGTCTTTTATAGACATGTCGATGAAATTTATACTAATATTAGGTTAGTATCCTATAAGCATATTTTTTTTAAGCTCTCCCCTAGTGGTAGAGGTAGATGTATATGTTCGATCTTGAAGCTTGATGGAATAAGAATCGCTTAAAATTCCACCTTCTTGTTAATAAGTCCTACCCTTAGTGTGAGCAAGATGGAACCCATGAATTCACGTTAGGTGTTGTCGAATTCATACACCATATAATAGGTTAGAATAAGATCAACGAGTTTAAGTCCTTGTCCTTGAAGTGTTTAGATAGGGAAGTAATTCAAATCATACCCATTAACTATGATACCAATCGGATCATCTGTAGCCAAACACCCACTAAAATACTTAAAGGAAAATTATTATATGAACTATATTATTGGATTTCCTCATCCCAAAAGGTGATAAGTCAGCTGGTTTTCATATCCCATATAACATTGATTGATTATTCTAGAGATATGGAGGTTTTCACTTGAAAGTGGGACAGTAGTTTGAGGAAATCATTAAAGTGTAGCTGTCAGGTTATGAAGATGTCTTAGATATTTTTGTTAGATTGAGTGTTCTTTGAATGAACTAAGAATTTAATCTCTTCAATACTTATCTAAGGCAAAGAAGATTTTATAGACATCTATTTGATTTTATCGACATGTATTATAGGTGGTGGAGGAGTTGAATTTTTTTAGTAGAGGATATACTTGATCATGTGATTACATAGGTGGGGGTAGATAAGGAACCTCGTTTCATCATCTACTTTAAGATTGGGTGAGATATTAGTGAGCCAGAGTAAAAGTTCCTTAGGAGAGATCACTAAACAAATGAGATCAAATGGTACATCTCGTATAATTCTAGGAGGATAACATACTTGATGTTCTTCGTAGAATATATTATATAAATTCCTAGCCAAAACATGTTTGAGTGTTTGTCCAAGAGGTCACTGGAAAGCTTCATCCCAAATCCACTCATGAAAAAACCTCAAGTACATTACTTAGGAAAGGTATAAGACTTAGTACACTTAGATTCACACCTTAGTTAATTATTTAAATAATTTGAAAAATATTTTTCAATTTTCTTTGGTTGGACAAATTATCAATTACTTAATGAAAATATACTCTTCATATAGAAAAATATGTATTATAAAGAATTTTATTTTTCTTGGGTATGTAAAGTATGAGTGTTCTTGGTTGGGTCAAACATAATTTGGGTTTTGCAAACAAGTTATTTTTCAATTTTTTTCTAAAGCAAAACTAGGCAATTACCCCTAAGAGTAGCTTCCCCACAGCGATGCCTCAATGAAGATCTTTTTCGCTACAGTGATGGCTCTTCGTTGGTCTCTTTGTGTCCCATGCAAAAACTCTCGAATTTTACATGACCTGTCTCGTTGTAGCATTTCCATCGAAGAACTTCCTCACTCCAGTGATGCACCAACGACCATACCTGACAGCACTAAAATAACCTTTTTACATAAGATCTTTTTAATTTTTGGCCGACTTTGACCTTGAACTGACTACTTGACTCCATAAGAGTATGGAACCTAACCTATTATCTTTTAAACATTCTCAAATTAAAAGGCTACATAGTTAAGTGTTCCATACTCTTCTAAACCAAGAATGAAAGCTTTAAAAATTCTTATTATTTATCCAAACATTTTATATATTTGAGAGCATATTTTTAACTCCTCTTCTTTGAGTTCTTCAATCCACTGCTTTTGAATTTTCTTTTTGAAAAACCTCAGAGATTTATTGACACATCTTTGTGATAAATTTTTTTTTCTATACTATTTATTTTCAGGTAAAAAAAATTACTTCTTTGGCTTGAAAATTTCATTTTGAAATTTAGGGCACCATAACCATGTAATAAACCATCCCAACTTTTTAGGATTCCCTCAAAATTATTGGTCTATATTTTTTGGTTACTTTAAGTTTCCATTCTAAGAAGAAAAAAATTCTTTAATTTTAAAAAATAAAGTTTGGGTGAGAGATTTGATCACATTGGTGTTGGACTAAACCGGTGCGGGTGTGTAACATTCTTCAATGATCGGCACTCACCTCGAAAGATATGGTTTGAAAGGAATTCTAGTCGATCATAGAATCTTGTGGTTGTAAATATTTGCCTTCTACTTGAAGTACTTTATCATAGGGTATTTGTCATTCGTGTGGGCCCGAAGTTTTTCCCGTTAGTGTTTTCTCCTCGTACATCTGGACTTGTGTTAGTTTTACCTTTTCAGCATTGTTTTAATGATTGTATTAACTAATACGATAAAATTTGATGTTCTAAAATTTAGTAAAATATTTTGTCATGTTGACTTTTTTAGTTTTGACACTTTTATTAATAATTAATTAGTAAACATTTTTCTTAAATTATGTTAATTATTTTTATTTGGGTAGTTGTTATCTAAAGCCACACTCTCAACTAGTATTGGAGTGGGTCTCCATCGTTCTAGGTGTGATAACCTAGGTTTAGATCTTTTGTGTGAAACTGATGGAAGTTCAAGACCGTGATCTCCTCCATTTGATAGTAGTAATTATTTTTATTAGAAAGCCCATATGATATCTTACTTGATGTTTATGAATAATTAATACGGAATTGGGTTTTTTTAAAGGGACTTGTCCCAAGCTTGTTGTCAATTATGTCCAAGGAGATAAATTTAGATTGATTTTGGATGGAAATTATCTTAAAGAGAATGGGGGGAACATGGAGGTACTTAATGCTATTTTTAGTTGTGTGTCCCTGACTGAATTTAAACATCTATCTACTTCTAACACCTTTTTGAGAAATGCTAAGGGGGAAGAAGAAAATGATGGTGTTCTCCACATGTGTCATGTAATGAACCACATATTAAAGGAAGTACCAATGACTTTCTTTAACTTGAGGTTGAATTCCTTAGGATGTACCCACATGAGAGTGAAAACTTAATGATATCCCTTAGATAAAAAAATATTTTTTCTTGAGGCTAAACTACTATCTGTGTCCACTTTTATGTTAAATTGAGTAGATAGGTCTCAAAATTTAGATAGTATAACTTTGGATCCGAATTATCCTCCTCGGATAAGTGTGGTCTAGGTTTTGATAATTAAGCTCTTCATCTAGATAAGCTAACTTATCATCTCAATCCATTATTCTATATACCATTGATGAGTGTACTACTAGTGACATATCCGTATATAAATAAAGGAATGTGACATTTATTTGTTCCTTTTGTAATAAACAAGGACACTTGAATGAGCTTTTCTTTAGAATTAAGAAGCAAAAACTCATGAGCCCCGTTGACCCATTGAACTAAAATCCTTTAGAAGCACACATTTCAATAAGATATGACACATTTGATAGTTTTTTATTTTTCTTCAACATGTGTTGCCTTTAGATAATTTTAAGAAGGGGAGAAATGTCAATCAAAAGGGGAAGAAGAAGAAAAAGTTAGAAGCCCCGAATATGGATTTTGAAGGGAAGGAAAAGTGGGGAAAAGGTTGACCCTCCCATGATGCTTTAAAAATCCAATGCTTCAAAGATTGAATCTAGTTGGATTATAAAACACATTATTGATAGAGCAGAGCTAGAAATATTAAGAGAATGAGCTAAGGCAATTTTTTTCCCTCTTTTGACAAGAATTGATATTATTTTGTTTATGTGTATTACAATATTTGGTTTACTCTTTTTTAATAGGCATCTTTCTACCTTTCTATCATTTTATTCTTTAGGATATTTTCTTTGTTTTGTTCATACCTTTACACTTTAGACTTGGGAAACATTGGTCTTCTATGCTTGCTAGGTATTATTTTACCATGTGTGCCTAAATGCAATCCTACACGCTTAGTTATTGTACTAACGATTTTATTTATTACTTTTATACTCCATTTTTTAGAATTTTATAGCTTGAAAAGCCTTGGTAATTAAGGTAGATATTTTGAGTATTTTTCATACCTCTTGCACTTTACATCACATTATAATTTGAGCAATTTCAGTGCAAAATATTATTAAGGGATTTCTACTTCTACAGAAAATAAAAAGTTTTATTCGGCATTTTTTTAAAAGGGTGTCATTATAAATCCTTTTATATATGAGAGATTTTTATCATCATGGATGGAGTTGAATATATATATATATATATATATATATATATATATATATATATATATATATATATATATATATATATATATATAGAGAGAGAGAGAGAGAGAGAGAGAGAGAGAGAGAGAGAGAGAGAGAGAGAGAGAGAGAGAGAAAGACGAAGGCTCACCCACAACATGATGTATACATCACGCCTAATTATAGGTCCTCACAAACCTTTTATCCAAAACATTTATTTTTCTCTTGAAATTAGCCTTCTAATAAACCCATATTAAAAAAATTAGGTCAAAATACATTTTGTAGCTACTTTTAAAAAAATCACAAATAACTGCTGGTGCGGACCCTTATAAATAAGGCCTTTTGAGAATTTTTTGTGGATTTTTTAAAAATAGGTACAAAATGTATTTTAACCTAATTTTTTGAACATGGGTTTATTAGAAGGTTAATTTCAAGAGAAAAATAAAAAATTCTGAAAAACAAATTTAGAGTCTACAACTAGGTGTGATGTGTGGATGATATATAGAGCATGATGTAGGTGAGCCTTCTCATATATATATACTGCAACTTTGGGTTTGTGAGAAATACCTTTGAAAAATTGAAAATAGTTCCTCGCCCTTTGTCATGAAGGAGAAAAGGTTGCAACATGCAAAATTTGTTTTAAAAGAGTTATCTTAAAGTTTTTTATCAATCCAAAATTTGAGTAACATTAAGGTTTTAATCAGAAATCATTATTTAAGGGAGAAAAAATAAAGATTGCTGGAATTAGATTTGTTTTCGAAAAAAATTAGACTTTTTCTTTGTAGCATAAAGTCAAACTTTTTTAATTGTGATTTCAAACATTAATCTTCATTGTTGATTTTACGAGTTAACACTCATGTTATTCACTTTCAATCACAAGTTATGTCTTTGAATTACTCTATCTTTTATCTACCTTTAAGTTGACCTTAGACGTTTAAATGCTAAACCATTCATTGTGTAGAGTATTTGACATAACCCAGAACCATTGGATGACCTTTTGGAGCTTGTTTGATTATTTTAAATAGTATTTTTAGGTTCAAAATCTGCTTTCCTAGAGCTACAAAATCAATTCTGTGAATATTTCCTTTTGAATATGTTGTGTTTTGCATATATTTTTTTATGCCAAAGTTTGTGACCTTCATCGTTGGTACTTGTCGCAGTGAAGTTGTTTTTTAATAGCGATGAACCCATCTCTACAGTGGACGCTTCTAGGTTTGTTCAAAATGGCCAAATCGGGATCTGGGAACTTTTTAACCCCTTTTGTCATTCAGAGCCTCTCTCACCTTTAGAACCCTCATACTTCCTCCCAACCTAGCATCTTGGAAATGGTCTTTGTAAGGACTAAATTTCCAATTGAGTCTTAATGTAGTTTTGACTTATTCACGGAACAAAACATGTTTGAGTCATAGGTAATTTTTTATTGTCCGGTCCACTACGAGACTATGACTTATCGAAGATTTGATTGAAGACGTTGCGACGAAGATACAAGGAATTAATCATGTCGAAGTTTAATTGTTGCAAATTTATCGTCTTCAAGGTTTAATTACTTCCTAGATCACTCAGGTATGAATGCATAATGTTAATGAAACTCGGAATTTTATTTTGCAAAATTATGTTATTCTTAAAAAAAATATTTGTAAAATCTTTTAAAAGTGTTTGACATGTTTACACTTTGTTTAGAGATGAGGAGGACGGATTAGAGTTGGATAAGAGTTGGTTTTAAGTAAAACTTTATTTTCAAAAGTTAGATGCATCAAAACTCTAAATCCGAGGGACGCCGTTCAAAGACAAGCATTGTCGTTCAAATGAGTGTTACTATCGTTCGAACGACGCAGTATCTCACTCGAACGACATTCCTCCATCGCCTTAAAATAATTATAAATAGGCGTGGTCAGTTTCCTCGAAGTGTGTGGTGTACGAAAAAAAGTTTACGATACATAAAGGTTTCAGCACAAAGTTTTCTAAAGTATTTTCACCATAAAACATCCTTAGAGTTTCAAAATCCGAGCTTTTCATTATCATATGTTCTTGTGATCTTGTTGGCACAAAGTTTAAGGTTATATTGAAGATCCATTCCTAGTTTTGCAGTGAAGATTCGGTGGATACCGATTTTGACATCTTAGATGATACAGGCCATATCGATGGACACCGAGACACTCGTGGAGGCACGTGTTGTGGACAGCATCGTAGAAGAAGGTTACTTTATGTGTGGGCATTGTGAATATTGGTAGAATATCAGAGGAGCGCCAAGTCTCATGGGTGGATCGAGTCGTTGTGTAAGACTACTCTCTGACTTTGTAAAACCTTTGTCATAGTGATTGTCTGGCTTGGGACGTCCGAGGTTTTTTCCTAATTGGGTTTTTCCTCGTACATCATCCTTGTGAGTATTTCTTTACTTTATTTTACTTTCTTTAATCACTAGTTTCATGCTTAGGGTTAAACAAGATAAAATCTAGTTAAGTTAATTTGTGTCACAACTTGGTTTGATAAAATTGAAAAAGAGCTTTTCAAAAAGAGAAAGTTGGTTTTCATTCATCCTTAACTTAATTCCGCTCAAGAAAAAGTTTTTATAGAAAGCTATATTTGGGGGACCTACAGTTTTAGGTATTCGTAACCTCATTCTAATGGTTAATCTTTATCCTTGTAAGTTTATATATCCTAGATTTTTCAGATTTGTTCCATTTTTAGAGTTAGGTCTTGGTGATAGTAGTTTTGATGGAATTTTATGAAATATTTCATATAATTGATGAGTTTTACCTATTTTGAGTTAAGATTGATTATCTTAACTTTCTTTCAATGTGTATTTCTTTTTTAATCATTTTTAGGGATTTTTCTACTACAGTGTGTATCTGTATTAGAGTATATGAGTATTTGGAATTTTTCTTGTCATTTATGGAAATCTTTATCATATTTTAATATAGGATCCTTCGTTTATGTTTACATCATTTCTTATTCGACTTATGTCCTTTGTGTCCTGGTGTGTTTCTTTTTTAGGCTTAACTTTATGTCTTCGAAATCTCGCTTACATGCATCGACTTCCTTCATCCATTCTAGATTTGTTGAGTTATTCTCTACGTGTTATGTGCATTTGGATAGATATATTTACTTGGATTCTTTTACTGACACACATTTCTAGAAATTTTGAAAGAAAAAAGGCTGGATTGGGGTTCTCTCTCAAGACGAATCATGTTACCCAACATGGTAGAGAATTTTATTAGACACTTGTGGATGGTAGGCATCCCTTTAGCATTAGAGTTTTATCTTTCGAAGTGAGGGGAATATATGTTAAAATTTTCAACAAGTGGGTAAGAAAATTCTTCTAAGTTAAGGTAAAATAATTCCCCAAACTTCCTTACACGTCGACGCGTGGACCATTTCGTTGGGAGATGATCACTTTGTTGAGTGACAATCATGGTCAAACTTGGATTGGGAAGAGTTTTCCTCAAAAATTTCTTTCTAGGTATCATTATATTTTTATATCATTTTGTAATCTTATATGTTACCCACATACGACCCCCATGATATGTCTTTCAAACATATTGAATTATTGTATGCTATCAATTCGAATGTTGGTGTGTATTCGTGTGACTTAATCTTGGACTCAATCTTTACTTACACTAAGGACAATAATAAAATTTGCACTTTGCCCTTCGATTACTTGATCATACGCTTGATTTTTTAGTTTGGTGTTCCTATTCTTCCTAATGATGTTTAGGAAAAGTCAAAATTTATATTTACCATTCAATACTATTATCCGTTTATTGCTCCATTTGGAGACTAAAATTGATCACCCACATCACCTATGTCATTCCCCTACATCATCTTCACCTCGTATACGCCTTTTGGGTTGGAACATTTATCGATTGTGAATTTAATTGTGTTCTAGTTTATTACCCATCTTTGAGGACTCTAAGAATCAGTTTTCTTCCTTTAGTTCAACGAATTCTTCCTTATATAATGACTTCCAATGCACCTTTATTTCTCAAGTGAAAAATTTCAGGGACGTCTTATAAGATGATCAAATTAAGGTTATTGATTTGTATGTTATGAAGGCATTGATAAAGAAGCAGTTGTGTACTTTATTTTTATTTTAGGCTTTATTTATTTAATATTTGTTGGATTTTAGTTTGTATTGATCACATTTATTGTAATCCGTGTAACTCTTAACTTTATATTTGAATTGTTCTCTCGTTTTAGCATTATTTGTATATTTGCATAATAAATTTTACCTCTCCGTGAGTAGTTAAATTGTTGATCTTAGGCCTATTATTCTCTTGAGTATATCTTTCCTAGACCTCATTTTACTTTTTCACTTAATATATGATTCATTATGCATTTGTTGGTTTGATTCTCATGTTTTACTCTTAAAAGTACTTGATCCCATTATGTGTTTAGTTCTTACTTTCTCACTTTTTGCGAAAAAAGGAGATTTTTTTAGATAGTGGGAGAATAATGATTAAAACATATTAATTTTCTTAGAGTTATTTATTGCTATATGATGTTCATTTCGAGGAATTGTATATTTTGGGGGGGAGTTATTTTATACAGATATAATGCTTGTATGTTCTTATTACTATATCCACATGCTCATATTTATCATATTTTCATGACTTATTCACTCACATTAGTTCCTTGATGAGTTTTCTAGTGTGTGAAAGTAAAGTATTTGTGCAAGAGCTTTTTTTTTCCATGAAGATTATTGAGTCTCTTGTAGTGATTAGTTACTCACAACTAATGTTATTTATTATTTTTATACTTTCCCTTGACTAGTCGTGTCATAAAATCGTAGGTTTACTTCATTTGTTTTTAATTATTATTTCATGTTTTGTCTCGAAATTTTACAAAGGATGAGATTGTAAGAATATAGTATACTCGATGTGACCCATAGTACAGATTGTCTAAATTCCTTTCAAAAACATGTTTGAGTCTTTGTCCTAGAGGTTACCAAATTGCTTCATCAATTTTATTCTGGATTCACTCATGTCGTAATTCAAGTACGCCACTTAGGAAATGTATAAGACTTAGCAGACTTATACGCATACCTTGGTTAATTGTTTTAATAATTTGAAAAATATGTATTAATTAATCTTGGTTGGATAAATTGCCAAATACACAATGAAAATATACTCTTCATATAGAAAAATCTATTTTATAAAGAATTGCATTTTTCTTGTGCATTTTTAAATATGAGTGTTCTTGGTTGGGACAATAATACTTACATTTTGCCTAAAACTTTTTTTTAATTTGTTTCTAAAGAAAAATTTGATATTTCCCTGGACATTCCCACGAGAAGCTTCACTACAGCGATGCCTTAGCAAAGATCTTCTTAACTACACTGATGGCTCTTCACTGGTCTCTTCATGTCACGTTCAAAATCTTTGGAATTTTTCACAACATGTCTTGCTTCATCATTGACACATCGAATAACTTCCTTGTTGTAGCAACGCACCAACGAACGTATCTGATAGGTCGTAAGCATATTTTTACATAATATTTTTTTTATAAGATCTTCTTGGTTTTTGTATCAAGCATAACTTTTTGGCTTACTTTGAACTTGAAGTGACCAATTGACTCCATAAGAGTGTGACAACTAATCCATTATCTTTTAAACACTTTCAAATCAAAAGGCTACATAGTTAAGTGTTCCATACTTTTTCAACCAAGAGTGAGAGCTTTGAAAAATCTTTTTTCTAATAAAAAAATTACATATATTTGAGAGAATATTTCTCACTCTTCTTTTTTGAGCTATTCAAGACATTGCTTTTGGGTTTTTCTCTCAGAGAAAACCTTAGAGATTTATTTACTTATCTTTATGATTAAAAAAAAAATTCTAAACTATCTTTTGTGAGTAAATATTTTCTTTCTTTGTTTTGAAAAATTCACTTCGAGATTTAGATCACCATAACCTTGTAATAAACCAACATAACCTTTTGGGATTACCTCAAACTCCTTGGTGTGTATTTTTTGGTTACTTAAGTTTCTTCAACTTCAAAGAATAAATTTTTGGTGAGATTTGACGACATTGGTCACAGACCAAAATTGGTGGTAGTTGTGCAGCATTCATCAGTGATCGATGCTCTCCTCGAAGGATATGGTGAGAAAGAGTTTCTAGTCTATCATAGTTTTGTGTGGTTGTAAGCATTTGTCTTATAGTTTTATTACTCTACCATAGTGAATTTGTCTTTCTTATCGGCCCGAGATTTTCCTATTACAGGGTTTTTCCCTCACACGTCCAATTTTTTATTTTTTTTTATTTTTAGAATCATTTTCTTGAATAAGAAGGTAAAATTTGAGATTTTAAAATTTAATAAAATATTGTGTCACATTGACTTTTGGATTTTTTACTCTTTTATTAATAACAAATTAATAAACCTTTTTTCTTGAAATTAGGTGAATTAATTTTTATTTGGATAGCTAGGATGGAGAGGTGCACTCTCAAAAGCAATAGATGTGAATCCAGTGTAAGTAAATAACTCGCATTCTTCGTGCCATCCAATATGGGAGGCATTGATGTTGCAGAAAATGTGTATGCATTCAACTACTTTTAGGGCTTCTAAATTTATATCTTCTCAAGTGTTAAAGAGGTTATTGTTGTACGGTAATATTAAGCCTTGTTGTCCTAATGTTGTGAGGATCTCAAATGAATTGCATATAAAACTCATTTAATTGTTCTCTTCGGTCCCAATCTAGAATATATTGTCAAGATGAAACTCATTTTGGTGTGTGAAATAATTTTTAGATTATCGATCTAGAATAAAGCCTTCTATATAAAGATTAATAGTCTTGACATAGTAAGAGTGTCATACAGGTAGAGATACTTAACTCCATTACACATATTACTAATTAATCAAGTAAAATTGATAAGTCCATGCTTTGGGTATCATATTTAGTCTAAACTCTAACTCATGGGCACATCATGAATCAAAGAGTGTAGTCTCTCGTGGTTTTAGGATTAAGAAGGTGAGTGAGATAGTATATGGTGGATAACTGGCTGGGTAAGGGGTATGGGTTTTAAAAATCCGTGCAACTTTCAATGACTAAGAGATGTTAAGAGGATTTTTCAACCTTGGTATTGATGTCTAAAAATGGAGTGACCCAATTTTATAATCACGGATAAATAATAAGATCAATCTAAACAAATACACAAGAGACAAGGATTTTTAAAGTGGCTCGGTTATTAAGAAAGACAATGTCCACTATTAGTTTCATTTCTAGTGATTATAATATCACAGTATGGTGTGATTGAGAATGGTTGAGTTGTCTCTTTGAGCTAAGAAAAAATTTCTATTAATAGTGGTCCGGAACCCTAGAGATAGAATGCCTTTATATTTCCAAGTATTTACATTTGTATATAATAAATGAGACTCTTGGTATTCAATGTTGGTCACCCTTCTATACGAGTAACTTTTTCTATTCCTGATGGTTCATATTTTGGTGTTAATCGGATTTCAGCTGACTAGGGTCCTTTGATGCCGATCAAAATATCTAAATGGCCACATTGGATGGCAGGTGCCTATCATTCATTGGTCCATATGGGGAGGTAATTTTTACCTGCAACACTTGCATAGAGAAAAATTTCTTGCAACTTTCGTGGTTTTAAAATTAGCCTTAAGAGGTTTGGAATACCATATTTCCTTAATATAGACACCGAACTCTCTAAGATCTAAAAAATGTTGGTAATATTGACTGCCTATGACATTTCTAATATGGGGTAAGAAGTTATTCTTAACAATGCCATTTTCTCTTTAATTGATGATAAGGTTATTCACAAATTCCCTAATATTATTCTTAAGTATCTCAACATCTCAATGAGTGAGCACTAACTATGCATTTTACTTGTATTGATACATGAACTATCATTCAAAGTATTTATAAATATATACTATTGATTATTATAAAGATGATGATAACATAAAATCACTAACCATGGGTGGTTGTTTAGAAAATTTGATTTATAATTTCCTTCATTTTCTCGACAGACCCACGATCCAATGATAATTGTGCAAGTAGATGAGAGTCAGAATGTTATTATAAAAATTTTAGTGATTGGAATGTTTAACTTCTTGGGAAGGAGAACCATTGGATAAGAAGACATAAGATAACCGACAAAGTTCTTTGATATTCTAAACTGACTAAATTTTTGGGTTTGGATCCCAAAATCCTATTTGATTTAGCTCTCATTTCAAGATGGTAAATAACATTTTTAATAATAATATTGACCATATAGTGATATACTATCATTAGGAGAACCTTGGCATTGCAAGGTTGTAAAATATTTAATTCTCCTGCAATGAGTTGAGAATGTCGTTAATAGGATGGTTGGACATAGGGACCTAATATGCAACAATAATTGCGTGATTAAATGTTTGACCCTGGTTAGAAAATTATTGGGGCCCAAACTAGTCCAGTCATCTTCTGACATGTGACTCATGGGAGTAACACGTTTTGATTTGTCAATACTGTTGGCGATCGATATACGCGGAATAAAAATAATCAGCTACGGAACTTCGATTAATCAAACATAGGAAATAAGTAAAACAAAAGCTAGGTTTGAAGACCAAACCTAGGGTTTAAAACACCATAACCTTATTGATTTTTTTGCAATTCGATTTGGAGAAAAGTGTTTGTTGAAAATGTAGGGATGCCTTGTTGTGGATCTTCAAAACCTTGCTTAAACCTTCTATATGCCAGAATCGTATACTATATGATTATCTCTACAGTCAGGTAGGTGGGTGGACACCTTTTGAGATGAAAACCTTTGTTGAATTTTGAGATATAGCGGTCTTTTTTGTGATTCTTCACTAAAAACATGAATAGTATTTTCTTTCGCACTCATCAAACCCTAATGATGGATTATTATTATTAAAAATCCATCCCCGCACCTTTATATACAAGTACAAAAAGGTGGTCTTGGGCTAAACTTGGTTTCTTGAGAATATGGGCATGACGATTTGGGTATCTGGACTACACCAGGGACCCGAGACAAATAATTAAATTATGTCCAAATAAATACTTAGAAATCCTAAATTACTTTTATCGTAAGTTTATTAATTTTCTTATTTAATCATAATTAATTTCACTAAATAATTATGACTACATTCCGGTTTAATTATCTCGGAAATCATTCAAATATAATGAGGTCTTATTTGAAATGTCAATAATGGCATATAATATGATTCCTCACATTAATCTTTCGATACCGATTTGGTTAAATTAATTTTTCATGAATTTTCTTTAATAAACATCTAATTAATTCATGAATTCTCACACTTAACATATTTGCTACTCCATTGGATTATAAGTAATCCACTGATTGAGTTTATTGGTAGAAATAAATTTGATAAGTCAATCAAAGAGGTATTGCAATCGAAAGTATCCCCGGACGCAGATTCCTTCGAATGAAAATCTCAGACTTACTTATATAATTGTCACCCAATATGTGGATATAATTTCATTCAATCCAAGATTGAATCACACCCATAAAAATCAAAATAACAATTAGATAAGTACTCCAATCCTAATAATTGTCGGGAGTAAGAATATATGCACCATTTACAATTGGTGTAAGCTATCGTGAGTCTAATCACCATACAGTCCTCAGATTTAAATCTCATGGATGATCCTATTAAATAAATTCATAGGATGTACCGATAACAATCCTCTACCAAACTATCGTGAAAGTTTCCAAACCATCATGCAGGTTCCCATAGTTTAAGATAAACTATTAAGTTTGCATCAAAACCACTCTGATATGATGTCGACTCTCAATCTAGGTTTTGAATTGTTCAATAGTGCTAGAATCAAAATTTCAATCTCCTTGTCATTAACCCAAAGATGACTCACTGAAATTCCTACTAAGATATATTAACCAACATTAAATATAAAACAACATACTTATGCAAATATATAGCGTTCCTCAAACTTTGATTCTCATTTCAAAAAGAATAAAACAGTCCTTTATTAAACAATAATGAGATATTGTACACATGGTTTTATGTATTAACCCCAACAAATACTTCATGGTCAACACCTAGTTTGTCAAAGGCCCTTTTACGGCATATCTGAGTAACATTTTCTTGGAGAGTGTTATTTATTGTCACTTTATAAGCCATAATGACCAATAGGCTACGATGAGGTTGAATTTCTTATTCTAATTATCAATTAAGTAACTACGACTTAATTTTTTACTAAGCTAATGTAGATGACTTGGAGAATGACGCTTATAGTTAGACTTTAAAAAAATGACCAAAATACCATAACTAGTTAGGCACTAGGCTAAATGCAAAAGAAAAAATTACTCTTGTGAAAATAAATCCTTAGGAATTAGTCGAAGTATCGATCAAGCGGAATGTAGATTGATTATAGGAGAAAAGAAGTCGAATAATCACAAGCATTGTTGTTATTAATGCTTCACTTCTATTGATATTTCACATATGGTGAAAGAGAAATGTATAAAAGGACCCCACGTTTAATATGAATGTGTAATTGTAACATATAATAAGTTGGACTTTGTTTCAATCTCAAAATAAAAGGTACTATTTTAAAAATGGGTGATGTCTTAATGATGGAATTTATGGGTAAAATAACCTAAAATTTTGTCAAAGTTTTTCAATGAAACAAGAAGTCTAATTGTAAGGGTCCACAGGAAAATTCATATATGACGGTTTACTCTTCTCGTTGGCATGACCCTAAGAAATACATATTTCCTATTTGGGAGATTATTCATCAATAGTTTTGGAAGCCTCTTGATATACTCGATTGTATATAAATCCCCTCATTATATACCTCGTGGTAATAATATGTGTGAAAAATTTCTATATACTCAATGAAATTGATGAATTACCATGATATACCCCCATCACTTAGATGGTCAAATAGTAAGTGAGAGGAACCATTTAAATACATCGAAGGTAAATGGAAAAAAGGAAGTGAATGCATATCTCTTAGGTTCATCACACTCTCCAAAGTTGATAACTCGTCACATAGTGACCTTTTAGTATGGGACAAAAAGGGTAATACTTAAATGCACATGAGGGTAGTGTCGATGATACATGGGTATTATTAACATTTTATGGAGATTTTTAATTCATTTATAATTAGACAGGTAAAGGAATAAGCAAGCATAAGTAAAGAATAAAACACAAAGTATAATATGAATAGAAGATGATATGTGGAAAGACAGATAAAGGAGAGAAGCCCATGTGAAAAGGGTCTAGTTCCCTTATAAAGATAAAAAAATATCTAGTCCCTAGTTGATTCACCATTATGGACATCCCAGCCCTTGCATCCGAACAAAGGTGATCAATCGAGTACCCCTAATGGCGGTGCAGCCACTCGAGGTGGCTTAGTGTAGGTATGTGTTCTCCTTTCCTTCTCGAAGCCAAGATGGATAGGGAATAATTGGCTAATGGTGTACGATTGTTGTTTGTTATGGTGTAAACTCTTAGCAGCCAACTATTTTACCAAAAACAATCAAAAGAAAACAAATCACCTAAAAATTATGATTATAAGTCAAGTGATCAATACAAAGCCACCAAAAATTGGGAAAGTGGACTAAGTTAAAAAGATGCGAGGTGTTAGACAATCCCTCTGTGCTATTAATCTCTAATTAATAAAAAAAATATATTCCTTATCTTATGCGCATGTGTGAGAGTGAGTCTATGCATGCATATGTGTAAGAATAAATGAATATTTTGCAGAAATGTTCAAAGTTTAAGTATGAAAGTGTATACATGTGATACACACATAAAGAAAAAAAAACTATCGTGAAATATGAGCACGAATAATTAAAAAGAAAATGATAATTACACGTGGGATTCTTATGGGTTTGAAATCACTATGGACGAGTATAAGCAAATATGTTTCTAGGAGGAGATAAAGTGCTAAAAACATAAAGGAATAAAGATCACGAGGACATGAGATATGTACAAAATCATTCTTGAATCCAGAAGCGAATCCAGAATGCGTACCTACCTTTATAAAAAGAGGTAAAAGACCATGTATTTCAAAAAAGACTTCAAGAGTGGATGTATATTATGTTTGAAATTTATTAGTACTTTGTTCTTGATAAAGTGGTGTTGAAACCCTAATGCGAAAAAACATTTATATACCCCTTTTTGGTGAGAAAAATTGGGTAAGAGAACCCTTTATGTCTTAAAATTAAAGGTATGGCACCTATATATTTTCAAACTCATTAAAAAACTATATTTTGTGTTTTTGATTTATGAAAAATAAGGTAAAAATCTATATGTAGACAAAAATTAATTACCTATTACTAATGATTTTGTGTGGAAAATATAGTACTAGAATTATCTGTAAAAGAAAGAATTAAGATCAATTACATGATAATGGCCATGTAAATGTAGATAAAAGAAAATAAATCTAAATGAATGTATAGTAATAATTTTAAAACATTTAGAAAGATTCTAGATGGATGACCTCAAAATTTATCCTCAAGATCTACAAGTGTGTTCGGATGTAAAAATGATGGTGTGATAATGAAATTTTAGGAATGGGTTTCGGTGATATAATTGGAATATGAGAGAAGATTTTAGGTCTTCTCAAAATAGCGTAAAAGTTTCACCAATTTCGAGATCTCTAGAAAGAGAGAGTGACATTTTCAATTTATAGGAATCCCCAACATAGGAAAAAATGAAAGTTGTCCTCAAGGGGTGCTAATCGACACTTCCCCCGATCAGTAGGGTGTTATACTTGGTGCCAAAGAATTGTACCCTTACTAAAGACCTAAGAGTGCTATAACACACTTTCGGGTTCTTTTCTTATTTTGAGCACATATTTCCAATTGAGTGTCATATCCGCGCACGGTTTACATTGTTGGAAAGGTAATTCAAAGACTTGAGACTCCCATGTTTGGTGAGCTTCTAAACTCGGATGTTTAAAAGATTGAAATTATTCCTAAAGTTGGGTGAAGACCTAGGAGTGTAGATATCCTAAAAGAAAAAAGCCCGCTTAATTAGGAGGAGTGACTAGCTCTCTAGGATACTTATTAGTGAGTGCCAAAAGGTATGAAGATTGGGGTGTCTATATCCTTATTAAATTAAATTACCATTTTCATTATTCATAAATTAAATAATCGTCGCTATTAGCGAACTAGTATCAAAGAGAATCATCATCAATATATGAATCACCATAAAAGATTTGTACAAAATGATTTCATTAATCTACATATAGGTCATAAGTCTATGCATTTTTATATTAACTTTTAGATATCATTTCAAGACTATGTTTTTCCAATGCCCTTAAAGAGAGATTACAAACATTGTTAGTTCGCAAGTGCTTGGGATTTCTAATGTTGCTATTGCAAGAGTCACATTTGTATCTTGAATGATGAACGCTACTGAGATTTATTCCGATAGGACTTGTGCAATTCATATTTCATATTAGGATTAAATAGTTTAACTTTTTTCCTCGGTTAACAAGCAACTCATTTGCAACAATCATGTTAGACATCTTCTTCTTCCTTTTGAAAATATAATTATTGTTAAGTTAAATATATTTATATTGATACCGTGGGTACCTCGATTTGCCATCACGGGCCCAGACGAGTAGCCCAATAGAAATGGCCCAAAGTCTGGGCTCCTCGCACCTCAACTAAATTCGGTTATGACTTAGTCTACTCCTAAAATCTCGTAAGGAGATATTCTAGGAGTAGAAGGTGGACGTAGGGGAGTCCAACACCCCCACTCCCCAAGAAAAACATGTATATAACAAACCCTAAGCCTGGGGCAAAAGGCATGCAAGATATTCTCTATAAAACACTCCCCGGAGTTGATAGAAATAATATTGAGAGCACCACCGTGGACATAGGCATTCTTGCTGAACCACATACATACTGTGTTGTGTGATTGACATTTTTTATTCTCTATTCTCTTTGGTGATTACGCTTTTCTCATTCATTTGTGTTGAATATATTTGTCACCACAATTGGTGCCGTCTGTGGGAACGTGTGTCTTCCTTAAGAAAGCCCTCACCAACCAAGAAGCTAGAATGTCCGGTCATAGTAGCAACGCCCCTCAGGCAGGGGATATCCAAGAACAGCCTACCCCTCACAGTATCATATCTGAAGTTCGACATTCATATCAGAGGGCTCGACCAGAGAGGCCAGCCTCATAGGAGAGCCAGGGACCGACGAGGTCCACACAAATCTCTACATTGATTGACGTCTATGAGGTAAGCCTCCAAGAGCAAAGGGAGTTCGATCGCAAGCAAGAGGCCGAGAATGCTCGCCTCAAAAGGAAATTAGAGAGGATGGAGAAAGAGCTCCATCGCAGCATCAGGCGACGTACATACCGCACTCCTAGACCTCAGGCGAGTAAGTCTCGAAGTCGAGGAAAGAGCCCCAGATGCGGGTCCCAGAGAAGTGAGAAGCTCGAGTCGAACGATGACTTTCTTGAGCAATAGTGACCAGCTCGCTGTTACAAGAGCCTAGCTCGAGGTGATGAGGATATACGAAATTTGGTCCAAAGAGAAATGGACCAACACCCAGCATATCGGGGTGCCAGATCAACTAGGGAGCTTACTCGACAAGCTCTCAAGACCCAGATGAAATCCCCATTTTCAAGGGAGGTAGAAGAAGAAGAAGAGAAGCCCCCAAGAAATCTGCTCTTCTGAGACTCAAGATCTATGATGGAAAAACTGACCCTATCTATCACGTTAGGCATTACATGCAGGCCATGACTCTATGGAATCACCGAGATGCACTAATGTGTCGAATTTTCCCCTCGAGCCTGCACGACGTGGCCCAAAAGTGGTTCGAGAGGCTCCCTCACTGGTCCATTAGGAGCTTTGATTCCTTTATCGAGCTCTTAATGGCTCGCTTCATTACCAGTAGCTCCTATCCTAAAAGGATGGATGCTTTGCTAATAATGAAGAAGATGCCACAAGAGAGCCTCCGGGACTACACAAAGAGGTACTGGGAATTATTCAGCGAGGTCGAGGACTGCTCTTAACAGGTAGCAGTGGCCTCTTTTAAGATCGGCCTACCCAACTCTTGCCTTCTGCACCAATCCCTGACGAAGAAGGAGGCCACAACCATAGATGACTTGATGGCTCGCATCGAGAAATACGCTAAAGTGGAGGATGTGACCCGCCTCAGTACAGGGGAGAACGGTCGAACTAAGCTCGTTGCTAAGGGAAATGACAAGAATGAAAACTAGAGGAAAGGAGGCAAGAATGGATCCAAGAATGGAGGCAAGAATGATTCTTCGAAAGCATTTCAGACAGTGAACATTGTATTCAAAGAACCAATCTATAAGATCCTTGTGAAGATTAAAGACGGGCCATTTGTTAAGTGGCCCAAAAATATAGGAGGAGATCCCTCAAAGACAAACAACACGTTGAGATGCGCTTTTCACAAGGAGGGGGGACATAAGACTGAGCATTGCAAGGCTCTTAAATCTCACGAAGAACTGGCCCAGACAGGGCACCTGAACGAGTTTATAGAGAAGAAGGTAGAAAAAGTCGCTGCCAATGCAGATACGAGGCCCGATAATATACTCGAGGATGATGCTGGCCATAAATTTGCAGTAATTCATGGGGCATCTGATATGAAGAAGATTCAAGGGAATTCAGCTTGGATGGAAGTAAAAAAGCTTACAGTAGTAATGCAAGTTTTTCAGATCGATCGAGTGAAGACACAGTCTGGAAAGCATCGGCGAGTAGATGACGTCGACTACAGCAAACACATCGTGTTTACAGATGAAGATCTGGTGCGGGTAAGAACCCCATATCATGACACCTTGATCATTACGCTTAGGATAGATAACTATGACATCGACAAGTTACTTGTCGACTAGGGAAACTCATTCGAGGTAGTGTATCTAGACCTCTTCAAAAAGTTGAAGCTAAGCGTTGTCGACCTGAAGGAAACCACTGTCCCTCTAGTTGGCTTCACTAAAAAAGTGACGATTCCACTGGGAAAGATCGTGTTGCTCATAAGGGCGGGAAGTGTCTCCAAGATGATCGAGTTTCTGGTGGTCGACATCGACTCGCCATATCAAGCTATCCTTGGCAGGGGGTGGATACATGCAATGAAGATAGCCCCTTCGACCTACCATCAGAAACTCAAGTACGTGACTGAGCGAGGAGTAATGGAGATTCACAGAGATCAGGCGATGGAAAGAAGGTGCTTCATAGCATCCAGCCACCCAAAACCAGAGAAGAAGGTCGAGAAGGCCAAAGAGAAAGTCGAGGAGCGGGAAGGTTTGATACCTTCAAAATAGCAGTTAAGATATGGAAGGCCCAGAGTGGAGGAGACCAGGCTCCTCCCATCTGAGCGGATCGTTGAAAACCTGGAGGAAATAGCAGTCGGTGGAAGCGAGAAATACAGGATATTCTTAATTGGAGCTTCTCTCACAGATCAAGAAAAGAAGGAATTGACATTATTGTTGAGAATTAATCTAGACATTTTTGTGTGGGAACCGTACGAGCTGTCTGGAATCGATCGCAGTGTGGTCTATCATCGGTTGCACATCGACCCCACTTTTAGGCCTATCACGGAAAAGGCACGACAAATCGCGCCCGAAAAGGCCAAAGATGTAGAAAATAAAGTAGAGAAGCTACTGAATGCAGGATCCATACGGGAAGTTCAATTCCCTAAATGGCTATCCAACCCAGTACTAGTTTCAAAGAGCAATGGGAAATGGAAAGTTTGTATAGATTTCACTGACCTTAACAGAGCCTGCCCTAAGGAGAATTTCCCTTTCCCAAAGATCGACCAATTTGTGGACGCCACAATAGCTCACGAGAGAATGAGTTTTTTGGAAGCGTATTCTGGGTATTATCAGATCCCTCTGTATGCACCAGACCAAGACAAGACAATATTCATCACCACTGTCGAATTATACTGCTATAAAGTTATGCCCTTTGGACTCAAGAATACGGGAGCAGCCTACCAGCAGCTAGTCACCAATATGTTCAAAGACCAAATGGGATATACCATGGAAGTTTACATTGATGATATGCTCATCAAGAGCAAGCGAAAAGAGGACCATCTCTCAGACCTATCAAATACCTTCGAGATCCTCAGTAAATACCGAATGAAGCTCAACGCAAGCAACTGTTCTTTCGGTGTCCAGCCAGGAAAATTCCTCGAATATTTAGTTAGCGAGAGAGGCATTGAGGCCAACCCGAAACAGATCGATGCGATCAATAGGGTATAAGCCCCTCACACGATACAAGACGTGCATAAGCTCATAGGCATGCTTGCCGCTTTGAACCGTTTCATCTCGAAGTCCTCTGAGAAATGCAAGTCGTTCTTTTAGCTCTTAAAAGGAAACAAGATAGTAGAGAGGAATCAAAATTGCTCGCATGCATTGGAAGATCTCAAGGCTTGCCTTAGATCGCCTCCTCTGCTCATTATACCTCAAGAAGATAATCCCCTTTACTTATACCTCGCTGTTTCCAGCCACGCCGTCAGTTCTGCACTGGTGTGGAAGAAAGAAGGAATCCAACATTCAGTCTACTACACGAGAAAAACCTTATTGGACGTCGAGCAATGGTACCTACCACTGGAAAATCTCTCCTTCGCAGTAGTAATAGCTTCGAGGAAGCTGAAGCACTACTTCGAAGCTCACACTATCATCGTCCTTACATCACACCCCCTTAAAGAAGTCCTATGAAAAGCGAATCTGTCTGAAAGACTATCCAAGTGGTCAGTCGAGTTCGGACGATTTGATATCCAATTTCATCCCAGGAATGAAATCAAAGGGCAGGTCCTCGCCGATTTCATCGCAGAATTCACACGCGAACAACCTTGCGACCAGCTTCAACCGATGAAGCAAATGTAAGATCACCCATCAGTAGGAGTCTGGCGACTGTTTGTTAATGGATCCTCCAACTCAAAGGGGGAAGGAGTAGGTATAGTGCTCGTTACCCAAGAAGACACAATCCTCGAGTAAGGAATTAGACTTGGATTTGAAGCCTTCAACAATGAGGCAGAATACGAAGCTTTGATAGCCGACTTGCAAAAGGCACTAGCATTGGGGGAAAAGCATCTAAATGTATTAGATGACTCATAATTAGTATCCAACTAGATAAGCGGGGACTTCAACACTCGAGACGAAAGAATGGCAGCCTACCTCGCCTTGGCATGGGAGTTAATGTTTAGCTTTGAGGAAGTTAGTGTCCAATAGTTTCTTAGAGGACAGAATAGCCATACCGATGCCTTAGCAGCCCTAAGTTCAGCAATCGATTCTGAATTAAAGAGGACAATCCCAATCAACTTCCTCGCCTATCCGAGCATCAACCATAATGAGGAAATGCTAAACAGGGAACATATGCTCCAGATTGAGTCAGCACCTAGTTGGATGGACCCTTTGAAGGACTATTTGAAAGATAGAGCACTTCCAAATGATAAGAAGGACGCTCATCAGATAAGAGTCAAAGTTGCTCGCTTTCACTTATCTCCCGAGGGTAAACTATACAAGAGATCATTCATCGGCCTTTACCTTCAATGTGTTCACCCAAAGGACATCGAGTAAGTTCTACACGAGCTTCACGAAGGAATATGTGGAAGCCATATTGGAGGGAGGTCACTAGCTTTCTGAGCGATAAAGGAAGGCTACTAGTGGCCATATATGCAAAAAGATTCGGTAGTATATGCCTGTAAATGCGAGAAATATCAACTATATGCTCCTATGATCCACCAACCTGCTAGTGACCTAAGATCGCTTACCAGCCCATGACCTTTCACCCAGTGGGGGATAGACATCGTAGGCCCTCTTCCTGCCGCCACCGGTAACCGCAAGTATCTGTTGATCGTAACAGATTACTTCACCAAATGGATCGAGGCAGAGCCATTGGCAAATATTCGAGATGCAGATATGATGAGGTTCGTATGGAAGAATATAATTACCCATTTTGGAATCCCCACAACCATCATCACCGATAACGGAACACAGTTCGAGAGTGGCCCTTTCCAGAACTTTTACAGAGAACACAGGATCAGACACTATTTTAGCTCGATGGCCTACCCTAGAGCAACGGTCATGACGAGGCTTCCAACAAAACAGTGATCGACGAGTTGAAGAAATGACTAGAGTGAGCCAAAGGCGCATGGGTGAGTGAGCTGCCACATATTTTGTGGGCGTACCGCACTACCACATGGTGAGCAACTAGGGAAACCCCATTCTCACTAATGTATGGAATGGAAGCAATCATCCCCTTCGAAGCTGGCCTACCAACCATGAGAACCACCATTGTCGACCAAGGCCAAAATTATGCAACATTACTCGCTGAACTTGACCTAGCTGACGAACACATAGAATTGACCCTAGTGAGGCTGGCGAGCTATCAGTAACAGCTCGCGAAACACTATAACAAGAAGGTCAATCCAAGGGCATTCCAGGTTGGGGACTACATCCTAAGGAAGGTCCTTGGCAGTGCAGTAAAACCATCAGATGGAAAGCTGGGTCCAAATTGGGAGGGGCCATTCAAGGTGACAAGGGTTGACCTACAAGGAGCCTATCACTTTGAAATGCTGGAGGGCAGAGAGATACCCCGAGCTATGAACGCAATCAATCTGAAGAAATTCTACTTCTATTTTTTTTATACGTCTTTTATCACATTTTTGGAATTAGCAACTTAGTTTTTATGGCTTGTGATTAATAAAAGATTATTTGGCAGTAACATTCTGAAGTGTTAATTTTGTATTATTAACTTTATAACTTGCACACCTTTTCCAAGTGACATGCATATTACTAAGTATGCAGAAGCAAGGAATCACCCTCCTCAAGTCTTCATTATGAAACACGAAAGACCTCTTAGCATTACCCCTGACAATATATGAAGCCCTACAATGGATCTTTAGGCAGTTCGGCCAAATCGAATTGGTCGCCAAATAATGTTTGGCTCAAAAATCCTGATCGAATAGAACATCTAACACCAGGTGTGTCCTCGCCATTGCCATACTTAGGCCTAAGGGAGTGTGACGACACGACCTAAAAGGTAAAGTAGGGCAGAATGGTATCTCATAAAGCATACTGGACTAGGAGGATACTCACACAACAAAACAACTTTACTTAAATCAAATCTAGTCGACTACGAAGAACCCAAGATAATCAAGTGGGAAATAAATGAAGTAAAAAAATATACAATGCATGTTTAGTTGGCAAAATCTCCCAAGACATAAATATTACATTACTTCGTTACATGTACAATGAGTTACACCCGCTAAATATTAATGAGGTTGAGGCCTTTGAATGAGATAATCAGCTACTTGTGCTCTTCGTCCATCGTCCGGATGAGGAGCCAATTCCTCCTCGACCTCATTCACATTTGAATCTAATAGCTGCATAGGGATATCATCTATAGGGATCCACTGGTCGTCCCTCTTGAAAGGATTAGGCCTCAGAGTTGAAGGAGAGATCCCATGACGATACCAGAGTATTGAGTTTCGGGGGCCTGCAGCTCTCTGAGAGCACTTAACCATCCCCTGATAAAAGATAGTTCTTCAAACTCTGTCAACCTCATCGGAGCATCTATTCAACCTTATTCATAACCATCAACCCACACTCACCGAGGTCCTTTCTTGAGCAGATGCCTCAACCGTGTGACATCCCTTTGAAGCCCAGCAGTAATCACGTATGCTCGACGACCATTTTCTTAGATCTCGTCCACATCCCTAGCTGGACCCCATGCATTTGGACCAGCTCACGGAGCAGCCATTGAGGTAGAACCTCATAAAGCTAGAGAGGCACCGCTCGGTCCTATGCTAGCTCGCAAAATAATCGATGAAGAGGAGCCTCGTAGAACACCAGGTGCGATGCTCGGCGCATACTCCCTGAGTCGCGACACCTCCCTCCTTAGAGTCTCGTTCTCCTGCTGAAGAATTTCTCCGACTTGATTGATTTCAGAGGGATCTAGGAGCTTAGCTCTCAAAGTGTTCACTTCTTTTTTAACAGAGGCACCAACCTCTTCTATCTCCTGAAGTCTATCCTTCAATTTGGTAACAAGCTCAGATTGGTATTTAAAGCTCTTATTCCTCGACCTGAGAGACTTGCAAATCCTAACTAAGGCTTGGTGAACTTGATCGCTCATATTAGGACTGAGATTTCTTCCCAGTTGAGAGGTAGCAGGTATATATTCATCTACATCAATCAACTATAAGCCATAAAGAGCAGTAAAGAATAAAAGAATCAGTATGCTGAAGAAAAAATGTTTTCATTTCATTAATGGAGGACCAAATTACATCGATGAAAAAGAACAATGCAAACAAAGAAAAAATACATAAAGGTCCTAAGATCAAGCTAAATGGCAACCTCAGTTTGTCTAGAGGTGGTTGGTTGTTTTCCCTTATCAGCAGCAGTAGCAGCATCTCTATCGAAAGGAACAGTTGTTGCTCCCTGAGCAGGAGAAGCACCAGTAGGAACGGTTTGGGCTTTTAGATCATGCTCGTCGAACAAGGGTGAATTAACATCCACCCCAGCAGCCAGAAGATCCTTATTCCAGCCCTTCTTGAATTTCAGCCGGCTGATGTAACCTATTTGAGCATCAGCGTCCTCATATGCGGCAGGCCATCCAGAGTTGTACGAACTCTCCTTAATGGTAGCATCCTCAGACTCCACGTTCTTCACCTACTCTGATAGCACCTTATTTTCCTCGACCACAGCCAGCTTGCTCGTACAGACCAGATCGTAGGACTGCCTCAACTCATTCAGCTCCTTGATCATCGCTTTTTTCGCCCTGTTGGCTTCAGTAAGGGCAAGATCAGGGGACTTCTGGGCCTCGCTATTAGCTTTCAGACTGGCCTCCATCTCGACGCCTTTACCCTTCAGTTCAACATTTTGCCTCTCCAAATTTGCATTCCTACTCACTAGTTCGTCGCAAGTACGATAGAGAACAGCGAAATTGGTCACAAAATGCAAGGAAAAATGGAGCATTAGAAGAAAGCATTGAACAAAATATTATAAGTATTTAAGAACATAAACAAACTTATCAAGGCTAGCCTCTGACTCGCTTACAGGTCTAACTGTTCAGTCCCCATTGCCCTCTGTCGATCAGCAGGCAAAACTGCTCTCTCGACCAGCGTCGGAGTCATTTGGGGAGAGGTGGCGACCAAAGCCCCCTCGAGCAATGTGAACACGAGCACTAAAGCTTACCCAACCTTCATCCTCGCTTCCACCCTCCTTCTCTTCTCTTCTCTCTCCTTCTCCCTCTCATCTCTCTTCCTCTCCTCCACCTTCTTTTTCTCTTCATCCTTATTCCTCTCCTCTTCTTTCTTTCTCTCTCTCTCTCTCTCAACTATTCTTCCTCATTTCTCTTCTTCTCATGCTCATTGGCAGTAGGTTGAGAGCCAGTGGCAACTTCTCCACTAATAGACTTTTTCTTCTTCGACCTCCTCGAGAGAAGAACATCATCCTCATCATCATCATCCCTGTTCAGATTTCTTCTTGGAGGAACCATTTCTGCCTTACTAGAATTGCTCAACTCGTTAGAAGACTCTTGAGCCTCAGAAACCTCTTCCGATCTAGAAGAACCTTCACTACTAGAGCTCACCTCACTGGAACCGCCTTTAGAACCTCCCCTAATATCACTTTCAGAACTACCCTCTTCCTCGTCTAACTGGATGGGGTCTACAGCAACTTCCTCAGTAATATCCAAGTCAGGAATGGTGTCCATAGGTCGCGCAATGAAAATGGACCCAATGTTCTTATACTCCAGAAGAAAAGCAGATGACCGGGGATGTTCACCGTCAGCCAAAGATTCTATGATATTCCAAGCTTTGATAAACTCGACAACTCGAACCTCACTAAGGGCAGGTTCCAAGTTATTTGTCCTCGCTGGAAGGATAACAGAAAAATATCAGAAAAATCAAACATTGATAGAAAAACAAAAGAGCAGAGCAAGGGCTAAGATTACCTATGTACTCCTCCCCACGAAAGGGGACTGTGAATCTATCAGACCTCTACCCCTCAGTATGGGGGGAAAACTGCCAATTTCTAGCAAGAAAACCCTCTTGCCAGTAATCCTTATGGGAATCAGGTAGGTTTACTACCAATACCCTATTGGCCTTGAGGTAAAGAAGGCCAGAACTAGTTCGAGAGAAGGAATAGCAAAAGCAAATTTCAGCAAGCCCTAATTTAGTGCCATAAAGTTGATTTATTCTATGGATACCATTAATTATCTTAAACGTTTGGCGAGCACTGTGCAGGAACGATATTGAAGTAGCCGAAGAAGTGCAAAAATAAATTGCTCGGGGGGAAAGTGAGACCCCCTTGGGACAACAACAAGACGTGAATCCAATTAGCATCCTCTATCTCTCTAACATTCTTAGGGACAGAGGCACACGCAATTTCTACCCAGTCTGGGATATTATAGAACTTCCTAAACTCTGACACAGATCTATTACCTATCTTCGTCATTTATAAACCCTAATTATGAATTCGAAGTAAATTCAATAGAAAAAACACAAAGAGAGAGCAGAGGGAACTTACAAGATGAAGGTTTGGTTTGGACGACGCAAGATCACAAGCTCAGACGACAAAGAAAATTGAAAGCAAAGTAAACGAAGACCTGGAGAGAAGGGCGCAACAACGAAAGTTTGAAGAAGATGAGAAAATATGAAAAATCTTGGAACGACGGTATGAAAATACTGTTCCAAATGACCTTTTAAACATTTATAATCATATCACAAGAGACCCGAAGCAGGCTACCGTTAATATCAAGTAGAGAACTCCAATCTTGGGAAGAGTTACACAATTTACAAGAGAGCCATTATGACAAATCATTTAAATTTATTGAGCCCAATTTGTGGCCCAATAACTTTAAGGGCAATTGTAGGTACCTCGATTTGCCATCACGGACCCAAACAAGTAGCCCAATTGAAATGGCCCAAAGTCTGGGCTCCTCGCACCTCAACTAAATTCGGTTACGACTTAGTCTACTACAAAAATCTCGTAAGCAAATATTCTAGGAGTAGAAGGTGGACGTAAGGGAGTCCAACATCCCCACTCCCCAAGAAAAAAATATGTATATAACAAACCCTAAGCCTGGGGCAAAAGACATGTAAAATATTCTCTGTAAAACACTCCCCGGAGTTGATAGAAATAATATTGAGAGCACCACCGTGGACGTATGCATTCTTGCTGAATCACGTACATATTGTGTTGTGTGATTGACATTTTTTATTCTCTACTCTCTTTGGTGATTACGCTTTTCTAATTCATTTGTGTTGAATATAATTGTCACCACGGATACAATTAATGTAACTTTTTCTAGATTATTGTAGCAATATAAATATGAAAATTGAGAAAATTTGAGTATAAAGAGATATGGGAGTAGCGACGGAACTACTATTATTAAAGAAAAATCTAATTATATAACGATATCCCGTGATAATCGAAGTGCTACAAGAACTAAGTTGCCTCAACTAGTGGATTGACGTGGGAGCAACAGATTTACGCCATTGTTTGGAGAACCAATTATATTTTTGTGGTCCATTTGCCATTTGTTCGTTAAGGCCCGTCAAATGACCAAATAACCTAGGGAGGGTCTTAGTATGTGCTAACGCACACTCTATAAAGACCTAATAATTATTTTTTCTAATTAGCTTTTCTGAAATATGATTACTTTTGTTGGCCCTTGATAACATAAAATACACATCAATAATCTATTTTTGTTATGCATTAAGGCAAAGCAAAAATATTTTGGTATGCCCATTATTATATTTTATCAAAACTACATAAATAGAGTTGATATATTCATAATAATGTAAATACCCGGTGTGTCCCCTCTTCTAATAGTAAACTTATACCCTCCATATGTTTGCAGGCTTACCCTTTTGTCTCATTTATATGCTTTTCTCAATCTCGTGTCTCTTACAATTGAGATGTCCTATCAACCTAATAATAATTACCATTTACAACTAACTGCACCAAAAGATTCTAGTTCAACGTACCTAGATCTTATATAGCCTTTCGATTCATTAGCCTTTTTCTACCAACTTGATTAGGTGGTGATCCATATTCTAGCAACTAAAATCTCATTAATTTAAACAATTTTTAATGAATGCTATCAAGCCACACTTGTAAAAAATGAAATTTAAACTGTCATCATTGTCAAATCAAGCTTATTGAGGATTGCAATTTTGTGATGTGACCACATCTCACTAAAAATGTGAATGGGACCTAGTATGCTACACGTCATCTCATCGTACGTAATGTTATGTCATTTTTAAAAATTATTTGCACATTAAGTATGACTAATAATAGAAATCCGGTATTTCAAATAAATTTATATGAATTGAAAACAATATTTAATATGTATTTGATATATTAATTGAATAATAAAAAAAAGTTCATAAAAAAAGTTTTTTAATTTTACTTTTAAACTATATATAAATATTTATTTTTTATTAATTGTATGACACTATATTTTTACTATTTTGAGTTCTTAATTCATTATTTAAAACACGTGCCCAGAGATTACAAAAGGCACATGTTAACGAGAGTCAATAAATTTTTATATTTAGAGTTTAGATCTCAAAATGTCGAAATTATGGTAATTGCCATATTAAAACATCCAATAAAAATCATAAAATTGAGGGTTTGTTTGACTCCAAACCACATATTTTCATAACAAATAATATAACAATAAAAGCTGAAATATTCAGATGCTTAATTCATCAGTGATAATAGTTTGGGGTCTTTCAAAAAATTGAAAGTTGAGGGTTGCTTTACACTTTTGCTAGAAATAATTTCAAACAATAATTAAAAATAAAAATTTTGTCGCGTTTACTAAAGATTTTATATAAGAAGCGTCTGTTTAAATTAACCACTGAGAATTATACAACGAAGAAAAATTGTAATTTTACACTAACAACATTTATTCACTCTTTTTTTATACTTTGTCTTTTTAAATAGCACGTAAATTCCAAATCGACTGAATGTTTGTTTTACATGTAAGAGTGTCTTTGAAGGAAAACAAACAAAAGGTTTTGAGGATCCCAACAAAATCCAATGGGGAGTGGGTATAAAATATATGGGAGATGGTGTGAGAGTGAGGATGGTGATTTCCAGATGCTTAGGAAGCTTAAATGAAATTAAAATTTGGAGTAGCAAAAGGCTGTCTCACATGGTGGCATGTGGGGGTGACCCACTTTGGGACGGGGTGTAAAAAATGACAGGCACCCCCGTTTTTTCCGGATTAAGGTCGCACTGTCGGGTAATGCTTCTGGATTGATTGTGGCTGGCTGGCTCTTTACTGTGTGTGTGTGTGTGTGTGTGTGTGTGTGTGTGTGAAAGAGAGAAGCACGTTAAGGATTTACATAATAAACATTACACCCTACAGAGATGGAAGTAGCGGGTTGTGTCAATATTATTTTGAACCACCCCTCGTGTCATGATCAAGAGCTATAAGATTGTTATTGGAATAATTTTAAGGATAGATTGAGATTTGTCCTTGATACGATCTTTGATATTGTTAAAATAATACTTGGTTAGCGAAAGTCACGAATCGTGAACGTGAATTAATCGAGTTGCACTTAAAGATTGATCGAACACCACGTGGTATGATACAAAAAAATATAAATATATGTCATGATAAAATGTGTTATAATTCAATATATAATTAATATGGCATATATATGTATTTAAAATTTTAATATTTATTATTTTAAAATTCAAAATGTATGCTTTTAGAACACGTATTAATATTTTCCTAAATATATATATGTCAATGTCATGAATAACATATACTAACAAGTTCAAAAGATATATTTAATAGAGTACACATATTTATAAGGATCAAGTACCAAAAGTTCTCTTAAATATTTTTTAATACATATTTAGTTCAAACTTTTTATTTTGTACCAAAAAGTCCCTTATTTTCTTATTTTTAAAGGTCCGCGCCAGCGGCATGGTAAATTATTTTTGACATGATGAAAGACTTTTTGGTGCAAAATAAAAAGACTTGGATTATACCACTGTTCTAAAAAACCCGCCTAGGCTCCGCCTAGGAACGCCTATGCTTAAGGGTTGGGAGAAACACCTCGCCTTACGCTTTTCATGCCTTATTCTTGGTAAAACCCTTAAGGCGCACTTTTTTCTAAAAACAACAACGCTTTAGTGAAATCATGTCGCCTTTTAAAGAATTTCTTTACAAACCGGACTATTATCTCATCCAAAATAATCAAATAGTATTTTAATTTCCATATATTCAGACAAAGTTTTATGACATGTGCAATTTTTGTATTTTAATAGCCTTGTTATGGTTAAAAAATATTAAAATATATTAAGAAGGCCTAAACGCCTTTTCACGCCTTTTTACGTCTAGCCCGCCAATACTTCTAAGGCTTAAGGCTTGGCGTCAACGCCTCAATCACCCCCCGCATTTTTTAGAACCTTGGATTATACATATATTAAAATAAGTTCAAAGAACTATTTAGTATATTCCCCTATTTATAAAGTTCTCGTAGTTATTATTTTAAAATAAAAAAATATGTGCTCTAACAACATATAGTATCATTTTAATACATGTCATTACATAATAAAGATTACAGCTAATAGATGGGAAGTTAGTGGGTTAAGTATTGTCTAAGTTAGCTGTCAAACACTAATTCGGGTCATCTTTTTTATTAACCTTTAAGCTTAGTTGTTGTGTGATTCGACTTCACTATAAACTTTTCCATACCAACTTCTTCTTTCTCTCTCACTCAATCATATTTATTTTGTTGCTTTTTGTTAACAACCGACATAATATGAGTTTTATTATTGATTTTTTTTTACTTTACCCCATTAGATAATGACGTTATTAGATATAAACTAGTTGTAAGCCCGCGCGATGCGCGGTCTAAGACGCAATATGCGGAACATACAAAACAAAATATCCCTCAATTTTTTCAACAAAACTCCCTATAAGAGATGATTAAGAAGATTAAAAACTGAAGAGAGGAAAAAATATTTTATGAATGGAGTCTAAGAGATGAATTGCATTTATAAAATTTATAATAAAAGAATGGACTTAAAAATGTGTTTATAAAAATAGTAAAAAAAAATTAAAAGTTTATTTTATTAAAGAATTTTTATCTTTGCAAAAAAATAGTAAATTTTTTTGTTATGTAAAATAATTAAAACAAAAGAAAATACATCTAAACAAAAGAAAACTAAAACTTCCCACATACCAGAATTTCTTTACTCGCACCCTAAAAATTGGGTAACATAATTCAGTAATTAGACATAAAACTGGATGCGGTAAATAATGTGGTATTTAGCAACATCCTTAAAGGCTCCCACAAACAATATAAACACTACACAAAAGTTAAAACATTAACCAAGAAAATGCATCTAAACAAAAGAGGAATAAAAAATTTCACATACCACAACTCCATTATTGAGACCCCAAAATATGTACTTTATGCATAAAAGGTGTAGACAGTAAATTAGAATAATTTTCAAAACGAACAAAACCTTTAGGTATTTCTAGCTTATGAAATTCGGTATAAAATTTGGTTCATTCGCCGTTGAAATTTGCAATCACAGAATGAGAACTATTGCCCAATTGAGGAACCATCGGGTTGCTCCAAACCTTTAGGTATTTCAAGTTTATGAAATCCGGTATAAAATCCGATGGAATATAACATAATTGACACACCTCAGCTTGTAAACTAAGAAAATGACACAACTCACCATAAATCTTCAGTGGGTATAAACTGACTTACCATGGTTTTAAATCTATGAACAAATCGACACACCTCCGACATTAGAAAATACGATTGACCATTGGAAGGAGTATAAAACCAATTCCCCACAATCGTTCAGCAAAAAAAAAAAATAGACCCACCATTAGAGTTTGAGGATTTATTTATACACTATGAGTTTACATCACGGTCCAAAATCAAATCACCATGGACATTCCTAATCAAATCATCATGGTCTACGTAACTTACAAATTGAAAACTGCTACACTATTAGAAATTAACTCTTCTACCGACATAACCCGATCTTAATTGATCCACCATGAGAAATCAAAACTACCTCAGTGAAATCAAACGAACACCTGTCGTGCTGCACACGGCGTGAGGGTCGCCCCACCGCCAATTAGTTTTGAATCCCTCAGTCTGAGAACTCTGGGTTCGGTACCATGGATTCAAATGACGGGTCACTTCTGAGATAGAATTTTAGTCGGCTGAGTGGGGTTCAATTTGTAGAAGAAGCAGATTTAATTGCAGGGAATGAAGCATAAACGGGCATCGGAAAATGGAAGGATTGGGGAGGGAGAACGAAAAAAAGGGAGGACAGATAGACGACATCTCATCTGGCCTCGTGTTGTTATAAAATGCAAACTAAGGTATTTATGAGCATTTAAGATGAAAGAGGAAAAATTAAATAGTCTTAAAATATAGAGTGCCACGTGGACACTCTCAATGAGGAGAAGTCTTAAATACTAATAAATGCCTTGTTTTGCATTTTATAGTATATAGAGATTCTCGTTTTTTAAAAATTATAATTAGTTCTTTATATGCATCATTCGCTTTGTAATTATACACATAAGAGGTTAAGTCTAAGTACTAAAAATTTTAAAAATGTATATCTAAATAGAACACTATCTTAGGGGTGTACAATCAAAAAATTATTTTTATTGATTTTTATACATTTGTTGGTAGAATTTGAATAAACTTAACGGTATGTTTATTGAACATGAGTAATTACTATAAATGTACTAAGAGCGTAAAACATATATAAAAGATAAATAAAAAGTAACGGGAAAAAACAATGTTTATAGCGTAGGAGTGCATCGATTTAATCGTAACATTCTTCAATTATAAGCTTATTAATTATTTTATCTATTATTCTCCTTATTTTAAGTTGTATTTTAGGGGTCTATGTATTCTCTCTTATAGTGAGATATTAATCTCTTTATTAATTTTATATTTTTGGATTATCTTTATAACATATGTTTTAAATAAGACATTTGATGAACCTCGTATTCACATCACAACATAGTGAGAGAAAAATCTTATGAGTAATACTTGAGAGACCCTTTTTCGTGATCATTTTTTATTACACTGATGATGTGTCAAAATACACATTGGGTAGTGTTTCAAATAGAACCATGTGATTGGGTAGTGTTTCAAATAGAACCATGTGAATTAGAAATACCACCTAATTGTGTTTGATATTAGTCAGGTAACATAAAAGGATCACAAAAAAGGGTCTCTTTTTATTAAGGAAAAGGATGAGATCCCCTAAATGAATTCGTAGGAGGAGGAAAAAAAACTCTCCTAAAATGACATTTACAAGCATGAAAGCAAGATTAACAGAAGAAATGGAGAAAATTACATATTATCATCACTCAATATGTATATGTAATTACTCTATAATTACCCAAGATATCCAATATAACCAACTGTAATTAATCCCACTTTAATAATTAACCTACTAGTTAATTATGAATTTTACCTCTTTAATTATAAGATGTAACCATTTTAGTGAACGATAAGTTCCCCATTTAATATTAATGCCTAAAAAGCATTTTCAATAAAATCACTATTCAACCAAACATCGTTCTACTAACTCGTACCAATTTATAAAAATACCCTGGATCCATCCCTGGTCCCAACTCAACCTGCTCGAGGGGACGAACCGGCTGATCTCTTAGGGCTGAATCGATTTGCCTTCGGACCTGGGCAGAAAACCAGATCTACTATGTTTTCTTAATACTAGAATCCTTAATTCAACCCCAAACTTCATTCAAATGGTTCATACAATAGTAACAACATAAGAACATGTCCCCATGCCTTAGTCTTTCATCTTATTATAGTTAATTACATACATTAACATCAAATTCATTCCTAATATCCTAGAATTTACATCAATGATCATAACTATTAACCCATAATATTCATCCGAAATTCATCTAGAATCTTAAAACATAAGTTCTATGGTTCTACATACACATTAAGGTTTCCAATTTATTCAAGAGTTTTAAGCATGAATTTTATCATCAAATTCATGATCGATATCAACCTAAATTTATGGGTTTACGCCACCTTATTTTATATTAGTCTTCTCTACATGCATGAGATTAAATCCTACCATTCAATCACCAATTTCATACTAAAATCCATAAATTATATCGGGTTTACTACAATAAATTAAGAAATACATTGGACATTTAAATTAAGCAAGAAAATTCTTGTCTGAATGGAGTGATTAGATGATTTCCTCTTGAATCCTTTGCCTCCTCTCTTCTTTGGCCTTTGATCTTTTCTCTCTAGAGGGTTGACTGATAGGTTTAGGTTTTTGGTAAGTTCGGGGAGTTCTTAATCTTTTTCCTATACTTATATTAATCCCAAATTTTGAGTTAAGTCTAATTTTCCATTTTTGGACCCCATATGCGCCCGAACCCATAACCAAAATAGCCCAATAACCTATTAACTTATATACCTATACCCCGGGACCATTTTTAAATGTCTAAAACACCTAGACAAGCTCATAAAAGCTCCCAGAACATATCCTAATTATTTTTATTCACCAAGTATATTTTTTAATTGTGTCATATGTCATATGCCAATTATTCAATACAAATGCAATTATTTTCTACCGAAATTATTTAACATGCAAAATCAATCTCACATAACATGAAATGATAATTAATTAATTTATTCACAACTTAATTAATTAAATTTATCAATTTAAATTTAATTCTTACAATTTTAATTTTATTTTAAAAATACGGGCTATTACATAGTTTTGACCATGTATATAAGTTTCTTTTAGATTTCCCCTTATGCCTTAAATTGTATGCATAGTCCCTATTGTTTTTAGTTCTCATGGCCCCCTATGCATGATATCATATGTCAATCGTTGGTGCAATATGTCCAATTTATAGCTTCCCTTGGTACTTTATGATTATTCATCCTGTGATTTTACCCACTCCTTTGGAAGTTGTACCTTAATATCATCCTCTTATATATGCTCTAGTGACCTTATGTGACTTTGTGGATGATAGTTTTTATTATTATATATTTATGTGTGATCTCTAGGATTTTTGTCGTTTATCATTTTATGTGTTTTATATGCCCTAGATAATACGATTTTGATATGTTACCTTGATCATCTTTGGTTTTATTTGGATTAGGAGTTGGACATTTTGACTCTCCTTTATATTTTTTTAGATCTATATGTGATCATTTTTTTATTAATTAATGGTGTTTGTGCTTTATCCCCTTTATCTCCTTGCAAAATTTAGTTCCTTTGTGACAATTTTATGTTTCTTTAGGCTAGTATTTGGTGCCTTATATGACTGATTTTGTGAGCTTATGTGGTTTGCGATATTTCTTGTGATATATTGTATTGGTTTTGGTAAAGATGTTGATCTTTATGAGATATACTTGATTATTCATCTTATATCATGTTTCTTGAATATCTGATATCATTTTTGTTGGAATATTTATTTTCATCTATTTCACGTGATTTTTTCATACTATATTTGGACATATGTAGTTTTCGTCATAGATTTCTCATATTTTGTCATATATTCTATGTCCATTTCAACATGATTTATGATACTCCTACTCCCACCCTGTTTCACATGCTTCGTATGTTTTTACTTTACCATGATTTTCATGATTCTCTATTTGCATGCATAGCTTTAGGATATTGATATTTTCTTTAGGGGAAAGATATTTGCTTTAGGGGAAAAGAAATGTGTTTAAGGGGTAAAATTTATTTATCCGTTTGATATGTGATCCGTTTGTTGATTTTTTCATGCTATATTTTTTAGACTTATTGACCTCGATACACTTTAGGATGTCCTCTCCTTTTCACATATATTTCTCACAAAATTCTTGCACTTGTTTATGTCCTTAAAAAGACATATTTTTAGAACTCATACAAATGAGTGCCTTTCAATTAGGAGATTTTTGACATGTTTTATATCTTGCCCAAAACATTACACACGAAGAGGATTTTTCACCGCGTGCCGCACTGAAATGACAAATAGGCTCTTTTTGCCCATTTTCAATTGGTGTGCACACGACTAAAAAAGGCATCAGTGCACACGGACTTCATAGAAGTAGGAAACTAATTTTTTTTCACAAATACCCATTTTACCTACATTTTTCATTTAGAATTCTTAGTCCACTCTAATAGAATTTTTAGATCTAAGAGCTTCTCCCTCACTCCCTAAAAACTCTAGTTGAGAATTTTTTTCTCACTTTAATTAAAATATTTTTGAGTGAATTTTTCAATTCAGCCCTTGAAAACCTTTTACCATCACTGTTGATACCAAATTTAATCTACTGACGTGGACCAATAATAAGAAGACACGTGTCAATCTACATGGCACAATAACAACGAGGAGGTTTATTTCCCCCGACCAAGTCATGTTCTCTCCGAGCAACAAGGAGGACACCCCGAGGAACTCTATCATCCCGAGATACTCTAAGCACTCCGAGGAACTCTTGATCAACGAGCAACTAAGGCAGTCCGAACTGCATCTCGGCCGTATCATTAATTACCAGACGGACAACTGTTCAACTATTCATTATATTCTTGACGCACACGCTGCATTAAATATATTACCCTTTCATATGTATATCATTTAATGTATTGGACCGTTCATGTACAGCCTAAGGGCTATAAATACCTTGTATCATCCTCATTCAAGGGGACCGGAATTTCTTGAGAGAACTTGTAATCAAGAATTCCACAAACACTCAGCAATAACATAACAGTGGATGTAGGCTTTATTCCTATCCGAACCACTTTAAAAATCTTTGTCTTATTTATTTATCTGTGATTGAAAAATTAGAGCGATCTAGTTTTTTACATCAACAGATTGGCGCCGTCTGTGGGAACGTGTTAC